>VYXD01016589.1:710929-800363 GCA_013397195.1 Hylia prasina | reverse complement strand
AGGAGGAGGAGGAGGAGGAGGGAGGGTGGCAGCTCCCAGCCTTGCTCTTGGGGGGCTTTCCCCGCACTGGCATCTCACTGAGCCCAGGACAAGGCGTGTTTGTGCTGGAGCTGTGGTGAGAGTAGGGGGGGTCTCAGCGTGCTTTTGCCTCGGTTCAGGAGCGATTTTACCACCAAAAGCCAAGTTGTGCCCTCTGTTCAAGCAGCAACACGGTTCAGGGTTAATAAATTACTTATTTGCAGTCCTTGTTTCTCTGTTAGGTAAGCATTGGTGAATATGATATTTCTGCTTTATCCCAGGCATGAATTATTCATCAGGTTTGGAGGCTGTAAAAGGGACGTCAGGTTAAAACTTGCGCGGAGACAAGCTGAGGTCTTCAGTGAGGTTTTGAAAACAGCTTTTCTCAGGGTTACCAAGTGCAGGGGTTTTGCAGGAGTCTTTCCCCCTTTTGTCTCTGCTGTTTTGAGGCATTTCTGGTGAAAAATGAGAATGTCCAGGTAGGTTTGATTATTGGTTTTGCTCATTTACTTATCATGGTTGACAAGATATTAAAGTAGGAAAAAAAAAAGCCATAAAAATACAGTTTTTCCTTTATGCTAGACCAGGTTACAGCGTGTTCATGTGCTCTTGGTAACATGTATTTTGTAGGATCTTTTTATCTTGCTCTGTTTCTTCAAAACTACTGAGGAGGCTCTTCCCGGCAGTCGCTGAAGTCCGACTGCAAGTAGGTAACGAGATAAAACAGCCCGACAGTCTCGCTGAAAGTTGAAATTACCGTAGGTAAATCACATGTGCAGCAACTTCACTTACCCTTCACCTCCTTCCTGCAGGATCTGATCCAGGAGCTGGTTTGTGGGAGTGTGTTAAGGCTCGTGCTCTGCCTCAGGCAGTGCAGCTCCTCTTGTGCTGCCACAGGAGAGCAGGTCCAGGGGCAGAGGTGCTGCATGTGGAGCTTGGGGCGCTCCAGGAGCTGGAGAAAGCAGGGAAAGTCCCACCTTCCATGGAGGTTTTCTCCCCCCACATTTTCCTGGCATGCACCCCACGGCCATGCCCTGTCTCTGCTGCTGTGGCACCCCTTGCCATGGGGCTGCAGGGAATAAATCCTTCCCTGTGAGGGTGGGGAGACCCTGGCACAGGTTGTCCAGAGAAGCTGTGGCTGCCCCTGGATCCCTGGAAGTGTCCAAGGCTGAGTTGGATGGGGCTTGGAGCAACCTGGGATAGTGGTCCTGCCCGTGGCAGGGGATTGGAACAGGATGGGCTTTAGGGTCCCTTCCAACCCACACCACTCTGGGATTCCGTGGCATGATCCTGAGGGTCTTGGCTCTTGCATCCCCCAAGACTTGGGTGCTGTGGCTCCTGGTGCCATAGCTGTGGCTCTCCATGATTTTATGGCCAAACAGAGCCCTGGGAACCTGCAGTGAGGTCGTGGGCTGCTCTCCCTCTGTGACCCATGGCTGTCCCCACTCTTCTCCCACTTCCCCTTGCTGTGGGTGACTGGTCCTTGGGCAGAGGAGACAGAGGGAACAGGCGCACGAGGTGGTTTTAGAAGTGTCCCAGCAGCATCCTGAGCTCCTACGGGATTTCCACCTGTTGTGATGGTGTGACTGGAGAGAAAGGTGGGGTTTTGGAGCACACCCAGCCTTGGCCCTTTCCTCCACATTTCATCAGCCCTGTTGGGATCACATTGATAAAATCACAGGGATCACCAGGGAGCTACTGGGATATAATTAGGGTTTTGGTTCACTTTCCTGGCTGCTTTCCTGTTAGGGGAGGGACAGCAGGGATTATGGATGGAGCAGATGTGTGGAGGGAGGGGACGTTCATTGCATGGGTGGTTAATGCCATGTACAGGCCAGTGCTGGGGGTTGAAGTCTGTCATCCCAAGCATGGGGGATGGAGAAAACCTCTTGTGCTCATCCCCCTCATGTGCACTAGCCCCAGATTGCTCCTGTCTGCTGGGATTGCACAGCTGCTCCCAAAGGAGGGGTTGGGAGCAGCACACGGCTGTGAACTCCCTCCTCTCCCTGTACTCCTCTGCAAGAGCCAGATGTGAGCAGCAGGTTTAGGGAGAAAATGCTGCTACCCTGGGACAGTTCCAGCAGCCTCGTGTGTTAGTTGCAATTTTTTCCTGGGCATTTAAAGCACTTTTTACCCCAGGTACCACTTCTCTGTGAACCTGGTGGTGCCTGCCTGGCCAGGACAGCTCTTTTTTATCACTGTCAGTGCCTCCACCACATCGTGCCTGCGGCAGCAAAGCCCATCTCAAGCTGCTGCAGGGTGGTATCCTTGCCCCACAACAGTTGTGTGTGTCTGTTGGGAACTTTTCTCCTTGGAACTGCCCAGAAGGCTCACATTTTGTGCCATTTGCTGGGATGGCCAATGGTCAAAGTTTGGAAAACTCTCTCCAGCCATCAGCTTGGCTTTTGGGAAGGTCTGCAGGGTCCAAGCTGGTCTGGAAGCAATGCAGAGTGGGTGTGGGATTTTCTGTAGGGGTGTGGGTGCAGGATGTGTCTGCTGCTTGGTTGGCCAAGCCAAGCCAAGCTCTTTGGCTTGGGTTGGCCCTCACACCTCCAGCTGCAGGCCCAGGCGCCCTGGGAGCCCGGCCTCCTGGTATTCCCAGCCCGGCAGGAAGCTCTGCAAAGCTCATAAGAGCGGTGCTGGGGAATAATGAGATTTCCAGACTAATTTGGCCGGATTCAAGAACTTCCACTGAAGCATCTGTGCCTGTGGGAGTTTCCCGAGCCTCCAGTGGATCTGGTGCTGCTGATCCCCAGGGTTGTCCTCTCCTCCTCTGCAGTTGAATGCCAGTACAAGACCCTGTATTGACTGTGCTGGGGAGTGAAGGTGGGATACCCCAGCACAGTGGCTGCAGGGTCTGAAATTATCCAGAGCTCCAGACAATGGCTGTTGGGGGCAGCTCTTCATGGCTGTGATGCTGCTGATGGCTTGGTCTGTCCCTGTGTCTTTGCACTGATTCCTCTGCTTGGTTGCATTTGCAGGAGAGGTTGTGGGATGGCTGGGGATGAGGAGACTTGTCCCTCCTTCCCCTCTAGGCTGGAAGGGAGATGGGCTTACTTAGTGGGAGGTATAGGGATTTGATTGATCTAATTTTCTGCTTTCCTTGGACGACAGTTACCTTGGTCATATTCCCTAACCCATGAAGCAGAAATCCGGGTGCAGCTGTGGTGGAACAGAGCTGGCCAACATGGGTACAGGTCATCCTGCCTCGATCCAGGCTTTCCTCCTCCCGAGCCGTGTCCAAAACTGGCATCACTGCGTGTATGACCATCTTTGTGTGTGGGTGACCTTAGGCAGATGTGGTTGCTGGTGTTTGGTGAAGCCCCGTGCTGCTGTGGAGGGCCATGAGCAGGGAGGTGACAGTGAGCTCCCACACATGCGTGCCTGGCACGCGGTGCTGGGACCACCTGGGACTCGTCTCCTACACCGAGGGGGTGGAGGATAAAGTTGACAAGGCCAATTTGGAACAGTGCAATTTAAGATTCAACTATCAAGATGCAAATGAAGCTCGTTTTTTCCTTCCCACCCCCAAACTACTGCGGTTCCCTCTCCAGGAAACTCCTGTCATGGTCCCTGCACCAAGCTCTGGTCTGTCCATGGTCTTGCCAGGTTTTTGCCATCAGGTTGATTACCATGACAACTTGCTGGAAGGCTGCAGATATTTGCTTCCCCTTTGGCTGTTGTGCCTGTGCATCTAGGAGCAGGAAACATGCCACGCTGGCAGCTGTGAGCAGATGGGGTCGGATCTGTTATCATGTATTCCTCCCACCCCCCTCCTTAGAGGGGAGGAGGACATTTTGCATTTTAAATGCATCTAAATCCCATAGAGCAAGAGGTAAGAATAACTATTGGGTTTGCAGGGCTGCAAGGTAGTGCCTTTGGCATTGCAGGGGTGGCAAATGCCCGTGCATTTTTGGGCTTCTGCTTTGGTCCCCAAAGAGTTGGGATAGGGCTTGAGCGGATGCTCCAAGCTCTTTGTACAACGTTTGGCTTTTGCTTTGGTCTGCAAACAGCCTGGATGGCAGCTCAGAGCAGCCTCTGGGTACCTCATCCTGGTGGGACCTTGTTCTTCTTCCCATCATGGTGCCAGTGTTTTCTGCATCTCTCTCCCTCTTCCTCTCTAGCGGCATTGGAAGTGGAATGTGCGTATCCATGGGTTCAAGCTTCCCTGAAGGGCTCCTGGATTTGTCGATGCTGCTGAGTACCTAGAGGGTCAGACACCAGCACTGAGGGAGGTTGAACCCCCTTGGTGACCACCACTAGGTTTGCTGACCCTCCCTGTCCAGCACGGGTGGTTGTGCCAGGAGTGGATACGGCCGTTCCCACTGTTCCAGGACTGGATACGGCCGTTCCCACCATGCACAGACCCCTCAGAGGCTGTTCAGCAGGAAAGAGGTTAACAGGAAGGAGGCAGGCTGGGCTCTGGCTGCCAACTCCGACCCTGCTTTGGAGTGGGGAGCAGCTGGGAGCTGCAAGAGCAGTGCGAAAATAGCCTTATAAGGCCAAGACAAGCCGGCTCCAGCGTCCGCACAGCCCCAGCCGAGCTCGCTCCGCTCCAGCACCCGCTCACCGGATGGGTGCTCGGGGAGACGGGGATACAAATGGGATGTGTGGCCCCAAACTTGCTGCCTGGGCACCCCTGGGATGGGTGCTGCCGATGCCTGGCTGAGGTGGCAGTGGGTGGGAGAGGAGCCCGAGGGTGCACCCAGCCAGTTCGCAGGCAGCTCCCGGCCTCGCTCAGTGTTTAGACTCGCCGTCTGTGGACATAAACACCGACTCTGCTTAAAAGTGGCCCCTGGCTGAACTCTCCTGCTCAGCCCCTGCACTTCACCCCCTTCTCAAACTGCTCCCCAGGGAAGAAAATTCCATCTCACTGGCAAAAGGGGAGCTGATGTTGTTTTATGTCCTGGTGGAGGCTCAGGAGGGCTCTTCAGGGGCTGGCATGCAGGGACAGGTGTGTGTGGCACTTGCTAACCCATCCCACCTCCTTGGGGTGGGTGAGATGGGGCTATGGGGAATTCCTTCAGCAAAACAAATCTCAGGAGCTTGCTGTCAGCACCTGTGATGAAGAAGCCAGGGTCAACAGTGGAGAAATCTGTGGTGGGGCTGGGGGAAATGGCATTTGTGGCATTTATCCATCTGGAGGATATTCCGCATTGCTGGCTGCACGCCAGGGCAAGTGTCCTACCCTCTTCTTGTGCTGGCACAGGTTTGTTGCCAGCATAGAGGCACATTGGCAGGTGCCAAGGCCACATCTGCAGAGCACTGCTTGTGCCTCCATCTGTGAAAGGGGATGATGGCTTCTGGCAGGCTGGTGAGTCCATGCAGTGGTGACATCTGGGGGCATCTTCACCTGTTTCTTGCACAGGGGCACAAAGTGTGAGTAGTGAAATGCAGGGGACACGTGTTGCTTGATACCTCCCTGTGGATGTGGCAACTGAGCACATGGTTTAATGGTGAACGTGGTGGTGATGCCGGGTTGATGGTTGGACTGGATGATCTTAAAGGTCTTCTCCAACCTTTATGGTTCTATGATTCCCCTGCCAGTGGTAAAAAACTGTTTTTCCATTGCCTGGTGCATGGCTGGAGGTTTGTCAGTGGCTTTCATGAGCAGTAGATGGTGATGCAGGAAGTTTGCAGGTGAGAAAGGTGCTTAAGGAAAGATACCTGCCTCTTCCTTGGATGGCAGAGGGAAAGCAGAGCTGCCATGGGGATGTGAGAGCACAACCTTCGACGAGTGACCGCTCCAGTCCATCCTTTTACAGAGCCCACAGAGGTTGTTTTCCAGATCCTTTGTCTAATTCAATAAATCCAGGATGCTCAGCCTGCCAGCCGATCTATAAGTGTAATAAAATCCGCCCACTGCAGCGCTCCGGCCTCGTTGTGGCCCTGTCCATAGCCTCGTGCCTGGTGGCAGGAAGCCCAAAAGGCTCATTAAAGCCCTGCTGCTGTGCCAGCCCTGCTCTCCTGGCACCTGGGCAGCTCAGGGCAGGCTGAGCCAGCCCTGTGTTTGTGCTCTGAGCATCCCCAGCTGGGATTTAGGAGGTCGTGCCTCACCTTGCATGGCTGAAAAGGGGTGACTCTACATGTGAAAAGGGATCCTCTGTAACTACCTGAAAGGCGGTAGCCAAGCGTGGGTCAGTCTCTTCTCACAGCTAACAAGTGATAGGACAAGAGGAAACAGCCTCAAGTTGCTCCAGAGGAGTTTTAGGTAGGATATTAGGAAAAATTTCTTTAATGAAGAGTGGTCAAGCATAGGAACAAGGCTGCCCAGGGAGGTGGTGGAATCACCATCCCTGCAAGTGGTCGAAAAAGATGTTGATGTGGTGCTTAAGGACATGGTGTAGTGGAGGACCTGGCAGTGCCCTGGATTAATGGTCGGAGGTGTTTCTATGATTCTATAACTTTTCAAGGAGTTGGTGCTTTCCTGATGGCCTCCAGGTGGGAATGGTGGATGTGGCTCTGGTTTGGGCTCCCAGTGCCATGCTGGTGCTGAGAGCTGCGTGTCCAAGCTCTGTCTGTGCCCTTGCCTGAGCTGTGCTTGTCTCTGTGTTGCCCTGATGTGCCCATGACGATGGGAAAGTGAGGTCTTGCTCCTTTCTGTTTGCATCCTGCCTGGAGCACTGTGATCAGCTGAGCCTGGGCACTGGGATGGGTGAAGCTTTTAGCAAACTCAGGAGTTGCCTTTGCAGAGCTCTCAGGAGTGCTGCGAGTGAGCAGCGC
The DNA here is from genome assembly GCA_013397195.1 of Hylia prasina. Classification (NCBI taxonomy): domain Eukaryota; kingdom Metazoa; phylum Chordata; class Aves; order Passeriformes; family Sylviidae; genus Hylia; species Hylia prasina. The sequence continues at coordinate 793,622 of VYXD01016589.1, read as the reverse complement.
TCGGCAGCCACCCTCATGAATATTTTAGCTGGGAGAATTAACATTTGTCAAGACACATTTATGGAGGCAGTGTGGATGTCTCTTCCCCAGGCGCCACAGGCTCACTGCTGCTCCAGGGCAGTGCTGGGAGCCAGGGCAGAGCCAGCCAGATCCTGAGCCCAGAGTGGGACAGCAGAGCTGTGATCTCCCCTGGGACAGCCAGGCCCCGATGCCAAGGCAACCAGCCCGCCATGCGAGATAGACAAATGGTTGTGGTTTTTTTTTGTTTTTTTTCTCTTCCCTTCCTGGTTCTTGGCAGAAAGTAAAATGTCCCTTTTGTTTGGTTTTCTCCTCCCCCTGCCCCATCGCCTTTCTTTAAAGGTTATGTTCCAGATTTCATCAACCCACGTTGTGTAATAGCCCCAGAGAACGGGTTGGGCATTGGCCATGTCCCATGGAGGCCATGGCAGAGCCCCTCCTCGGGAGCTTGACCGTGGGGTTACCTGCTCCAAAACATCCTGTGTACAGCTCCTGAGCAAAGCTCCCTTTTATCTTGTATCAAGCTGCCATGATCCCCATGTGTTAGAAATGACAGGGAAAGTCCTTGGAAAAAAAAAATCAGAAATTTTTAAATCTAAACAATCCTGTTTTTCTACCTCAGCCCTGCAATGCCTTATGGAAATGAGGGACTTTGCAGATAAACCCTTTTGATTTACAGCATCACCTCCTGTACCTGAGAGTTCATCACCTGTGAGGCATCCAGCACTGTGCTGGAAGATGCAGTAATGCCCTGCTTGGGATTTCTTCCTCCTTCAAGCTTTTAAGAGGTCCCCGTTCTCTCTTCCTTCTTTTCCACTGCCCCTGGAGGGGGCTGCTGCAGTTACTGAGCTCTGCATCCTAGGAGCATCTGTCCAAAGATCCCTGCATCTCATCCAGAGGCTGCTGGTGTTGTTGATGTGGAGAGCCTGGCATGACTCATGGCCTGGGCACCCGGGGAGGGAGAGGAGGAGGAGGAGAGCTCTCTATAGACTTTGTGTGTTATGGAGAAGGGTGCTGTGAGCACGTGTGTGTGTCAATAGGGATCTGTTATTCCAGAGGGAAACAGCAATGCAATTGTTTCTTGTCTCCAGTTCCTCTGCTGGTACTGGCAGCCTGGAGAGCTGCTCGTGTGATGTACGTGCTCCTTTTCCTGTACTGGTGAGGGACAGGGACTGCTCGAATGACTGGGCTGGAGGGCCCTGGTGGCACTGGTGGCCTCAAGGAGAGCTGCTGCTGGTGATGGTGGCCCTAATGGTGTCCTCTGCTTCCACAGAGGTACACCCTGCTGTGCTTCCACTCCTAGCCCTAGTTAAATGACACACCCAGCCACCAGATCCAGTTCTGGGATTGCTGTGGGCTCCATCCCATTGGCAGCAGCATCATGGGAGAGGGCAGAGGCAGGGCCAGCACCTGGGGACGGGGCTGTCCCTCAGCTGGGGACTGGCAGCAGCCAGCAGTTGGAGCAGGAGCTGAGCCTGAGCATCCACTCCTGCCTCACCCAGACATGAAGCCACCCTGGGGTCTGATGCTAGGTTTAGCTTTGTATCAAAGCATCTGCTCTTCCAAGGTTTGGTTGAAATCCCAGCCCTGTTGTTTTGGTGTCTCTGCCATGCCACACCTCTCTGCTTCTGCATTTATTTATTCCTTTGCAACTGCTGGAGCCACACAATCGTCACCTGGCCAGGGCTCAGCTTTGCTCATCCTTCTCCAAGGTTCCTCAGCCTTGAGAAACCCTCCAGCCCAGAAACAGGTGCTCAGAGGTCCAAAGAGGAGGAGTCCAAGCCATCTCCTTTTCCTTGGTGGAGTTTGTGTGCGTGCACACGCGTTTCCACCAGGCACCATTTGCATTTTGCTTCACTTCAAAGTGCCTGTGCTGCCTCTGAGGAAGGAAACAAATGGTGTAAAGGAATTTACATCCCAAGCGAGCGAGGCTGCTGGTCTGTCAGGTTTCATCTGCTGCCGAGGGGTGTGGGGCAGGGGAGCTGCTGTGGGATGGAGGGTTCATCCCTGGGGCCGCAGGTGGAAGAGGGTCATTCCCAGCTTTGTTCCCAGCTCTTTCCTTGTGTCCTGGCTTGGAGGTGTGGTGGTGGATTGACACAAATGTGTCAGGCTGTGCAAGGAGGGCTGAGTGGCAAAACCACTTTGCAGGGCCAGCCCAGCAGTGGGGGGGCCCCAAACCGGCTCCTCTGCTCCCGGCTTCGGTCAGGGCTGGGTGTGGGCAGCAGGAGCAGCCACCCTGAGCTGCCATGGGGTTGAAGGGTGTTGGTTCTTCCTCTCCTCCCATGCCAGCTCCCTGACAAATCCCTCTGGGCCCTTACAGGGAGTCAAGGAACTGAGTGGCCCAGGATCCCCCTGTGGGACTGGGGCTCCCTCCCTCCTCCTCACGCCCTTGTCTTTGTTGAATTCCCTGGTGCAAAACTGCTCTGGGAGGGGAAGGAGGTTGGACCTGGACCTTACAGTCCTGGAGGCCTTGGCTGTGCTGGAGGCCAGCAAGACAAAAACTTTTCTAAGACTCCACTTGGAACAGGAGAAAGTTTTTCCGTTGGGTTTTTATAGCTCCCGGAAAGCGGGGTTTTATTTTTGTTGTCTAAGACAAAAAATCCTCTTAGGAGCTGACTACCCGTGGCGGTGCAGGGCGGGAGGCTGGGCAAGCACCGTGCTGGGGCTCTGGGCTGGGCTTTGCTTTCCCTCCCTCCATCCTGGGGGGTCTCTGGATGCTGATTTCCACAAGGAAAAGAAGAGGGTTGGGTGTCCCTGATGTACAACTGGTCCTGTTCATGTACCCGGTGCTGCAGCACCTGTGATGGCTCCTTGCCACCCCTGGGCTGTCATAGGATGTTCCCACCCAGGGACACAGCTGCAGGGAAAGTCCTTTTCCTGGGGGAAGGGGCTATTTCCCACCACCCATAGATGGCTAAACTGGGGGCTCTGGGGGACTGATCTGAATTTTCTGGGTTTGTAGGCTGGGGCCATTGTGCTCTCTCCCGTCACCCTTTCTTTGCATGGCACAGGCTGCTTTTGGAGGGGTTTTGCTGGCAGGGGAGCTGGTTTCCATGGTAAAAACCTTAACAGCATCTGCCAGAAATCTGTCTCCTTGTTGGCCTGGCCATCTGGAGGGCACAAGGAGGCTTTGGCAGGGTGAAAAGGTGCCCACAGGCTGCTTTAGGTCCTTCTTTGGTGCTGCTGGCAGCTCAGAGGGATCTCTCCCTCAGTCGTTTATGTTCCAGGTGCAGGTTTGCCCCGAGGTGCTGGAAGGACCCCAGTGTCCCTGAGCCAGGTGGGGACAGGCAGGATGGGGACATGGGAGCCGTGGAATTGCTGCAGGGGGAGGGCTGCAGGCACTGGGGATGGGTGGATATGCTGTAATCGGATGAGCCAGCACTGCTCCAGATGGACCTGTCAGCTCTTGTCAGTGCTGACACCCCTCTGGGTGTCCCTCAGTGTCCCCTTGGGCCACAGGGGCCACCTCCTGTCCCACTTCACCGGGTCTCCTTGGAGCCTCTGGGGCCGAGAGGTGACACTGTTCAGAAAACTCACCAAGCAAGGTCCCTCCCTGGCAAACTCTCTGGGTTTTTAAATTTTAATGGGAAGAACCTGGTGCTTGTATCTGTCTGTTTATCCCTGAGCCATCCTGTGCTGAGGGCAGTGGCACCTTGCTGCTTTACCATCGCTGTCTCCAGGTGCCACCCCACTAGCCCAGATGCAGCTGCAGACCTAAAACTGGCCCCTTGGTGCCCTTCCTTGGTGTCTGGGTGCCACAGCAGGGCAGCCATCCTTCCCTGGATATTTGGCATAGGAGAAGCTCCTTACTGGCAGCAGTGGACCAGACTGGTCTGGCAGGAGTTGTACCTCTTGGTCTGTGTCCCCAGATTTGTGGCACGGAGCTTTGCTCTGTGCTGGGCACGGCACACAGATGGATCTGATTACTTGTGGGCAAAGCATCTTGGTGTGTAGGATCCTGGCGTCCTCCAGGAGAGGTTTGAGGGCTCAGCTCTGCACTCCTCTGCTCTTCTCTTCCTAAATTTCTCATTTCTCCTTTCCCCTGCAGCCAACCACCCTCCCTCAGGGCACCATCAACATGAACCAGTGCACGGATGTGGTGGATGGCGAGAGCCGGACGGGGCAGAAGTTCTCCTTGTGCATCCTGACACCGGAGAAGGAGCATTTCATCCGGGCAGAGAACAAGGAGATCATCAGTGGGTGAGTGCAGATCTGGGGCTGAGCCACTCCCAGGAGCTTCCATTAGCCCAGGAGGAAGAGGAAGGTGGGTAGGACCTTGACCAAGGCCGGGTGCTATGACTGTGCATACCCAGGCTGATCTTGGGTGCTGGGGTTCGTGATGGATGCTGTGGTGACCCCACAGTGCTTTTAGGGATCCCATCAGGCATCCAGCCCACTGGCACAGGTCCTGTCCCCACACCAGTGGCAGGTCCCATATTCCTGGGGCTGGCATGTCCAACCCCAAGTGCCATACACTCTCTGGTCCTCATCCATCCCTGGGCAGGTGTGGAATCCTCGGGTGGATGCTCCCCACCTCCCTGGTCCCAGGGGAGCATCTCACCTCCAAGGATGATTAAAATATCACAGAAATGCAGTGGCTCAGTGACACCGAAGATTAGACTGCTAAAACGAGCAAATCGAGGTAAATTTCCCAACTCCAGGTGTTGGGTGATGACCTAGAAACATCCTCTTCCATCAGCTAGGGTTGAAGCTGGTGCTGGTGAAGGTGCCGAGCCCTGGGAGAGCTGAGCTGCCAGCACACAGTGACGGAGTGTGGCTGTGCTGCTGCTCCCCTGAGAGCCTTTCCCACATGGAGTGCCTGGAGCTCAGTGCTTCCCTCCCAAAATTTGACAACATTTGAAACTCCAGCAGGAAGCTGAAGGGATGAACACTTGCTCTTTCCCACTGTTCCTGAGACAGGGCATCTCCTGCCTCCCCCAGCCCTGGCAGCAGCAGAGTCAGCACTTTCTGCTGAGATTTCTATTTCCAAGCCTTATCTTCGGTTTTGACTCCCCTCATTTTGTAAATATCCTCTTCCATAGACATTTTTCTACCAAGAGCTTGGGATTTTGACCAGATGAGTGTTTTCATGCATTGAAATTTCCCTGCCCTACTGAGACAAGTGAGCACAGGTGAGCCTTGGGTTGGCAAACCTGTCCCCCCAGCCCCATTGACAGCGACGTGTTGCAGTGGAGCCGGGATGCAGAGCCATGTGGGGATCACGGCGCCAGGGAGTGACCTCCTCTCCTCCCTGCTAGGAGCAGTGATTATGCCCCAAACCATGGCCAGCCCCCATGGCCTGCTCTCTCCACCCTGTCCCCACGCTCCAGTTCCCAGCTCAGCCTTTGTTGCTGATCCTGCCTGCCGTGGGAGGGAGAGGCATTGCGGAGTGAGGTGGGGCTGATTTATTGCTCATCAGCCCAGCGATGGGTTTTGAAGCAGTGCGTTTGCTCCTGACTGCAGGCATTAATCATCCCCGAGCAGTCCCACTCTGGGGCCGAGCCAGGCTGGTTTTGTTTGCAGTTGCAGCACAACAGGAAGATTTCCCTGGCTGGGGGAGAATTTGTTTTACGTTCATTCTGTGCTTCTGGCGTTGATTGCTTAACCAAACCCCACTTGATGTGGTCATCCCCGAACGCTTTGCAGCAGCAGTGTGCAAAGTGGGGGCAGAAGGGAAGGGGAACAGGGACATTCGAAGTGGGAATGTTTCCCAGTGGTCCAGGGATCCCTGTGGAGTTCTCAGAGATGCGGGGGCAGGTTGTCAGGCCACGGTGGGAGGACACAGGACTTCTCAATGCTGAGTTCACGCTGCTCTTCCTTGGACAAAAGCGCTTTGTCTGCAGTGTGCGGGTGTTGGCATGGCTCAAGGGGACGGTCCTGCTGGAGGCTCTGTCCCTCTCTGCTGTCTTTCAAGATCCTTGAATCCCTGCCCCATGTCAGCCTTGGCTGTGGCCTCACTTTTGCAGAGAGCAGGGTTTGAGCCAAAGCACCCTGGGGTCATCCCTCTTTTCCTGCCTTATTTTTCCCCCAGGAGCTGGTTGGGATGGTTTCTGGGTATTGTTCACCGAGCTGACCCTGACCAGGTCAGCATCACTCCTGTCCCTGTGGCACAAACCTCACCTTCTGCTTTATCTGCCTGCAGGTGGCTGGAGATGCTGATCGTCTATCCCAGGACAAACAAGCAGAATCAAAAGAAGAAGAGGAAGGTAGAGCCCCCAACTCCCCAGGTAACCCAGGGGCACACCCACACACTGTCACCCAGTCCCTTGCCTCCCTCTCAGGGCCATGGCCCTGCTCTGGTCCTGTGGTAGATCCCTCCAGACCATCTTGGTCACCAGCCCTCTGATGCTGCCTGTGTGGAGGGTGAGAGCTGGGGCAAACTGGGGCAGCAGATCGGTGCGAATTAATTCCTGGTCATCACTTCCAGGATCACACAATCCTGCTTTCCTGGCTGCTTTGGGGGCCAGGTTTTTCCCCCTGTGTGCTGTTTTGTGGTGCCACCCCTGCACACAATCCTGGGAGTGGCCACAAAGCCACATGGTCCCCGTGGGGGACCAGGGAGAGGTGCTGTTCATGGGCCATTTCGTCAGAAACAGGATGAAATTCCATCGGGCTCCAGTTACTCCCTTTGAGATGACCCCAGAGATAATGGGAATGAAAGGAAAATACGAAAGGCCAGGGCCAGGCTGGGAGCTCCGGGGGCCGGAGCTGGGCTCTCCAGGGACCCGGCAGTGGCTTCGTGCTCGCTTTGACTATAAATGGTAAAAAGTGGGGCCAGCCGTGACTCAGTTGTTCCTGCCTGGCTCCCACGTGGCCAGAATGGGGGAGAATCCCACAGAGGGGGAACGTGACCCCAAGGCCACCCTTGTCCCTCGCTGGGGCTGAGAACAGCCGTGTCCCTGAGGCTGCCTGACCTCTGGGCACGCGTCCCACCCCACAGGGGACCGGCTGGGAGGGCTCCTCCGGCCGTGCCAGGGACCAAAACCAGCATCAGGGCTCCCCTGAGCCTTGGTTTTCAGGTCCTCTTTGATGAAGTTCCAAGGATGGCCCTGGTGCAAACTGGACCATGGATGGGTTTTGTACAGTGTTTGTTTGAATAAGTTTTCATCACTCCACTGGATAAAGATGTTCTGGGCAATGGGAAAAACGTTAGTGGGGAGGTGATCCTTTTTTGCACACCAAGCTGCAAGTCTGAGCCACCCCTTGCCAAAGTCTGGGGTTCTCACAGCCTGAACAAGCCCTCAAGTGCTGGCTCTGGTGATGCTCCAGGGAAGATGCCTCCTCCCTCTGTGTTTCAAGTTGTCAATCCTAAATTCCCAAGAAGAGGACTGCTGCATTTGGGGCACCCCAAGGGAGTGGATGCATCAGGGCAGGGATGCTCACCCTGGCTGGGGTGCACCACTAAATCCAGGCTGGGTTCAGGAGGGGGACGGGGTGGAGATGAGAAGAGGCCCAGAGCCAGAAAAACATCATTCTGGGTTACATTTCATCACCATGGCAACTTCTTGGAAACTGTTCAGGATCTGAGCTCCTGAGCACCAAATAAGGGAAGCGGCTGTGGGAAGGGTGCTGGCTCCCCGTGGGCAGATGGGCTCCCCAGGTGCTTGGGGATGGGGGACCAGGGACCCTTGTGGCACACTGCCCTCTTGTCTTGGGACATACCACCCTGTCTTGCTTGCTACCCTCCTTCCACTCTCTCCATCCCATGGCTTCCAGCCTCATGGTGCTGGAAAAAGGCTCAAATTCACTTTGCAAAACCAACCTCCGTGTGGGAACTGCTGCTGGATGGGTGCTGTGCTGTCAGGCACTTAGGAGCAACCTGCAAAGGCAGAAGCAGCATCTTTCCTCTGTCTCCCAGATCCTGCTGATGCAGGTAGCTGGTCCAGGCAAGGAAAGAGGATGCTGAAGAGAAAATCAGCAGCAAATTCTCTCTGTGAAATGGTCTCTCCTGAAGTTGGCTGCTGTTCAGGTTGCTGTCCATGTGCTTGTGGAGAAAGCTTGCACTCTTCCTAAAGATGGCCGCACACTAATCAGGCAGTAGATCGTGTCTTAGAGCTGCTTAGGGAGGGGTGGACACCTTTGTGATATTGAAAAACAATTGGATATTCCTGCTTTTTCTCACTCTCACATAGTTTTTGCTTGCCTGTGGTAGAGCTAAGCTTGGTTACAGCTGGATGCTCTTGGAGCATCAAGGTCATTTCTGACTCCCCCCATCGTTTTGCATCATCTCTCTGCAAAATCACCTGGGTGGGAGCAATGCAGGGAATACCACTCCTACTGCAGATTTCTGGACAGGGAGTGTTTGGTGTTATCACTTTGCTTTGCAAGCAGGCTGCAATTTTAGGGGGAAAAAGGCAGGTTTCTCTTGCAGCTTTTGCCGTGCTCTGGCCGGAGAGATGCAGGCAGCAGGAGAGACTGGAATGCCTGTGCCTGTCTGCTGCCCATGGGAACTTGAGGCAGGATTTGGGGCTGAAATGTGGGATTTGAGGCTCTGCCCTGGGTTTGCACAGGGGTGTGGCAGGCTCAGGTAAGCAGAGCGTGCCCAGACACACCTCATGCAACCCGAGGCTGGTTTTGCCGACTTTGGTGCATTCTGCCTTTTGGAGTTGTTCATATCCCTGAGCAGCAGACAGTTAATGTCTCTGCTCCCTCACAGACTTCTTTTTGGCCCTCATCTCTGCCAAATTAAATACATATCTACAAATAATTACATGGGGGTGTGTGTAAGTGATATATAAAGATATATATCCTGAGCCAGTGATTAGCATTGGGCTTGGATCAATGAAGGAGAGTATAGGGGACTTTGGAGATTGGCCTGATCCTCTGCTTGAGCAGGGTCCCCTTGAGCAGGGTGGCCGTGAACTCTGGATCATTTACCTCCAGCACTGCATTCCTTTAGTGTGAAATTTCCCAAGGGGATTTTTTTTTTAAATTGAGGTCATTTGCTGCTTGTCATGGCTGTGTGTGGAGCCAGGACCCACTCCCTGGGAGATCCCTGATGGCTCCAGCACAGCCCTGCAAATGCCAGTGGAGATGCAGGGCTAAAACCAACCTGATGTGGGAGGAGGGGATAGAGAGGATGCTCTTTGCAGCCTTTGTTTCCAGCTTTCAATTGCCAGTTCGTGCACTCCTGTATTCCCCCCTGCTCCATGGAAAGAGAGCAAGCAGCTGGAAAACTTCCCACAATCCAAGGGGGAGTTAATCGTCTTTGATTTATTGGTGGCTTTAAGAAAAATAATCTGTGAATGCAGAAGCTTAATATGACAACAGCAAAACATCTGCTGATGAACAAAGCCAAGGAAGGAGTTGGGAAAACCACTGCCTCTTCTGGGTCACACTCTGAACCTGGGCTGGCTGGGCTGTGGCCACAAAAGGGGTGTCATCCATCATCTAATGGACTCCAGAGCTCCTTGTTAGCAGAGAAGCACTGAAGATGATGGGGAATGTTTTAGAAGGGTGTAAAGCACCGACATGTGTCACTATCCCATCTTTCTCCTCTTGTGACCTGTTATGGGCAGCACCCAAGTTGTGTGGAACTCACACCTTGTGGCCAAGCTCTTGGGGACCCTGAGTGTGGAGTTGGGGAAAACTCTCTAACTTCCTGTGTCTCCTGGTTTTTTAGGAGCCTGGTCCTGCTAAGATGGCTGTGACCAGCAGCAACATTCCCAGTGCTGAGAAGGTCCCTGCCACCAAATCCACGCTCTGGCAGGAAGAAATGAGGGGCAAAGACCAAGCAGATGGAGGCAGTGGCATTGGCCCAGCCCAGAGCCCCATGCAAGGCCAGGCTGGGGCTGCCAGCTCCATGAAGGATCCCATGCTGGACAGCAAGGAAGGTGAGAGATGGGGATGCCAGTACTGGTGTAACATCTTGGTGGTCATGCCATTGTTCTCCCTGGAACAACGGGGGCTGGAGACAGGTTGCAGTGCTGGAGACATTTCCCTTATCTTCCCACTCAGATCGGGAATGTTTTCTGCAGTGAGGTGTCCATTGCCTTGCACCCACGGAGCTGTGGTTGCTGCCAGGCTGGGAAGGACAGGGATGGAAATGGATGCAGAGCTGTGACTGCAGCTGCCATTTCTTGGTTTGAAAGTTCAGATCTTTCACCTGTACAAACCTGGCCCAAGGGTTGGATCAGCATCCCCGGTTCCCTGCAGACTATCCCACCATCTCCATGGGCACGAGGGCTGGGCAGGGTGGAAAAGACAAGGGTGCAGGAGGTAGCACCACACGGGGCTGGAGCCCAGACCAGCTTTGCTCTCACACCTGCCCCTGTCCTGGGTGGAATCAGGGTGTTTCCTTCTTAAAAGCAGAATTTGGACTTGAAACCAAGCACGGTGACTTCTCTGTCCCCTAGAGGAGAGCTCCATGAACGGAGACCGGATAGACTGCGGGCGGAAGACGCGTGTCGAGAGCGGGTACTTCTCCTTGGAGAAGACCAAACAAGACTCGAAGCTGGAAGAGCAGCAACTGCAACCGCCACCAAGCCCGCCCAGCCCCAGCACCCCGAACAACAGGTACAGTTATCCCAAATCGCCCTCACAGGAGCATGCCCAGCCCTTTCCTTCCCCAGGTATCCGATCAGGCGACCGAATGAGTCACAGCTTCTCTCTGAACTCCTTGGACTCGAAGAGCAGTTGCTCCATGCACAAGGACTCCAGCAACAGAGATGTAGGAAGGGGAGCTGAAAAATCGGGGCGTCCCCTTTCTTTTAAAGCCAGCCGGCAGTACACCACCCTGGCCGACGTTCCCAAGGCCATTAGGATCAGTAATCGTGAGGCCTTCCAGGTGGAGAGGAAGCGGCTAGAGCGGAGAACCCGGGCTCGTAGCCCTGGGAGAGAAGAAGTGGCCCGGCTCTTTGGGAATGAGAGAAGGTAAGGGATGAGTGGCTCATCTCCTTGCATGCTTCCAGCAGCAGTGAGGTTGCGTCCCCAGCGCAGCCTGGATGGAGCAGGTGGAATTCGCTGGGTGGAGCCCCTTTGTTTTTCAGTGCTCCTGGGTTTAATGGTGCCCATCCACGCTGACCAGGTGGTGGGATGTTGTTAATAATGGTAGTGGGCAGGTGTCACCCTGCCTGGCTGCTCTGGGGATATAGAGTGGTTTGGGTTGGAAGGGACCTTAAAGTCCATCCAGTTCCATCTGCCTTGGGCAGGGACACCTTCCACCATCCCAGGTTGCTCCAAGCCTCATCCAACCTGGCCTCAGACACTTCCAGGGATGAGGCAGCCACAGCTTCTCTAGGCAACCTCTGCCAGTGCCTCACCACCCTCACAGGGAAGATTTTCTTGCTACTGTTTAATCTAAACCTGCCCTGGTGTTGGGTGGTGTTGGATGCCCACGCTGCCATCAAGCCCACCCTGCTGGCCCCTCCCGGCGCGGCACACGCTGGCAGCCAGCACCATTAATTAGGTTAGCTCTCCTAGTGGCGTTAGTGCCAGGTGCCTTATGCAACTGCCTAATGAGCTGAGAGAGGTTTCAAAATGTCACAGCATTAATCTGGGAGAGGAGGGAGAGGCGGGTGCAGCGCCAAGGCAGGGCTCAACGGGCTGCAAAACAGCTTAGTGTGGAGGAGGACGGGGAGGGCGTCCACAGCGCGCGCCGGGTGCCCTCTGGGCGAGGCCAAGGACGGGCTCCACTCGCCCTGGGAGAGACACATTTGTGCAGTGAGGGCAGTGGAGCAAACTGGGAGACAAGCCCCAGGCGAGAGGGCCGCCTGCCAGTCTGATTTGCCTGCCCTGGTTCTCCTCCGGGCATGTTCTCTCTCGCACAGTTTCAGTAGGAGCTTCTCCTCTGTTTCTTCCCAGCCCCTAAAGGACTGTTTTCCAGACTGGCTTCTGAGAGCAGGTCTGGGATGTGCAACACAGCCTTGTGCTGGTGCTGTCAGTCAACAGGGGGATCCCAAACCTGGCCCAGAGTGTGTGCAGGGAGTGCTGGACTGGGAATAAATGAGGAAAGCTTGGGTTTGGCTTCGTCTGCCTTGGGAATTGGCTTTTCCCCAGGATGGAGGAGGAGGAGGAGGAGGATACCACCTTGGCCATCCTGGCCAGGGACAGGGCTGAGAAAAGGCTGGTGGCTCTGGTTTTCAGGCTGAGCTGGTGCTGCCTGTGGGTGACATTGTGTCCCTGCTACATTTGCTTGCACAGGACGCCCTGGCCAGTGCCTGTCCCCAGTGTGACAGAGCAGTGCATTCCTCCAGTGCCAACAGTCCCTTGCCCTGGGGTATCCTGCAGCACTGGGATCATCCTGCACAGAGCTGGGGAGCAGAATTAAAACAGATAACAGGGCCTGGGAGAGGACATTGCTGCCAGAGTCTGTAGTTTTTTTAATGTCAGCCCCACTCATTGCCTGCTGGTGGGTGCCTTTTCCCAGGGAAAGTCTCTTTTTCCCAGCCTGGCTCGGGCTGTTAACTTTTTTTTTTTTTGCTTTATCAGTACTGGCAACAATTCCCTGTATCAGCCCAGGGCTTTTATCAGAGCAGAATGGGTGCAGGGAGAGGGGCAGGAGCTGCACCAGGTGCTGGGGTCTTCCTGCCCACGGGGCTGAACCTGGTCCAGCTTTTGGGAGGGGGGTGATGGCAGGGAGAAGGGGGAGGGATCCCCACCTGCCAGGGGGGTTGGCTGTGGATCACAGCCCATGGTGCTGGAGGAATGTGCCATGAGCAGGGGTGGCTCAGTGGGTGTTCAGGGATGGGCACGTTTGTTTTCTCCTCCGGTAACCTGGGAATTGGCTGGTGTGGGTGGAGGTTCTGTGTCCTGGAGCTGGGACAGCCATATTGGAGCTCAGTGGACTCAACAGGGCACAGAGATACTGTCCAGTGTTGCACCAGAGAATTAACATTCCCCAGCACCCTGCTCAGCTTGGCTTGCCTGCTTTTTAAACCTGAGTTTACTTAGTCCCCATGTCCCTCTCATTTTTCTCCTGCGAGCTCAGACTGTGCTGTTTGAGGTTGGGCAGATACAGTAACTCATTTCCATGCTGTGAGGTTGGATTTTTCCCCCCGGTTTAGCACCATTTGTAATAATCCTTCTCAGTAACCCACTAACATGTCTGGGAGCACTTGTCCCATGCCAACCCCACAGGCACCAGCCAGGCACTGTGCAGATCTGCCCTCAGTGCAGCCAGATGAACTCACTCAGATTCCGTTGGTGTCTTCAGTTCTACCTCCCATTTTTTGTATAAATCAGTGCAAGTGTCAGAGCTGTGGATGGAAAAGGATCACTTTAGGTGCCCCGTGTTGAATTCTGAGTGCCACACCTGCAGGCTTAGCTCCAGATAAAGCCATTTATTGAGGCTTCTCATCCTGTTTCCTTATCACAGGAAATATTACATGATTTAAGTCCAGGAATTTTCTGTGTTGACCATTTATACCTGGCACTGCCTCCACGCCCCATGCAGATGTCTGAGCTTGCAGCCACTCAGAGCCAGGAATCAGGAAACAGGAGATAATCTCCACGATTTTGGCAGAGCAGCAGAGTGCGAGTTCCCTCTGCTGGCACGTGGCAGGACAGGGCTGCAGCACCCACCAGGATGTCACACTGGGCTGGGGGACAGGGATTGAGGCCAGAGAGGATGAACCATCTCCAGTCTCCCCTCTCAGACCCATCCCTAGGGCAGAAGGGCAGGAGCAGCTCCTTGGAAACCCCACGGATGAATCTCAAGGTGTTGCACACAAAAATTACTCTGAAAAGAGCTGCAGGAATGTCCTTAGACAGCAGACCCCATGTCCCAGAGGGACTCTGCAGCTGCAGGGATAAATCTCTGCACATCTCAGGATTTCTGTTTGACAAACTTGGCTTTTTGTGCACAATTCCAGAGGTGCAGCCTGTAAAACCACAGCTTTCCCAGTTGACCCCATGTTCTTCTCACACTGGCAAGAGTTCACTGTGGTGTCAGCCAGATCTGCTGTAGGAATGTGGTCAGGGACTGAGGTGTATTTCTAGCATCAATTAATAGCAGAATTGCCTGAAATTGCTTAAAAAACTTTTCTCGCTCAAATTCCTTCTCTGGAGTTTCTTGAGGTGTAAAGCTCTGCTCTGAATTCTGCTTCTCCCCATACAGAGGAGTGCCTGCTTTCCCAAATACAGTTTTTTTTCCTTGTAAAACTATCCTCGTCGTTCTTGTGGACCTCTTGGGAAATGCCTCTTCCTTTTCCTGACACTTGCTATCTTTCTTGATGCTAAATAATGAATGAATCCAATAAAAACAAAGCCCTTTCTTCCAATCAAAGAAAATCACTTTAATGACAGCTCGTGCTGGTCTTTTGAGCTTTCCTTCCCACTGCACACCCCCTCCACTAACAGCTGAGGTCTGCAGCCTGGGTTTAGTGGCCTGGAAAAGATTAACAGCCTGCATGGCCATGGAATTCCTTGGGATGAGCTTTTGTAGTTGAAAAGCACTAAATGGCATGGCAGCTTTTAAAAAGCTTCTTCCTACCTGTCCCTTGTTTTGTCCACACGGAGCTGCTTTGCAGAGGGAGCAGCTCTATCCAACACGTGGGGAGGGGAGGAGAGCCCTTCCTTCCCCATCCCTCCAGGATCTCTGGCAGTAACCTCTCTGAAATGTTGATCTAATGAGAAAAACAAAAAGATTCTTTCCTGTAATCTGAATGATATTAACCCTTGGGGCTGTGATTTGGTCAGTGATTTATTTTTCTCCTCCCTTTTTCAATGACGAATGACTGGAATGATTTTGATTTTGTTTTGTATGTAGATGCAGATATATAATTTCCTCTTCTGTTCATTCATTTTCCAGCCTTGTTTTCTTCCAGGTCTTGTTGCTCTCCACCTTCTCCTGCTGTGTTGCTGTGTGACGTGTCCACCTTTACTTCGCCTGCTTCGCTACCATCTCATCTCAATCTCAAGCCGTAGAACAACCTGGTGGTGCAGCCCCTTTCATGAGAAATCAACCTGCTTTTGATTTTGTTTTTATGGTTTTTTTTGGTTGGGTTTTTGTTCTTTTTTTTTCCTCTTGATTTGTTTTTCTTCAGCCCTTCACCTAATAGGGCACAGACAATGAATGTTAATTCATGGACCTTTTCCTCCCTCCTGAACTGAGACTCAGAGAAGGCTGGGCCAGTATAAAAAGGGTCCAAAAAATGGGACTCTAAAACAACACCCTGTCTGTCAGTGAACGCAGAACATGGGTTTATGCCTATGTCAAGTGTCTCATGAGCAGAACATCCCAGGGAAATGGGGAGCTCTGCACCAGCCTGGGATCTGCCCACAGCCAATTTGCAAAGGCAGTGGGGGCTGAACAGATGTCCCCTAAAAGCATCAAAGATCTTTAAATTTACAAACCAACATCTTCCCCACCAATTTTGTCCCTTCCTCTTTGATTGTGTCCTGGCAGCCTGACTCTGAGCAGCAGTGGGGGGCCCCAGCCCCCCAGGGGATGGGATGTGCTCAGACTGGTTGTCTCATTTATAGAATTTGGTGCAAATGCTGATTGAAAAACTGAACATCTCATGGTTTTTGAACCTTTACCTGCTGTTCCTCTTTGTGGGAAGTGTTAAAAATGTTTTTATTTTGGATAACCTGTTCTCCCTCATGTGGTTGCCATTGTGATTTTCATGCACATCAGAGGCTCACAGAGCAAGCAGCCTCAAATTCAGATGTGGCACATGTGGGTCCAAATTTTATGTCAAGAAACCACCTGGACAGAGCTTTTTGGGGAGGTTTGAAATGGAACTTTAGGCCTCACAGCTCGGAGCACAGCTGGCATGTGCTGGTGGTGGGTTATTGCTTTATATTCCCAGTTTCTGATTGAAGACATAAGGCTGATACTTTCCTGAATCCCTGGGAGTGCAAACTTAGACACGAGCAGGTTCTTTGGAAATTCCTCTCCTGTGGGTCAGCGAGCAGCTTCTCATGCTGAAACAGCAGTTCTAATTCCACCTGTTTGCTCGTCCTTAAGAGAATCCCGTTTGGGTTTGATCCAGGGTTGGCTCCTGCTCTGTCCACATCTCTTTGTAGTTCTCCATCCTCAGAGACACAAGTGCCACCGTGCAATGGGCCACCAAGGCAGTGTCTGAGAGCCCAGCTTGTGACCCCTGATGTCCAGACTGGATTTTCAGCCCAGTTGAGAAGAGGGAAAAGCCACAGGGTCTTTAGGGAGTGCCCTGCCCTGGTACAGGGTGCTGCTCATCTCCTCACGCCCTTTCAGCTGGTGCATGCTGTGAGACAGAACCGTGGTCTGGGCGCACCTATGGACACCCCTTGCTCCATGAAATCCTGTGGCTGTTCCCTGTGTGGGGCTGAGTTTTCAGAGAGTTCCTGTTGCAGTGAACACATTGGGGGACCCAGAGCCGCCCATTACCTCTGTACCCCAGCTTGGTCTAACGTGTCAGTGCTCTGAGGTCTGGGGAGCAGTTGAGAGCCCCAGTGCTAGTAGGTAGAGGCAGAGCTTAAGCCAAAGCTGCTCCATAATCCCTGCTTCCCAAGGGGCTGTAAAATTCACAAATAAAAAGTTATTGCTGGTTTTGTGAGGGGTTTCTAATTACTGAAGAAGATGCTGGGTGCAGAGCTGAACAATGTGAGGCTTTTCCCCACTTTGTGGGTAAAACAATGTCAGATCAAGGTTTTTACCCTGGATTTGGCCACACTGGACCTCACAGAGAAACAGAGACCAAAAGCCAGGCGTGCGTGAACTCTGGGTCGAGCAATTCTGCAACCTTAATTTTGTGGGGTTGTACAGCTCCACGCAGTTGCTGCTCTCGTGTTTAAACCATCTCTGGTTTCCCTTTTGTCTCTGTTTTCCAGGAGATCCCAGGTGATTGAGAAGTTCGAGGCACTGGACATTGAGAACGCGGAGCACATGGAAACGAACGCGTCGGGAGGCGCTGCCCTTTCCAGCGAGACGCGGCAGGGCAGGAGTGAGAAGAGGGTTTTCCCACGGAAACGGGTAAGATGCTCAGCCAGGTTCTCCTGGAAGATGAAACCTGGAATCCTGCAGCCCAGGAGAGAGGGTTTAGCTGCAGGGTTTGTCCCTGGATGTGGATTTGGAGCCGCAGGCAGGTCCTGCAGGAGTCGAACCTCTGTGCATGCTCAGTCTGTCCAAATTTTCCTACTTAGCTCCCTTGGCTCAGGTGTGGATCAGAATGGGAAATCAGGCTGTCTCTTCTTTCTTCATAATACAAAGGGAAACTTCAGATCTGGCATGGCAGGACACATCAGGATAGGGTGAAGTAACAAAAGAAACAGGTTTGAGAGTCCCAGATATGCTTGGATATAATGGGAACAAATTAATGCCTGAAAGGACAAAAAAATGTATTGCCAAGGAAATGACACTTGTTCTGAACCTGAGATGCCCCTTAAATAAAGCAGATTTTTATGCCATGAGCCAAGAGAGCAGGACTCTGTCCTAGTTCCTGCACTGATCTGGGCTAATGCTGTTCACACAGGACTTCACTTGTGAAGGAGCAGCTGTGAGCTCCATCCTGGACGTGTCTGCGTCACCTCTGTCCCCACACCGCCGGGCAAAGTCGCTGGACAGAAGGTCCACGGAGTCCTCCATGACGGTGAGCCACCAGGGCCATGTCCCCTGCCTTGGGGGAGGACATGAGAGGCCCTTCCCAGAAGGTCCTACAAAACCAAACTGGTGCTGCTTTCCTCACAGCCAGCACACAGGATATGGGGTACACTCAGACTTGGAGCAGGTTCAGGGGCCTGAATCAGCTGTGACCAATCTTAAAGTCTGAGGAGCTCAGGAGTCTGAGTCTCAGGGGCTCAGCTGGAGAAAGACCACACTTTTTGCCTGCTGCAGAAATTAAAACTCATAGTCTTGTGAGGAGCACTTTTCCAGTACAGCAGCAGCTTGGGAAGCAGATCCTGTTCTGGTTATTTTCCCCTGGAATACCCCATTTCCTTGATGCTTTGTGTGATGTGTCAGACACTCATGCTGGGGAAAGTGCTGGGGTCACCTCACCTGGCCAGAGCCCCTCTTTGCCCCATGGTGTCCCCCAGCAGAGGCTGCACCAGGGCATTTCCAGCTCAGCAGAGGGTCAGTCCAGTTTCTGGACTTGGACCAGCTGCTGTGTCGTGACCGTGGTGTTTTCATAGGATCGCAGAATCCCAGACTGGTTTGGGATGGAAGGGACCTTAAAGATCATCTTGTTCCAACTCCCCTGCCAGGGGCAGGGACACAGACCAGGCTGAGCAAACACATGTCCCAGTTTTCTAATGCCATTTCCTTGATGTTTATGCAGTTGGAAGTGGGGGTGTGAGTGGGATGAAGGCTGCAAGGAAGGGCTGAACCTTCCCTCCTGAGCTTTCCTCCCTTTGCATATTTCAAATGCTCACTAGACCTGGAGGCAAACAATACAGAATAAACACAAAGTGCTCTCCTCTCCCTCGCCACCCTTCTGTAGGGACAAAATAAATACACTTGCTAATCTCTCAAATAGAGTACAGAGCTACTGTAAATACAAGTTGCATTTTTTGTGGATGGACAACCTCTACTCAAGGACTTATCAGAAAAATGCAGTAGCTTGGTGTTTCTGGAGCTTTTCTTGTTGACTTGTACAGCCACAAGAGTGATTTTTAAATTCTTGGTGGGAATAAAAAGTGCAAGAAATGCATATGAAGTGGCAATGCACATTATCTAATGAAGAGAAGAAAGTTTTAGATTAGATATCAGGAAAAAATTCTTCCTATGAGGGTGGTGAAGCACTGGCACATGTTTCCCAGAATAGCTGTGGCTGCCCCATCTCTGGCAGTGTTCAAGGCCAGGTTGGATGGGGTTTGGAGCAGCCTGGGGTAGTGGAAGATGTCCTTCTCCATGACAGGGGGTGGAACAGGATGATTTTACTGTTTCTTCCAACCCAAAACATTCTATGATTCAATATTTTACTTTCCCCTGTGTTTTTTGTGGAGCAGGACTGGGTTCCCACCACCAGGGATCACTCAAATGTGGGATGTGCTGCCCCACAAGTTTGATAGAATAGGCTCCCAGACCCAATTTCCATTGCTACCCTTGCTGTAGCCCATTTCAGATGCTGCAGCTGGATTTCACATGCTGCTGTTCTTTCCTCCTGCACTCTGCAGCACGTGGAGCAGCTGGAGGAGCTCAGCCTCAGGGGAGTGAAAGCATTTCCACCACATCCTTCCCTGCACACGGGCAGGGCTGGGAGGAGGGGCTGGCAGCAGTTATCCCACGCTGTCCTGCTTGCTTTTTTCAGGAATTCAACATCCCCATGCACCCACATTGGAGGAAAAAGCAGGTGTCATTTGGGTGGTGCAGGGCTCAGATTCCCTGTATTTCCAGCCTTGGGAACTCAGCCTGTTTTGAACCCTGCAGCCTTGCATCAATAGCACATAGTTTTTCTTTCATAATATATCATAGAGGGTAAAACTGCCTGAAGTCTTGCTAATTCTTGTTTATCCTTTCTCTGTAATGCTGGTGTAGCAGTAGGAAATTGCAGGAGAAATGGTAGGAAGGAACTCTGCCTGAATAAACTGTGCAGAGGTCTCCATTCCCCCTGGGAGCAAACATTTAGCCACCACACAGCGTAATGATTCAGTTTGGGCTAGATGACCTTTAAAGGGCCCTTGCAACCCAAAGTAGTCTATGATTCTATGAATTTAACTGTTGTTGGTCTCTTTTACTGCTCTGCTGGGTTTTATCAACTCACTTCTGTTGCCTTTTGGGTGCAGACACTTCTTCCTTCTCCTGATCCCTCTCTCCTTTCTTCCAGCCCGACCTGCTGAACTTCAAGAAGGGCTGGTTGACAAAGCAGTATGAGGATGGGCAGGTGAGTCATGAGAAAGCTCTGCCCTTCGTGTCAGTGTTTGGTGCTGTGGTCAGTCCTGGTTTCTGGCAGCTCACTCCAACATCCTGGCTGTGCCAGCTGCACATGGAGCAGCTCTTGGTGCTGATGGAGCCCCAGTGTCTTGGGTAGATCAGTACTGGGCTTCTCTTGAAGTGGGAATTGCTGGTGCTCTGTCCTGGGGAGGTTTCAAAAGGTGGATATCATATTGTGGGTTTCTAGGGAGCCAGGGCAGCTTGGATGGCAGCGCTGGTTTCATGTTCCTGTTCCTTATTTATTACTCTCATCTCCCTTGCAACCCAGTGACCTCTTTGGTGTCAGAAATGAGGCTCAGGTAAAGTCTCCTGAGTGCCAGAGAAATGGCAATAAATAAATAAATTTAATGGCTCTGAGGGAGGCAGCTGGTGCTGCTTTCCTGCTGCCAATTCCCGAAGGGATGCAGGATGTTCTGCTCTGTTGGAGCCTTGGGAGTGGGCACTGGTGCTGAGGCAGCGTGGATGGCCCTGGCTGTTTGCAAACCACACCTTCCCTGGATTTCCTTCCCTCCTATTCAGCTGTCAAAGGAAAATGAGGGCAATTTGCCTGTGGCTGTGGGTGGCCCAGGCTCTGCTGTGGGTACCCCTGGGCCCAAGGACACATCCATAGGCAGCCAAAGGGGAACTGGCAGCTGGAACGAGTGCTTTGTTGATTGAAAGCTGCCTTGGGTGAGCCTGTGCTGGAAGTGTTCAGGAGGCAGATTAGTATAGAGCAAGGGCCAGCAATAGATTCCCAACTCAGTTTCTAGGTACTGCAGATAAAACATGAATCTTTTACTACTTTTTTTTTTGTGCTAAAAAGGCTTTAAGTGCAGTCCCTAAAAGCCTTGTCTTGCAGTGGAGCTAATGGGGAGGCTGCAACTGCCCCGTGGCTCTCGCATTGTCACTGTCACGTGAAGGGTCTGGTACTCTGCAGGGTGACAGCAAACCACCACTGTCCCTTGCACTGCTGCCTGTTTGTGTCTCCCCTGTCCCATGGAGGGGCCTTGATGAAGCCCTGTGTGGAGCTGGGAGGGACAGGCATCAAGCTGCCTCCTGCAGGGCGTCTCTGCTGGTCGACCTGTGACAAGCAGCCATGAAAATGGTGGTGGGGAAGGAGCAGGATTGTAACTGCTCCATCTTCGTTGTTTCCTAGTGGAAGAAGCACTGGTTTGTGCTGACTGACCAGAGCCTGAGATACTACCGGGATTCAGTGGCAGAGGAGGTAAGTGTTCAGTTAGTGTTCAACCCATCACAGGGCAGCTGCTGGTGCTTCCAAATGGATCCTGAGCAGGTCATTGCCTCCCTCAGTGCCTCCACTCCCAGATACCAAAGTCCTGAAGCCCCTTCAGGGCTTCGTGCTCCTCAGGGACCTGCTGTGCCTCCCTGCTTTGGGCCTGCAAAACTTTGTGGCTTATTTTACCTCTTCCCTCTGCAGGCAGCTGACTTGGATGGAGAAATCGATTTATCCACGTGCTATGATGTCACTGAGTACCCAGTTCAGCGGAACTACGGCTTCCAGATCCATGTAAGCAAAATGTGGGGAGGAGGAGGAATCCAGCTGCAGGACAGCTGATGGGGATGCTTGTCTGTGACAAGGGCAACATCTCCCCAAACACCCAAGAGAGGTCACTCAGCATCCCCCTGCAGTGCTCCAGAGAGCTTTGGCCTTGGGTTTCAGAGCTGGTTTTTTGGCTGTAAGAAAAGGTGGGGGGAAAGGGAAGGTTTGTCACAGCCTTAGGGTTTCACCTATGGCAGAATCAGCCTGATTGCTGAGAAATGCTAATTCCCACCGGGAGTGTGCTGGAGGATGGAGGGGCTGGGTTTGACCTCTGTGTGACCAACATGCAGTGCCCCAGCACTGAGGGCTTGGGGATGGATGCAGGGTGGTCTTGGGGAGTTGGGAAGCTGCTGGTGGGTGCAATCACCTGCTCTGAGCTGTTCTTTCTGTCTCTGTAGACAAAGGAAGGGGAGTTCACCCTCTCTGCCATGACGTCGGGCATCCGCCGCAATTGGATCCAGACCATCATGAAACACGTTCGCCCCACCACTGCTCCCGATGTAACAAGGTAAGGGGGGGCTGTGGCAGCCCCTGCAGCTGTGTGGTTTGCTGTGCAGGAGTAACTCATCCCTCTTCCCTTTCCTTTCCTCTTTCCGAGCCTGTCCTTTCCAGAAGCTGCAGCTCTTTCTCACATCTCTCTGAGCTTAATTTGGATACGCTTTGTGGGGACGCTGATATGCCGAGTTGTTCTTACGCGTGCAGATTTCAAAGAGGGTTGAAAATGTGGTTTTAATTTGTGCATAGGAATATGAAATACTGTTCCTTTATCAAGGCTGCTCTGGATTCCCACCAGGTATTGTGAAACCACTTGGATTCAGTTGTGCTGGGTTCACCCTTTCCTCTGGCTACTGTTCAGCACGAGCTGCCCAGCCCCTCTATGGGTCACAGCAACAGGAGCCCAGGGTTCAGTTTAGAAACTGTTTGGCTCTGATGTGTTTTAAACTCCAGCCAGGAAACCATCTTCCCTCCTCTTCTGATCTTCCAGAAAGCTGCTGCAGCTCATCCCCATTAAGTTGTAGTAATGCTGGTGTCTCCTCCTGCGTCGGTGCCAGAGGAAGGGGACCTCCTGTGTCACAGAGTACCTTCTGTGGGCGCTTCTGGCTGTATGTACAGGGTCTTTGGCCTCCTCACAGCTGGCTGTGCTGGCCACACTCATACAGGCCACCTCTTACAGGCTGCGTGGACACAGCCGCACTACTAACTCTGTCTCTGTCCTTACTGCAGCTGCAGCCAGCAGGTTTTTGCCAGGTTTGTCCCTGTGTTGATGGAATGGCTCTTCTCACCCAGTGCTGTTGACCTGGAGATGTTCCAGCCTCTTTTTCCCCATCCTGCTTAGCCCTCAGCCACTGTTTTCCCAGCCCTGCCCAAGCTCTGGTGGATCTCACAGGGGTCTTGGGGAAGCCGCCTCTCTCCTCACTCCTGTGTATGTTTGATTTCCATGCAATCCCAGGAAAAACTTCTCTTTGAAACTATCCGTGCTGAAGCCCAGGTTGGAAAACTGTGTTCTCTCCTGTATTAACGTTCTGTGGTTTGTATATCTCGTGATTCACTGCATGCTCCTCCTTTTCTGCACCTCGGATGGGAAGTCCTGCAGTTTCCATTTATTTTTCTTTCTTTTCTTCCCCCCTTCCTTTTTTTTTTTTTTTTTTTTCCCTTTAAATAAAAGCCAGAGAGAAGGGAAGAAGCAACCTGGTCTTGACCCTTGATTTCCCCACACTGGTATCTTCCGATGTGACTAGATACGAAGATGAAGACCAAGGAAATTTGAGGGCACCTCTCTGCCTTTAAAGAGCCAGATGTATTTATGGTTGCTCACAGGTTACTGCAGCACGATAGCCCTGTGCTCACTGTCTGCACCTGCTCTGAGCCCACACAAAGTGGTTTCACTTGGCTTTCCCTCTGAGAGGGTCCAGGCGCAGATCCTGGTTGGGCAGTAACTTGTTACACTGCACAAACAGACTGTGAACCAGTCTGAGCTGGGAAAAGGGAGTGATGTGTGTGCTTCTGTTGTTTCCCACCGAGCTGGTGTTGGGCGGGGTAGGGGCTGGCGTGGGTTGGTCACGTTGCTGAGGAGTCCTGCACTGTGTGTGGAGCAGGGCTGTGTTCACTGGTGCCTGCCTGGCAGCCCTTTGCACCAGCGTGGGGTATCCCAGCCCATCCCACCTGGCTTTGGGATGTCATTGCATTCAGCACCTGGGAAGCAGCGGGTGAAGGGGGCTGCTGGAAGGCCTAAGGACAAACTGCCCAAGGCTCAGCAAGAAGGGGTGCCAGGTGTTGGCACAGTGTGGCCAGGGGCAGGTGGGGTGTTGTGCTTGGTGTGCTGGGAGGGCAGCAGTGCTCACCCACCCCACACACTCCTGCAGCCCTTGGCCGTGTCTCATTAACCCGCTGCCGTGGCTCCACCCAGCCAAACATACCTTGTCTTGGTTTCTTGAGCCCTAATGGTGGTTTACATTGCTGCGTGTGTCAGCACCTGGCATGGGGAGCAGATGCTGCACTGCTCCCTGTCCTCAGCAGTACCCTGCAATCTGCAGAGGCTCTAATTACAGTCTGCTAATGATGATGGGGCAAATAGAAAACAACCCCATGAACAAAAGTGGCTGCTTCAGAACTGGATCCATGTTGAGCTCACAGTCCTTGTGAGGCTGGGTTCCCCAGTGCTCCCCACTTCCCTGCAACCTCTGTGAGCTTCTTGCCACAGTGTGCTCAGCTTGCAGCTTGCACCACTCCCACACCCACCCCTATTAAAAAAAAGCCTTTTTATTTTGACCTATAAATACCATTGGGAGGCAAAGACCACGCCCTTCCTGTGTGATGTGAATTAATTTCTCTGTGGTGGAGGAGATGTGAAATGGTTGAGCAGAATTAACAGCCATGGGGCACTTGCAGGAGATGAAATGAGAAACTTTGGGGTCAACCTTCTGAGTGTCTTCACTTCATTCCCAGCGGCCATCCCTCTGCTCCCTGACCCACATCCTGTGCCCTTTGGAAAACAGCAGAGGAGAACTGAGCTCGTGAGAGATGTCACCTCTAGAAATGCCAAGATTCTTCCACGTGGGATTTAAAGCAGCAAAATTTCTGTGTCCCAACCCCATATGGCGGGGCCCAGGACCCCATTTCTTTCCTAACACTCTTCGCCATTTTGACTCAGTCTCATTCCTGCTTTACTTTAAAACACAGGTGTAATCACTAACTGACTCCAGATTGAGAGCCTGGCTTTGGAGTCGTGCAGTATCATGGGTGAGGAGCAGTGACATTTCATCATCGTGCCTTCTGGGTTTATTTTATTAGCTGCAAGTGACAGCACTACAGAAGGAATTATCTCTGAGCTGGTTTTAGCCTGTAACTGCCAGAGTCTCTCAAAACCCAGCTCTACTGAGCCTGTGGTTTGCTGCTGGATGACAGTGCATCGGAAGATACTAACCCACGCAGAGCCATCTCTTCTGCTCCATCCTTTGTTTTGGGCATATGCACATCCTTGAGGTTCTTGGCTGGGGGCTGGGATGTGTTTCTGAGGTGGGAGAAGCTGTGATGCTGCTGTTGCTGCTGTTGCTGCTGCTGCTGCTGTTCCTGATGGCAGTCCCCCTGCATGTGGTCCCATGGGTCAGAGCCTGCAGTGAAGGGCCCAGTCAGCTGCTTTCCAGCTCTTGCAGAAAGCTTTTTGAGTCCCTGCTGGAGGCTGGAGATGCAGTGGTTGTCTTGGAAGCAGGGAGAGCCAGGAGTCAGCCTGAGCAGCAGGACTGTGCTTTAGGAGGCAGCTTTTGGAGCTTTGGGTAGCAAAGAGAGTTCAGCAAGTGCCCACTACTCCCTGGGGGCAGGCTTCATCCACAGACTTAGCATACTGCTGTTTTCTGGTTTAATTTTGATCTGCATGTTACAGGGCTGGCATGTCTGAATTTAATAAGCTAATATTGCATTATGGATTATCTGTAGGTTAGAAATGGTATTGTCTTCCCATATTAACTTCCCCTGCTTGATGAGTATGTCTCCCCCCTGAACCCACCACCCTCTAACTCAGCATTTAAAATCATTCCTTGCTTGAGAAATTGGCATTTCCAGTGATTTTTGTGATGTGTTGAGTAACGTGCTTTCCTTGCTGCCCGTGTCAGGGGACTGACTGCCCAGTGCCAGGGGGGCTGCCCAGTGCCAGGGGGGCTGCCTCTGCTGCCTGCGGGGCTGGGTGCCCTGGGGTGGTCTGTGCCTTCAGTGTAGATAGTGGCACAGAGAAGTTATGGACCCATGAATACTTTTCCAAGCTGAAGGGGAGCCTTACCCTTGTTTCCCAAGACTCTCAGAGCTGCTCTGTGCTTCTCCACCCCACAGCTCTGAAGCCAGCCTGGCTTTGGTGGGATTGGTGGCATCTTTCCCACAGGCACATGACTATGGCCGTGCCAGCCGGGGTGTGCATGGAGCCCCACAGCCAGGGGGCTGGAGGAGCTGTTGGAACCTCTGACAGCACAGGTTGGGGTCGCTGCCTCAGCCATGGGTTGCTGCTTGGTCATGGTCACTGGCCCCAGAGTGGCTGCCCAGGAGGAACAAGGTTGGGATCAGCTGCTCTCGGGGTGCCAGGGGGTGCCAGGGTGTCCCAGAAGCAGCCAGGGCCGCTTGCACCAAGGCTTTGCACACCAGCACAACCTGGGGAAGGACAGCAACAGCTCCTGCGCCCGAGGGGAGACAGAGGGGCAGGGGGCACCCACGTGGCATTGGCTTGGGCTTCCAGCAGCCCTTTTCCACCCGGCTCTTTGAGGCATGCATGGGAGCACCTGGCTGTCTCCAGCACCCACTGACACTTTCCTTCACCCTCTCTCTGTCCTCTCAGCTCGCTGCCAGAAGAGAAAAGCAAAACAAGCTCTTCCTTCGAGACCGGTCCAAAGCCGAGCGAGAAGCCGGATGCGGAACAAGCCGAGCTGGACACGGAGCAGAAGCGGAGCCGCGCCCGGGAACGCCGACGAGAAGGACGGTCCAAGACCTTTGACTGGGCTGAGTTTCGCCCCATCCAGCAGGCCCTGGTGCAGGAGCGTGCGAACGCTGCAGACTCCTCCAGCAGCGGCTCGGCCGCCTTCCCCAGGGACACCGGAGCCGCCGACGCCGACCCGGGAGAGCTGGAGCGGGAGCGGGCCCGGCGGCGGGAGGAGCGGCGCAAGCGCTTCGAGATGATCGATGCCGTGGACGGGGCAGGGTCGGAAGAGGCGCTGAGGATGGAGGTGGACAGGATCCTGCCCGTCCCAGCAGACATCAAACCGCAGAACGTCCACGTGGAGATCGAGCAGCGCTGGCACCAGGTGGAGACCACCCCGCTGCGGGAGGAGAAGCAGATCCCCATCACGCCCCTGCACCTCGCCCACGCCGAGGACCGGGAAGAGGGGCTGACGAAGCAGCACCTGACCACGCTGCTGGAGAAGGAGGTAAAGGGGTGTGTAGGGTGCAGGCTGCCTGCCAGAATGGCCTTCAGGTCACTGGGGTGACTGTAGGGAACCTGAGATAGGCTTAAAAATAGCTGTAAATAGTCCTCCATCATAATAGCAGCTAGTGGGGATGCTGTAGGTTCCTTGGGGAGCTGGCAGGGCACAGATCTGCATCCATTCCTGTTCAGCCCTGCCAGCAGCTTTCAAGTTTCCCACAGCTGCAGAAAGGGCTGTTCTGACAGAAAGGCCTGGTACTTCTTAACCCCTCCCAGCCAACACAGCCCGATTTGTGGTGGTTGTAGCCACCTGTCTCTTGACAAAATGGGTGCAATCAAGGTGTATCTACCAGGCTACAAATTCAAGCTCCTAATCCTCTGTGCTTCTGCAGCTATAGAGATTTGTGTCTGCAGCTATAAACTGCCTTGAGTTGCAGCACACATCACAAAGGCTCTCTTTTTGTGGAGCCTACATCAAATAGTCTTAAGGTTTTTGGAAAAGAATGGAGGAGACTCAGCTCACTTGGAAGAGTTCCGTGCCTGGGATAACAAAGGTTGGTGTTAGTCAGGATTAAGGTGTATTAGTGGAAATGAAAGGGGTAACCTTTTCTTATGTAGTAACCAGGAATATCACAGAGCTGAACTGGGCCGGGATTTGCCAGGGTCGTGCCTGGCATGAACTGGTGCCGTTCATCCTTTGCCGCAGTGAGCTTTACGAATTACACTATTGCATAAAAAAGTTCTTTCAGAGGGGAGGGATTTTCCTGGCAAAATGAAATCCAGGTCCCAGAGCAGAGCAGAGCAGCAGTGCCATCAAAAGCTCTGTTAATTCTGCTCTGTGTCCCCTCCGAGCCACTTGTTCCTTATGGCTGATCCCCTGCCCACTCCCTGGACGCTGTCTCTGTTCATGTCCCTCCAGCTGGAGCAGAAGCAGAAGGAGGCCCTGGAGCTCCTGGAGCAGAACCGGCACTTGCAGGATCAGCTGAAAGTGGCTCTGGGCCGGGAGCAGAGCGCCCGGGAGGGCTACGTGTTGCAGGTAGGAGAGCAGGGAGGAGAGAGAGATCCACCTTCCCTGTGCCTGAGGGATCCCTGGTGGGCTTCCTTCTGCGGTGTTCGTGGGGACATCCTGAGTGACCATCACTGAGCTCCAAGAGATTTGACTTTCTTGCAAACGTGACTAATTCTGTAGCATTACCAGAGTCGTCTGCTTATGGAAACCTCTGATCTGGGATGGAACAGAAGGTAGCATTACCTGTTAGCATTCCCAAGGGAAAACAAAACAGAGCCAGACAGATGGGACCTCAGCGAAGTCCACCTCTGATCCATTGCATACTGTATTTGCCTTTGCAACAGCTGTTTCCCCCTTTCTGTGCCCCAGATACTCCCCTCAGGCAGTGGGGGTGTACACAAGGCTTTCTAAGCATCCCATAGCCCACCAGTTGCTCCTGGCTGGGGATTTTGCGTGCCTGTTGCACGGGCAGACACAGGACACTCAGGTGTACCTCCCGGGCACATTCCCTCCAGCCAGAGTGGGATTTGCACTGCAGTGACCTGTTATCTTGGATCACTTTGGTGGTTTCTGCTGTCACAAGATTCCTCAGAAAAGCCTAGAAATGAGTTTTGGAGGATCTGGCAAAATAGACAGGATGGTCTTTGGGGAAACCTTTCCTCCCCTTGTCCAAACAAAGCAGGTTTTTCCCAGCCCTTCCTTTGGGAGCATCCATGCCTGGAGGAAGTCGTGGCACCTACGGGGCAGCTTCTGGCTGCTCTCAGGGGTCCACAGTCTTTTTCTGTGCAGGGGCAGCATTTTGACCTGCTCAAATCTACTTGACCAAACTGGCTGTGGATCAAAGTGGCCTTGCGTGGCCACACGCTGCGCTCCCGTGGCAGCAAACCCAGTGTCAATGCCAAACCTTGCATCCTTATTTCTCACAGGAAAATTTTCCCTGAAGAAGTTGCACAGGCAGTGGAGCCAGCCCAGGGAGGGGGACACCTTGCCTTCCTTGCCCATGATCTCCCAGGAGGAGTAATTAATTCATTTCTGGAGTCTCCGAGCTGACAGTGCCTGCTTGGAGGAGTTCCATTTTCACTTGGCAGAGCTGGAAGAGTAACTCCCACTTCCCTGGGGCAGAGGCGTCTGACCTCCCTTTGCCTGGAGCCTGGAAAAATCAGGGAATGGGAGCAAAAGCTGGATGTTAAATCCACCATCAGATTGAAGTTGGCCACAGTGCCTCGATACAGGGAGGGGTGGCAAGAGGAGAAGCCTGCAGAGAGGCTGAGCTGATGTGAGAAGTGACCCAAACTTGGACCTGGAAGTTGGAGAGGGTTTTTGGAAAGGTTGGAGGCTTTTGCCTGCTCCAGTCTAATTGTTCTGGGGATTTCCCTTGTGTTTCCTGGGAGCCAGAGGGATTAAAGTCCTATTGTAGAAGGGAGTAACCCCACCAAACCCTGCGGGGGGAGTGGAGCCACTGGGGGAATCCTGCAGCCCCAGACTGCAGACAAACCTCACAGCGTTTTCTTGGACAAACCCTCTGAATTTCATGTGCCCCCCATCCCCCAGTCATGCCTGATTTTGGGGAGGTTCCTGCATTGTCTATGAGGAGAGCAGATGGAGAAGCCTGACTGCTGCCAAGCCCATCCCTCCTGATCTGCTTGGGAGGCACCAAGCCCTCCTTGGCAGCCTGACCAGCCCCGCAGGGACCCCCATGCACTGCCTGTTCCATGAGGCAGTGCTGAGCCACCCCTCCAATGCATGTGCCATGCACCAGAGCCTCGTGTAACCCCTCTCTTGCTCTGAGCTTCCTTGGGGTGGGGCACCCTAACCTTGAATCCCTACTGGGAGAAACACCAGGAGCTCCTGCTCGTGGAAAATGAGCTGGAGACATCCCCCAGCTCCGGCCACTGGGGGTGGGAGGGGGCACGTACTAACCTGTCCCGGGCGGATGTTCTTGCATGTTTTTGGTGTAAAGCATGAAATTTAACTTAACATAACTGAGTGTCACATCTGTGGGCTTTCCTTAATCAGCAACCAGAGTACAGCAAGGCAGGCCAAATTCCTAGGCTTAACGCTGTGCTTCTCTCGCCTCTTCCTGTCTGTGTATTTTTTTTTAAAGATACATAATTTCTGTCGCCTTTTGCATGACGCTTTCTGTGAGTTTTCTCTTTGCATGCTCCATTGCTTTGGTTTGAATCTCACAAAGGTTGGTTTCTTTCATTTTTACATTCTCATCACACCTTTTCCTTCCCTCCATTTGTTGGGCTTTTTATTTTGTCCTTTGTTGGTTTATTTTATTTTGCAGGTAGAGAAATTAGATCCTCCCTAGCCCTAAGCTTTAGCATAACAACATCTCTCTAATGTGATGAGCAGCCACTCAGTCCTGTTTGGCAGGCACAGAAATGACATCGCCACCACGATGGCTGGCCCGTCGCCCTGTGTTTGGGTGGGATGTGATGTCATTTGCTGTCACCTCACTTTCTGTTGTTGCTTTTGGTCGGTAGGTCTGTGTTACCTGAACTGTGCACTTTTTGTTTCACAAGCAAACAAACAAACAAACAAACTCGCTAAAAAAATGCAGTTCCTTTCTCCTCCACCTTGTTCCATCTCCTCCTCATCCTTGGCATTTTTCTTTTGTCTGTCTGTCTCTGTTTTACTGCTGGTGTTTCATTTTCATTTTTTTTTGGATTCTGTTTGAGTTTGGGTTTATTTTTTTTTTCCATTTAGCCTGTTACTGTACAGCTGTTTTGATGTCGTGGTCAGTGTTTTCTGTTACTGGAAAGCAGTTGTCGCTCATTAAAAACAAAACAAAACAAAAAAGCTGGTTAAACAAACCAAATTGTGCCAAGAACAAATCATCCCAATTGGAGCAATGGGTAGCAGCCAAGTCGCTGCGAGGAGCTTTTCCATGGCCTGCCTGGCCAGAGGTGTGACACTCAGAAGGGAGAGCCAAGAGTGTTACTAATCTAGTATTTAATCAATTTTTTTAAGACCGAGGTGGCCGCCTCGCCATCAGGTGCCTGGCAGAGGCTCCACAAAGTCAACCAAGACCTCCAAAGCGAGCTGGAAGCCCAATGCCAGCGTCAAGAGGTGATCAATCAGCAGATTCAGTCGCTGAAGCGCAGCTACGCCGAGGCCAAGGACGTGATCCGGCACCACGAGGCCGAGATTCAGAGCCTGCAGGCAAGGCTCAGTAACGCGGCGGCCGAGCTCGCCATCAAGGAGCAGACCCTGGCCAAGCTCAAGAGCGACCTGAGGAGCGAGAAGGAGAAAGCCAAAGAGCAGCTGGAGGAGTGGCAGCACGGCGAGGCCGCGCTCAGCTCCCAGCTGAAGGCCAGCGAGCAGAAGCTGAAGAGCGCCGAGGCTCTGCTGCTGGAGAAGACCCAGGAGCTGCGGGACCTGGAGATGCAGCAGGCCCTGCAGCGGGACCACCAGAAGGAAGTGCAGCGGCTCCAGGACAGGATCGCGGACCTCAGCGGGCAGCTGAACGCCAGCGAGCAGGCGCGGGTCCTCATGGAGGAGAAGCTGCAGAAGAACTATGAGGCTTTGCTGGAGAGCTGCGAGAGGGAGAAGCAGGTTTTGATACGGAGCCTGAAGGAGGTGGAGGAAAAGGCCAACGAGTACGAGAACCAGCTGCAGAACAGCGAGCAGCAAATGGAGATTCTGCAGAAGGAGAAGTTGAGCGCCAAGTTCGAAGGCAGCGAGCTCGTCCACCAGCTGGAGGAGCAGCTGGCCATGAAGGAGGCCAGCATCCAAAAACTTGCCGAGCACATCAAGGAGCTTGAAAGAGAGAGGGATCAGATCAAGTGCCGGTTCCACGAGCTCATGAATCAGGTGGCTGAGTCTGATAATGAAGTTGCAAAATTACAAGCAAAGTTAAAAATGGAAGAGACCAACTACAACAATCTGGAGCAGTCGTTTGAGGAAATGTCGGATCAGTTCCGAGGGGTGCAGGAGGTGCTGAAAGAGAAAGAAGAAGAGCTGAGACACGTTAAGGAAATGCACTTGAGAATTGTGGAGAAGAAAGATCAAGATCTCAGTGAGGCTTTGGTTAAAATGGTTGCTTTAGATAGCAGTTTAGAGGAGACTAAAGTAAAGCTAAAGGCCAAGGAGGAGGCTTTAAAGAAATTAGCTAGTGTGGGCACAGGTCCATGTGCTGAGGAGGCAGAAGACCTTGGCCCCAGTCTTGAGGCTGACGAAAGTCATGCATCCCAGCTGGGGCAGGCTTTGCAAACTCAGGATGTCCTCCCAGCTCTGACTTATGCACTGAAGGAGGAGGAGGATGAGGTTCTTGACACCAGTCAGAGGCAAGTGGAGGAATTTGGCTCCCCATCTAAAGTTGTAGAGCTCCAGGACCAAGAGTTGGTTCAGAAAGCCTTAGCAAAACCTGATGTAGGAATAATGGGGGCCAAGAGGCAAAGGATCCGTTTTTCAAGCATCCAGTGTCAAAAATACATCCATCCAGATGGATCAGAGAAAAACTGGACAAGCAGTACCTCTTCAGACACAAGCCAGGACAGATCTCTGTCGGAAGAAAGCATGTCCTCCGAGCCAGCTCTGGGTTGCCCCTCATCAGGGACGAATGATTCTGAGACTTATCTCTCCATCATCCATTCCCTGGAAACCAAACTGTATATTACAGAGGAAAAGCTCAAAGATGTGACGATGAAGCTTGAGAGCCAGCACGGCCATAACCAGGAGACGCTCATCGCCCTCCACCATCAGTGGGCCAGCACGGAGTCCCAGCTGCGGGAACAGCTTCAGACCAGCCTGTCCCAAGTCAATGCTTTGATCTCACAGCTGGAGAGCGAGAGGCAGGAAAAGTTCAAGCTCATAGAAAGTCACGTCAGCGAGCTGGGAGGTTTCCAGATGAAAAACGATCAAGCGCTGACATGCTTAGAGAAGTGCAGGGAGCAGCTAAGATCCTTGCCCAAATCAGACAAGGAAAAAGAGGGTGATTTGTTCCTTGTTACTCTGTCCAGCATGGAAACAACTTTATCAAACGCAATCCAAGCCTTGAGCGGGGCACCAGTCCCATCGGAGTATCAGCAGAGTGAAAGCCTCACCACGGAGAGCCCCGCTCCAGAAGGAGGGGATCTGGGAGAAGAGGAGCACATCTCCCAGGAGCAGCAAGCAGATGTGTTTGACACTGGCCAACTGAGGTGGCTTTCTGAGAGGGTGGCATTTGAGGCCTCTCTCATCAACCAAATAGCAGAGTCTTTGAAAAATGCAAGCTCTGAGATAGCCCAGCTCCTAAGAGAGATCCAGGGAACGGCCGAGGTGGTTTTGTTGGAGCCAGCAAGTGTTTCTCATGCAGCCAATGATTTGGCCAGCATCCTGTCTAAAAAGCTGCTGCTGGAAGGGGAGTTCTGGTGCCAGGTGAAGGAGCTGAGAGCACACTTGAGCACTAGAGAAGGAGAACCTGAGGGTAAAACAGAAACAAGTTTGGGTGTTTCCCCATGTTTTCTCAGTGCTGTAGCAGATGCTACATTGATCAAAGCAGAACTTGGGTTTGTTGCAGAAAAAATGAGAGAATCTTTTCATCAGAGGTTAAAAACAATCGAAGAAGAGCTCCATAATACCAAAACAGCTCTCCAGCAGCACAAATGCATGTTGGAGGAGATCATCAAAGCATACAGGACTCCTGAGTTTGACAGTGTTATGCACCAGATTTCTGAAGCACTTGAAATACAAAAAGATGCTTCGGAAAGAGCCCAGATCTCTTGGGATGGGAGCCGTCTCCAAATGGTGCCCTGCCAGGAATTAGCCAAGGTGGAGGAGACTGGCAGCGCACCAGACTGTAGTAGTGAAGCTCTTGTTTCCATTCAGGAAGATCTTGCTCAGCAACTAAAGGACAAATCCAATGTTCTGAAGGAGATATCTGTTGCCTTACTCTCTCTGCCTCCTGAGGAGGCCATGAGAGACTGTCAGAAGCTCCTGAAGATATCCCAGAGTCTTTCCTACCATTCGTGCATGGGAGACCTGGAGCGGTATTCCTCTATGTTAGTCCACGATGCCATTGTTCAGGCTCAGGTTTGTTACGCCGCTTGCAAAGTCCGGCTGGAGCACGAGAGGGAGATGAAATCCTACAAGGAGTCCTTGCAGAGCATGGATGCGCTGTGCCAGGAGCGCGTGAAGACGGTGTCTCTGCTGCGGGATGAGTACGAGGAGCTGCTCAGGAAGCAGCAGGGCGAGTACAGCGAGGTGATCACCGTGCTGGAGAGGGAGAACGCTGACCTCAAGGCAAAGGTGTCCCAGCTGGACAACCAGCGGAGGCTCTTGGAGGAGGAAGGGCATGAGCACAGCAAGAGCTTGAGCGAGCTGCAGGGGCGGTACGAGGAGGAGATCCGAAACGTGATCGAGCAGCTCAGCAGGACAGAGGATGCCCTGAAGGCCGAGAGGATGGAGGGGCTCAACCAGCTGGACGCCGTTGTCCGTGACAAGCAGAACATGGAGCAGTGTCACCTGGAGCAGATGCAAACGCTGGAGGAAAAGTTCCAGGCCAAGATCAAGGAGCTGCAGGTCATCCACGGCGAGGAGCTGCAGGCGCTGCAGGAGCACTACAGCCAGAACCTGCAACGCCTGCAAGAGACCCTTGATGAGTACCAGAGGCAGCACCCAGAGGCGTCCCCCGCAGTGGCCCAAGGTGCTGGGGACACCTGGGCAGCCGACGAGGCGGGTGGCACCGGGCAGGACCCCGGCAGTGACCCGGACTCCATGCACGGC
This sequence comes from Hylia prasina, assembly GCA_013397195.1. Lineage (NCBI taxonomy): Eukaryota > Metazoa > Chordata > Aves > Passeriformes > Sylviidae > Hylia > Hylia prasina. The sequence continues at coordinate 759,148 of VYXD01016589.1, read as the reverse complement.
CTGAGGGAACGCATCCAGGAGCTGGAGGCCCAGATGAACGTCATGAGGGATGAGCTGGAGAACAAACATCTGGAGGGGAACGCTTCCACTTTGAGGGAAAAATACCAGAAAGACTTTGAAAACCTAAAGGTCTTGATATGTTTAACACTCTCTGCTTTCTGTTGCTGAGCGTGTGGGAGGGTGCCTGCAGTCCCAGGGTTCACTTGCTGAACCAAGGGGCATCCCCTAAAAGAGCCAGTGTGCTGAAACAAGCCCCAAAGTATTAGCCAGGCCTCTGTAAAGCATGGTGTTCCCTTTTTCTCCATGCTGGGGTATTCTAAATGCATTGCTGAGGGAGGGTGGATTTCTCGAGGTGGTCTTTGCATGGGGAGGGAGAGAATTTCAAAGTAGCTCGATAACATCACACTCTCCTTCAAGATGAAGACCTCAGTATTTCTCTTGTACCCAACGCATACATTTTGTTTGTGCCTTCCCTTTAAAAGCATTCCTCAGCTCTGTCTTTCCCAGTCTGATCAAATCTCCAGTCTGTCTCTACTGCCTTCAAAAATGCGGGATGAAATGGAAACTTGATGCTCTCAAAATGTATGTTCCTAGGAAAAGCAGCTGCAGACAGATGCCAAATTCTGTAGCAAAGCAGAACTCCTCTGCAGGAGGCTGCAAGGACCATGCTGTGTTGGACACAGTAATTCTGTACACAACAAAGAATGCACAGTTACAGAACACCCAGGTGAGGTGCAGAGAAACCCACTGGCAATGAAATGCCACCATTCAAATTGCCCCACCAGTCAGACTGGCTGTAAAACTGGTTTGAAATCATCCAGCATCTGAAAAAAAATAGTTTGGTGGAAGTGAGTTTAGGTTTGGAAGTGACTTTGGTTGGAAGTGAGTTTAGGGTTGTAGAGGACGCTGGCAGCACCAAGGGAGGCTGCCAGGGTGAACAGGAACCCAAAAGGGCAGCGATGCAGAGGCTGTGCCAGTGAGACTTTCACAGACCAGTTGCTCTTAAGAATCAGAAAAAATGTGGGAGAGCTTGCTTCCAGCCACCAGATCCAGCACACATTTTGAGGTGGGGGTAAAGTGTGGCTCAGCTCTAGCCAAAAGCTGGGTTTAGCCTGGGGAGAGCAGTAGTTTTGCTGAATCCCATTGGAATTAAGCAGTGGCGGTCAGCAGGCCAACCAAGCGACTGGAAACCTGCCCAAACTAGAGGCTTAAATGTGCTCCAGTCTTCTCTTAAGAACCTGATGGAGAATGTAACATCAGTATCACAAGTGTAACTTTCAAGGCTCCAGAAAGACCTTGGACCCCTTTCCAGTGCCTAGAGGGGCTCCAAGAGAGCTGGAAGGGACTTTCAACAAAGGCATGAAGTGACATGACATGGGAGAATGGCCTTCAGGTGAAAGAGGGTAGATTTAGATTAGTTATCAGGAAAGAAATCTTCCCTGTGAGGCTGGGGAGGCCCTGGCACATGTGGCCCCAAGAAGCTGGAAGTGTCCATCCCTGGAAGTGTCCAAGGCCAGGTTCAAGGCTTGGAGCAGCCTGGGATAGTGGAAGGTGTCCCTGCCCATGGCAAGAGGTGGAACAGAATGGACTGTAGTGTCCCTTCCAAGCCAAACCATTCTGTGATTCTATGAGGTACTGATTTGTACATGTGGATTTATGGCAATGCATTTACAATACATTAAATAGTGAATCTACAGCCAGACCTGTGGCAGAGTATGCACCTTTTTCTTCCAAAATTAGAGGTGTTTCAGGAGTTGGACTTGATGATTCTTGTGGATCCCTTCCAACTCGGCATATTCTATGATTCTGGGTGTAATGAAGAATCCTGCAGGGCTTGTCTGTCCCACAGCCAAGTCCAGGCAGGTTCTGGCACTGAGTTAGGAGTTAAAAAAATAAACAAACAAACAAGTCTGGGAAAGTGAAGAATGCCTCGTGATTAAAAATTAAATGGGAAAACAACACCAGAGCTGAAAATTGGGAATGAGGATTAGGAGTAGGTAACAGAGCATTAGCCAAGAAAGTGATGCTGAGAGGTGTATGGTAGTGAGGGTCAGTGGTGTTGGACTGTCCTGAACACTTCTGCCACTGGGAGAGTAAATTGGTCTCCCTAAAATTTCCCATGGAGTCCCAGAGGTCCCTAGGTGACAGTTCTCATTTTCCACGGAAAACACTGGTGTTAATCAAGGGGAAATAAAGCCAGCCTGTGTCATTAAGGGGAAATGCCCTGTACAGTGCTTGGCATCAGCTTTGTCCTAAGCTGCCTGATGGGGCTCAGCACCTTGTCCCCAGTGTGTGCCCCTTCTTCCCTCGTGGCTTGGGCCTGCCTGTGGCTTTGCTGGTCCTGTCCGTGTCCATCCAGGATCCCGATATGCTTGGGCTGGCAGCTGAGCTGGGAACAGGCATTTGCATTTGTCTGCTGCAAAAGCAGGAGTGGGGGCTGTGCCAGGGGCAGAAGGACCAGGCAGGAATTCAGGACCTCAGCCCTGGTGAATCCCATCTCCCCAAATTGCTCCTCCTGTGTCTTGGCCAGAGTTCTTTCCTAGTAATTCAATTAGCAAGTAATTTTCCCTGCAGCATTTGTAGCAATACTCGGTTGGGATTTAAGATCCTGTTGCTGTCACGTCATCTTCCTTCCACCCAGAGGCTGAAAAAAATAGGCACTGAAAAGAACAGAAGGGGCACAGAAGGTTTTTTTGGTTGTTTTTTTTGACATATATTTGCATTCCCCAACTGGAGCTGCCCCTGTGCATCCCTTTCCCTGGAGCTGTCATGGGTTGAGCGACTGCAGGACAAGCCCTGACCTTTGCGAGGTCCATCCTGCTCCATGGCTGGGGAAGCAGAAGATCCCTGCTGGACCTGGGGAGCTGAGCTGCCCGCTGCTGTGTGGCTCCTGATGGGCTCCCCACCGCCGTGGCACCAGCCCTGTGCTCCTGGGCCAACCCTTTCCCCTCCTCCCTTTGCAGGCAACATGTGAGAGGGGCTTTGCAGCCATGGAGGAGACGCACCAGAAGAAGATCGAGGACCTGCAGCGGCAGCACCAGCGGGAGCTGGAGAAGCTGCGGGAGGAGAAGGATCGCCTGCTGGCAGAGGAAACAGCTGCCACCATCTCAGGTACCAGAGGATTCCCTGTGGTGGTGGGGACAACACGGGGGTGATGTTGGCTGCATTGAGGAACAGAGCAGGGATGGGATGAGGACTGGGTGGGCTGCACAGGGAGATGGGAACAGTTTTGTGGGAAAGATGTTTTAGATGGAGGTCCATTTCCTGGTCATCCAGGTTTGCTGCCCATCTCCTGGTCCTTTTCCAGGCTTGGTACTCCTGTCTTCGGCTGTTACATAGTCTGATCTGTTTTCCATTCCAGCTCAGAAAGGCATTAGTCATTGCTGTGGTTAAATTATTGCCAATTCCACACTGAAATCATTCTTCAGTGCCCCAGGGAGTGTTAAAACACTGGAGTTCAGGGGCTATGCATTGGGAGTCCCACAGTCAAGGAAACAACATGTGAAGTGGACAATCATTTGGACTCTGTTAAAAAGCAAGATTTGCAGAAACTCCTTTGCAGCTGAGGCACAGACTCAAGGGGCCGTGAAGCAGTGGGAGGTTTGCAGGGATGACTTTGGTTTTGTTCCTTTAAAAAACGAGCAAAACCTCAAAAACGCAGCCCTTTTTGGTGGAGGGTGCTGGTTGCTGACACTGTGCTGCCCCTCCCAGCCATCGAAGCCATGAAGAACGCGCACCGGGAGGAGCTGGAGCGGGAGCTGGAGAAGTCCCAGCGCTCGCAGATCAGCAGCGTCAACGCCGACATCGAGGCCCTCCGAAGGCAGTACCTGTAAGAACATCACTGTCCTCCCTTGCTGTCTTGCAGGGAGATCATGTGTGGGAGACCCTTCTCTCCCATTTGATCCTGGCAATGAGTTAGGGGTTATTTCAGGGACCTCTTCCCTTGGTCTCGACCTCGCTGCATCCATCAGAGCCTCCTGGTTGCCCATAATCTTTCAGGCTCCAGGTCAGTGTCCCCACATAACCCAAAATGTGCTGCTGCTTTATGTCCCCAGAAGTAGCAGATTATCAGCCAGTGCTGCTTTTCACACAGCTGCAGCAGTGAGGTCATTCAAAAGGTGAGGAGGAAGCTCTGAGCTTTCCGTGGCAAGACTGTCCTCCCGTGGGAACTGAGCAGGGCTGCCTGTCAGCTTTATCAGTTTTGATACACCTGTATCAGTTGGAGAGGTGTGCAAGTACACCTGGTCCTGGGTGCTCAGAGCAAACTTGCAATCCTGGAATGGTTTGGGTCGGTAGACCTTAAAGCTCATCTCATTCCAGCTCCTTGCCATGAGCAGGGACACCTTCCACTATCTCAGGTTGCCCCAAGCCCCATCCAAACCTGGCCTTGGACACTTTCAGAGATGGGGCAGCCACGGCTTCTCTGGGCAACCTGTGCCTCCCCACCCTCACAGGGAAGAATTTCTCATAGGTAGATTTTTATAGATCTCAGCTCAGTTTTTGGAAACCTGAGAAAGTTCTGCCACTTAACCTCTGAGAGAATGACCTCCTGTCCCTTTGGGTGCCCAAGTATGGCTCTGCCAGGAGAGGGAAGAGTTGACTTGCCCTGGGCTCGAGTTTTTTACCCAAAGGAAACCGGCAATCCTCATCCTCAGTGCTTAGCTCCCTGTTGGATTGTGCTGGGATGCTGAAGGAAGAATAGGGATGTGTGTGTGTGGCGAGGGCACTACCCCCATGTGTGTTGTGCAGGGAGGAGCTGCAGTCGGTGCAGCGGGAGCTGGAGGTGCTTTCAGAGCAGTATTCCCAGAAGTGTTTGGAGAACGCCCACCTGGCGCAGGCGCTGGAGGCTGAGAGGCAGGCCCTCCGCCAGTGCCAGCGGGAGAACCAGGAGCTCAACGCCCACAACCAGGTGAGGGTCCCTGCCCTGGTGACCGTGGGCTCCATGCTGAGCTGTGGCCATGCTCCCCCTTCCCACAATGGCTCTGCTGCTCTTCCCAGGAGCTGAATAACCGCCTGGCTGCGGAGATCACGCGATTGCGGACGCTGCTGACCGGGGAGGGCGGGGGAGAGGCTGCTGGGTCGCCTCTCACGCAGGGCAAGGACGCCTACGAGCTGGAGGTGAGTTCTGCAGAGAGGCACGTGTGTGGGCACAAGTGTTGTGTACCCTGGGAGTGTGTCACAGCCTGGGAGTGTGTCACAGCCTGGGAGTGTGTCACAGCTGGGGGGTGTCACAGCCATCCGTCCCCCAGTCAGCTCTCCTGGCTGGTCAGCACTCTTGTCACGCGCTGCATGAGGCCAGGAGATTCTGGGGTCCTGATCTTCTCATCACGTTGAGCCAGACACTTGCTCTTCCTTCTGCAGCCCCTGTTTGTCCCTGGGATCCAATCCATGCAGAGCAGTGGGGACAGAAACTGGGGTGTGCAGGGAGAACATCAGCACTGCAAGGTTGGGCAAGTTCCCAAGAGAACCAGGAGGAGTTTTCTTGTGAGAAGCAGAAGATGGGTGGACCAGAGGGTTTGTGGTGCTGGCATGTCAGCCCTTGGCTTGATTGCCACTGGGCATAGCAGGTGTCACACTGTGTCTGCTCAGCTACAAAGATGCTGGTTTTTTGTTCCCACAGGTCCTGCTGCGGGTCAAAGAATCCGAAATCCAGTACCTGAAGCAGGAGATCAGCTCCCTCAAAGACGAGCTGCAGACAGCATTGAGGGTAATGCCAGGGGTGGTTCTGCAAATCCTCTTACTGTGCTCTGCTCCTGAGTGTCTCTGCTTAGATTTCAGCCCATTTGCACCCATTTTTGAAACCATGTTTAATTTTGATTTGAAACCATATTTAATTTTTCCCCTGAATGTAATTCAATGCCCATTTTGGTGTCATCAGTAAAGCACTCCATGTATTAACTTAAGACTTCCCCACAAAGGAGACAGTGTGTGAAAACGTCCCTTTCAGTGTGATTTCCCCATTTACTGTCACATCAGATCAGATTTAAATGGCACAAACAACCAGTGTTAGAGATCTGCCCAGCCTCGCAGCGGTGAAACTGGTTTGCTCTGGACAAGCCAAGGCCATTTCTGGGAATTCTGCTTGAATTCTGTGTCTCGACTAAAACGAAAAGCCACAAACAACCCTGTAGTTGAGGGGCTGCACGCACGGGCAGCGCTGCGTGCTGGCCCTTGGCTCTCAGCTCCCCGCCCGTCTCCGTTCCTGCAGTCCCGGATCGCTGTTGGAAGCAGCTCCCAGGGCGTGTGTTGCCCTGGCCAAGCCTCTCTCCCGCTGCCGGCTCTTCTTCCGTCGGCATTTGCCAAGCTCCTCTTCTGTGCATCCACAAACCCCTCGGCTCCAGCTGTCTGTCTGGCTCCATCGGGTTGTTCTTGTTCCCTTGCCAGGATAAGAAATACGCCAGCGACAAGTACAAAGACATCTACACGGAGCTGAGCATCGTGAAGGCCAAGGCAGACTGTGATATCAGCAGGTTGAAAGAGCAGCTGAAAGCAGCCACAGAAGCTCAGGGAGAGAAATCCCCTGTGAACACCACTGTATCGGGATATGGTCAGTCCTCCTCCAGCAGCTCTAAGCAGTCCTGGGTGTCCCGAGCTAGCACGGGAATCCTGGAGTACAAACCCTTGTGCAGTAGTGGGTCTGAGTGTAGGACTTGGCCTTCCAGCCCAAAGCTGATGAGCTTTGAAAGCCTTCTGGCATTTTGCATCAGGAAAGCCTCGTGGTGCAGGGATGCCCAAAAGCCCCCTCTGCCCTTGGGGCAGCACTATGAGTTGGGCTCATTAGGGCACTTCCCTGGGCTGGGAGGGCAGAGCTCCAGCCCTGTCCTTGCAGGAAGGCAGTGGGCACCAGGCTAATCCCACTTCTTTTGCTTCTTCCCAGATATTATGAAATCAAAAAGCAACCCTGATTTCTTGAAGAAAGACAGATCCAGTGTTAGCCGGCAACTAAGGAATATCAGGTCAAAGGTGAGCTCAGATGGGACTGGAATGAGGAATGCCCAGCATTTCTCTTCGGTGGGGATCCCAGGTGGAAAGAAATGGGCAGGGGAACAAAATTAAGAATTTCCCAGCCACTAGTGCTAGCCTGGATGGTTTTTTACTGCAAAAGGACTGACTGTGCAGCCAGGCAGGGCCCACTCCCCCACCCTGGACCCTGCTCAGTTGGAGGCATGAAGCTGCTCCCTGGTTGGAAAAAAGGCTGAAGTTCACCTTGTTCTTTGGTCTTTCACAGGAGGATTATCCCAATATCTGCTCCCTCTTTTCAGCTGAAATATAGGTGGAAATGTGCACATCATTCTAGTTTTAGTGTTCATCACTGCAAGATTTTTTGTCTTTATGTGTATCAGCAATGCCTGAGTCCTGGGCATATTTAACACACGCTTTGCTTGTGTGTTAACATGGTGCAGATGGCCCTGTGCTTCTGTGGTCCTTCTGTGCTTGCTGTTGATCCCAAAGCCCAGTGATGCTGTGCCAAGCTCTCCTTGGCAGCCAGTTACATCATGTGGGACCTCAGGGATAAAGAAGGGCAAGTAATGCTGATCAGGAGTCAGCATTAAACATAGGGCAGTTGGGAGGAAGCTCAGCATGAGCAAACCTGCTTTGCCTCTCACCTGGTGTCTCGTGCTGATGTTTGAAGTGGTTGGGCCCTTGCAGGGCAGGCAAAATACTTGGAGCTTGGTGCCCATGTGGGGAAACACTCGAAGCTCTGCGAGCAGCAGCTCCTCAGCTCGGGGCATCTGCACTGCAGCCAGTGAACAGAGAGAGGCTTCTGCACATTTTGGGGCAGCCCAGACCTGCTGGGCCACTCTGGTGTTGGGTTTCCCTTCACCACTTCAACTCAGATCACTTTCTGTGTGGCCCCCATGTGTGTTGCTTGGTGGGGAAGGAGAGGAAGCAGGGGCTGTGCCAGGGCATCGCTGCGGGACGGGGGGGCTGGGGCTGTGCCAGCGCAAATTCACTTGGGATTTATGAGCTTCTTTTTGTTTTTGTTTTTGTTTTTTTTGTTTTATTTTGCTTTTTCCTTCAACAGTCCGTTATTGAGCAGGTCTCATGGGATAACTGAAATGAACCCGAGTCCAGGTTCCCTGCCACGTAGGTAAACACACCGGCACCCGCCCAGCGCCGCAGCCACCACGGGAGCGGCCCAACCTCTGCATGCACTGCTCACACCTCCCTGCCAAACCAGAGCCCTCCTTCTCTTTATGACTGACTGACAGGTTTATTCACTGCTAATTCTTTTCCTGGGCGAAGGGGAAGGGGTGGGGAGAAGTCAGTGTACCCAAGATCCGTGTGAAATGCAGTCTCTCTGCCTCTTCCCTGGGGAATTTGGCTTTTCGTCTTCTTGCTCTTCCCACCCTCACCAACACAGCTCATCATCATGGAGAGCATTTGGACATGGTGGGGCACGTTTTCCTGTGTTGGGAGCGTGGGACACTGAGTGTGCATGCCTGAATGACTCTGCATGCCTCAGACTAAACTCCAGCACTGTCCAGATCTCGTAGGAAAACACCTGTTTTGCTGTTAGCCAGGTGCAGGAATAGTCAGGGATGCCTTTAAGTGTACTTCCTATAATAGCCTGGAGCATGGAAAATGGTCTCCGCCACCTCAGCTGCAGAGGGAATGTCCTGGACTGGCCTAATTTCCTTTACCCACAGTTGCTGCTTTTTCAGGTTGATCCATGCCTGAGCAAGAGTCTTCCTTGCCCAGTAACCTTCTCTTCCTGCTCTCCATCCCAGAGCCTCCAAGGCTTCCAAGCTCATCCCGCAAAAGGAGGGAGCTGATAGAAATGAGGCTGACTCTAATGAGCCAGATATTTCCATTAACTGGAGCAATAGTGAACTTCCTGGCCCATGGCAAAGACTGAGGTGGGAGCACCTGCAGAGGCAGGTTAGGAGAAGGGAGCTCCCAGCACAGCGGGTGGAGAGCCCCAGGAAGTGTGTTGGAAGATCCCTTTATCACAGATATCATCCTACATTAGTCTCACTTCATCAGGCTCACCTCATCAGCAACTGAAATGGTTGTGGGACTGCCCAGGGGCTGAATTTGCTGGAATTTGTGCCATCAGGCAGAACAGTCTGATGATTCCTGGTGTCTCTTTCCATCCACTGAGAAATCAGATGCGAGAACTGGAATGCATGAGCTGCTCCCATTTAAAGAGGCCCAAAGTAAACTTCCTTTAGGAAGTGTGTGCTCAGAGACTCTCATCCCAGGAGACTCTGCTGCCCGTTGGAAAGAGCACACAGCGTTTGGAAATTCAGTCCAATTTAGTGCTTTCATTTCCATGCTGCCTGGCAAAGCCCTTCTGTGTTTGTGGGCCTGTGGGAGGAAAAACATTTCCAGAAATACAGTAACCATGGGAATCTGCACAGCCTTGGGGCAAGTTTATCATGGAGTCCTGCCTTGATAAATACATGGGAAGGAAAATGCAGCCCCAAAGTCCAACCTGCTGCTGTGATAGGACAGTCCTCTGGCACCACAGCCAGGGAAGGGAAAGGAGAAGGGGAGGTGGCTGTCTTGATAGTAGGATCTTGGAATCACAGAATGGTTTGGGGTGGAAGGGATGAAAAATCATCTGGTTCCAACCCCCTGCCACAGGCAGGGACACCTTCCACTATCCCAGGTTCCTCCAAGCTCCATCCAGCCTGGCCTTGGACACCTCCAGGGATCCAGGGGCAGCCACAGCTTCTCTGGGCAANTAGTGCTTTCATTTCCATGCTGCCTGGCAAAGCCCTTCTGTGTTTGTGGGCCTGTGGGAGGAAAAACATTTCCAGAAATACAGTAACCATGGGAATCTGCACAGCCTTGGGGCAAGTTTATCATGGAGTCCTGCCTTGATAAATACATGGGAAGGAAAATGCAGCCCCAAAGTCCAACCTGCTGCTGTGATAGGACAGTCCTCTGGCACCACAGCCAGGGAAGGGAAAGGAGAAGGGGAGGTGGCTGTCTTGATAGTAGGATCTTGGAATCACAGAATGGTTTGGGGTGGAAGGGATGAAAAATCATCCAGTTCCAACCCCCTGCCACAGGCAGGGACACCTTCCACTATCCCAGGTTCCTCCAAGCTCCATCCAGCCTGGCCTTGGACACCTCCAGGGATCCAGGGGCAGCCACAGCTTCTCTGGGCAACCTGTGCCAGGGCCTCCCTAGCCATTCCACGCTTGTCCTGTCACTCCAGGCTTTCCTGGAGCCTCTTTAGGCTCTGGAAGGGGCCCTAAGGTCACCTTGAGCCTTCTCTTCTCCAGGCTGAACAATCCCAATTCCCTCAGACTTTCCTCCTAGGAGCTGATTTCCATCCCTCCAGTCTGTGCCTTTGAAGGTGCCAAGTCTTGGTCTGTAAAGCAAATAATGTTCCAGCTGCATCATGAATTCCTTGCAAGTTCCAAGGACCAGGCTGGCAGGCAGAGCTGTGGAGTGGGGACAGGCAGTGGGGCACAGAGGGGCAGAGCTGTTTTAAGGGATGGGAGGTGGCTGTGCCTCCTCATCTAAAGGGACAACTCATCACCTAATGCTTTGCTCTCCTCAGTCTCTCATGCCACAGGTTTGGGGCTGCAGGAAGGAGGGTGCTGGCATTAGGCTGGTGCATCCCCTCAGGCTGGTTTCAATCTAAGGAGTCAGGCAGTTTGTTTCTGGGTTTTTGCCCATCTCAGTGCTGTGCTACTGAGTCCCCATGTGTAGGTGATGGATTTTACAATTCCAAATGCCAGGGGGCTGCTGGCCAGCTGAGAGTTGTGCCTTGAAATCTGGATGCTGCAGCTGAATTGGATCAACCATCAAAGCCTGCCAGACCTGAACAGCATTTGGGATTCCTCTGTCTCACCCTGAGCTGTCGAGGCATCTTTAGCTTGGGAGGGTGCCAGGGTAGGGTGAGAGAAGGGGTGGGGTGGTCGCTGGCAGCACACAGCAGTTTCCAGGGTTTTCTGAGTAAATCCTGCACAGAGTGGAGCCAGGACTGTCCCTGTGGGTACCGCAGTGGTGTGGGAGGCAGGGAAGCACCAGCCTGCAGGTCCTGCTCAGCATCCAGCAGCTTCAGCATAACAGATCCCAGCCGGCCTGCCTGGGGCTCCCTCCACTGGAATTGCCCCATCCAGCAGTGCCCTGTGAGCTCCGGGGATCGTTCCCAAGTCAGCTAATCCCGCTTGCAGCATGATGTGCCTCTCATTCGCTTCTGGTTCGTCACCTGGTTCATTTGCAATCCCACCCTGTCTCAAGGCACCACCTGCCAGTAACCGCCCTCCATAACCGTGTGTTCTCTCTCAGCATGTCCCACTAATCCTCCGCCAAGGAGCCCATTCCTCGCTGCCACGTCTCCTCTGCCTGAGCGTCGCTCCCTGCCCGCGCGCCCGTGCCCCAACGCTCTCTGTCTTTTGTCTCTCCCAGAGTCTGAAGGAAGGCCTGACTGTGCAAGAACGCCTGAAGCTTTTTGAATCCAGGGACTTGAAGAAAGACTAGTTCTCCCCGCTCCGCTTGACCACGCGCACCTCCCAGCTTGAGGCAGCACAGCACCAGCACCGTTTGTCTCTGTTCCTTACGATGTCCTTGCTGTCGTTCGTCCTGACGCCCCGACGGGACCCGGCGCCGCGGTGGCGGTGCCCCCCCCTCGCCTCCCCGGCTCCTTTCCCTGCTTGTGAGATGCTCCAGAGACTCTGAGAAGGGAGAGGAAGGGATTGGAGCGGGGATTTTCCCCTCCTCTCTTCGGCGCTTTGTAGGAGAATCCTTTCTTTACTGTAAACCATTACACTAAGTGTCAGTATTAAGGCGCAGTAGCCTGTTAATAAGCTATAGCTCTGTCGGGAAGAGCGAGCAGGGCCTGGGTGGTGTCAGCCAGACCAAGCTCTTACTGCTGTCTAGAGACCCCGTGCTCAGAGCACACCAGGAGCCTGATCTAACCATTGATCTCGACTGCATTACTTGCACCTACAAGGGGGGAAAGCCGGGGGAAGCTGTCGGGGAGCGCCAGTTCCGTGCCGGCGTCCGCAGCCTGGAGGTACAACACTGACATCTCGCTGGAGAAGGATGCAAGAAGTGATTCTCCTGCCCCGTGACTGTGCTGTGTCCTGAATGTAGGTGCCACCAAAGCCTGGCAAGCTTTGGTGGCTGCCCAGGTGGTTGTGGATGGGGAGCTGCAGCTACTGAAGTGCACCATCGAGTCGGCCCTGTCGGCGCGTCCTCGCTCCCGTCTCGCTGGTGGTCGGAGTTGGTGTTCCAGGGGCTGAGCTGTAAGATCACTTTCTTGCCTCTGTTAGATCAAGCCCAGCACTCTTTTTTTTTTCTTTTTTTTTTTTTTTTTGCTGTTACTCCCTTCCTCTCATTGAATCCCGTGTATCCCAGGGTCTGTGCGCATGTGAAACTCCCTTTTCCTAGTCAAAGGAAAGTAGAGTAGAAAGTAGAGCCAATATTGACTGAAAATGCACAGTGCTCAATGCATATAATGCTCCTTTTTTACCAGCTTCTTGAATTCAACTCTTCTTGTCAGCAGGGCAGCTCCTATTTTAATTCTTTAATCTTTTCCTGAAATAAAAATCTCAAAACCAGTATGTGCTTCAGACCTTCTCAGTCCTAATAGCTTTTGTATCTAAAACATGCAATTTAGCACCTTGAGGCAGATAAATGCATACAAACCAAGGGGTGAGGAGCTGGTAGCACTAGATGTCACAGCCAGCTGAGCAGAGGCTTCCTAGAAGAAGCCTGTGCTGCTTTGCAGGTGTGGGGTTTCATCCCAGGATAAATCTCAAGATGCCACCTGGAAGGATCCCAGGTGCTGCCTCTCCGGTCACCAGGGCTGAAGGAGACTACAGCACGTTGGCTTCCCAGCCTGCTTAGGTGCTGAGTGACCACTTCAGGCTGGGATATGGAAGATAGCCTGGCTTTCACCTGGAGCAGAGCTTCCTCTTGTCCTGCAGGCACTCAGCCAAGGTTGAGGCCAGCAGCTCCTGGTACTTCCCTGCTGGTTTTGGGTCTGGTGGTTGGTAGAGGCGCAGCTCTCAGAGCCCCACCAGTCCTGCCAGGCTGGACCACAAGCAGCTTCCAGAGTTACCTTCATCCTGCTGGGAGCAGAATGTCTTTTCCAGCCACCAGACCTTCAGCAGGACACAGTGTCACTGAACCACGGTGGGAATCAGGCTCTTGTCCAGCTTGTGTGGCCTTGCCGTGGCCAAGTTTCCAGCTTGGCACCTCACAGCAGGACTTGGCAGCTGGTCCTGCCCAGAGGAGCCCTGCTTGTCCCCAGGCAGGATGTCAGCACCTTGCAGGGGGCAGAGCACCTGTTCCTGGAGGTCCTGGAGACAGGAGCTGGGTAGGAGAAGTGCTCTCCCTGTTGGATACAAAGCCTTTCCCTCGCCAGCAGCGCCTGCCCTCAGATGTGCAGCCAGTCACTGCAGCCGAGTTCAGCACAGCTCTTCCATGATCTGGGCACTGGAGAACCTGGGAACCTGCCTACTGTGCCCCACCTGGATCACCTCTCCAGCCACTTCATCCCTGGCTGCTCCGGGTCCGTGGTGAGCTCTGATCTCCTGGCAGAGGCTGTGGGAGGCAGCATGGATTTGGGATGGCACGTGGGCCTTGTCACTGTCATTGCTCTTCCCTTGCAAGGTGTCACTGGCTCTAGGAGAACACCCTCCTCCTCCTCTTCATTTTAGACTTAAGATGTGACTTTGTCCTTTTTAGCCAACCAAGCAGAACATTCTGGTCTCTTTGCCATGTGGACCCTGACCTTCCTTAGATTCCTCAGCAAATCCTGCTCATATGCTGTAGTGTGAAGGAGCAGACATTTTCCATGGGAGAGTTGGGCTCCTCTGGAAGAATAAATGGAGAATCTTGGTCTGCTGTGCAGACAGGGCTGAGCAGTGGCCTTGACATTGTCAGGATCAGCTGCACCCTCAGGGGCAGTGCTTGGGAAGGATGTTTGGGTTGTGTTTAGGGTGGGAGCTGTGAACTTTGGGGGTCACTTAGAGGAAGAGGAGGGAGAAAGCCAAATGTTCTGAACCCCTGCTGAGGTTTCTGGGCTCACTGGTCACTCTGAACATCTCTCCAAGGAAAGAGTCAGCACTTCACCTTTACAGTAAAGAAAAATAACCTGCAGCACCAATAAACAACCCCGAACTAAAATATTCCTGCAGATCCCAGTACTTGAAAATAAAGGGAGAAGTAATTTTATTCATACCAATGATCCTCAGTTATCCTGCTTCCTCCTGCTCCAGGCTTCATCCACCTTATGGGATTAATCAGTGGCTATTTAAATTAGAAAGTGTGTGGGCAAGCTGCTGCATTCTGTATCACTCCCCATTATTGACAGCACCAGAAAGGGAGGGTTAGAAAAAGTCAAGTCTGACAGGCGTCTCCTTGTCAGATCCAAGTAATCTTATTTTTCCTGAGTAAAATTCTCCTCCCATTTGCACCATCGCCACTGAGCCAGACTGAATCCTTCTTTAAATGTCACCTTTTCTTTGCCCATGTATTAAAAAAAGAAGCAAATTGTGATCATTTGCTTCAAAAATAGAATTGGTGCTGACTTGTAAACCAGAAGATTCCTCTTTTTTTTGTACCAGGGAACTGGGCTGCATTGCAAAATATGCCACTTTTGTACCTACCTGGCACTTCCACAAGTCCTTGGCATTTTTGTCCTGGTTTGGATCTTAGTTTGTTATGGACACTCAAGGACACGCACACTCGCTGTGGTTTGCCTTTGCTCTGTATTTTTTTCCTTTTCTTTTTAGGTAAAAAAAAAGCTTTCTTATTCTTCTCTTTTTTAAAAGCAAAAGTAATTTAATACCTGTATAGTATTCCAAGCGTGCAGTGTAAATATTTATTCCTCAGCAGTTTGCAGAGCAACTCTTTTGTGACTGAGTTGTGGGTTGGATTTTTAAGTCTTGTAACAAAGAGGCCCCACGTGTGGGTTGGGAGAGGAGGAATGAGTGTATCATGTCCAACCCACCCCATCTGCCCTGATAAACTGCATTTTGTGGGTTTGAAGACTTTATTTATAAATACCTTTTCCAAAATACCTTTTCAAACCTTTTCTGCTGATCTATGCCTTTAGCTTTGAAGGTACCTGTCCGAAGGTTGTGTACAGCCTGTTTGACTGCTGCAACCTGCTTTGCTATAAATTTGGGGTATTTTTTTTCCAGTCAGAGGACTCAATAATCTTGTGTTTGATAGCAGCATCAACGCTGTGCATGTGCAGACTGTGCCCTGCTTACGGAGAGCAGCAACAACTCCCTGCCCAGCCACAGCTCTCCTTGCACAGCCACCGGGGGCTGTCGCAGTGAGCACAGCGAGCCCCGGGATTTGGGAAGCACCAGGAACGCTGTGCAGCACATTTGGGATGCTCTTGGGCTTCCCGGGGGAGCCACAGCTCCCCCTGCACAGACACCCAGCCCACAGCAGCGTGGCCACGAGCTGTCAGTCACTGTGTAACTATGAGAAGATCCAAGGCACTGCTGCAGACACGGAACAACCACCTCCGTGTGAGGCTGAGGAAACAGGGTGTGGGATTTACTAGAGAAACCTGACAAGTTGGTACCAGCTGAACTGACCCAGCTGGCCCTGAACTCATAAATAATGGCTGCAATTAGCATTATTTTATTCATGCTTTCTTCACCCTGTGTGCAGGACAGGAATGCTCACTGTTTGTTCTCAGAGAAAGCAAAGCATGTAAAATACTGGAGACTGTGGTAAGTAGGAAGCAGGAATGCTCCAGCTTGGCCAGTGTCCACCTTCCTGGAATTCTGGACGACTTGAGAGTTTAAAGAATCATGTGGAAGGACAGAGGTTTGGGGGGAGGGAAGGAAGCTCTGTGAGGCTGTGGGTGGTGTCTGATGTGGCAGATTCAGGTATCAATGGTCAGTCCTCCTCCAGTGCCCTCGGAACAGCTTGGCCTTGGCTCTCTCCGAGCAGGACTTGACCCGACTGACAGGATGGGGACTCATTCTGGGTTAAATCTGGGCACTGTGCTCTGCCACATGTGTCTGGGACAACCCCGGGGGCCTGTGAAGGGGTCATTTCCCAGAGTGGTTTCTGTGCTGATGTGACAGAGCAGCATCAGAGCAGGGCTGGCAGGACGCAGGCAGCGCTGGGATGCTGCAGCCTTGGGGCTCTCACAGATCATTTTTTTTCCCCCTGCAAAGGGGAAGGGTGTGGAAGGCTCCTGTTTCTCCATGTATGTGAGTTCCTGTCTTCTTCCATTCTCCCTTCCACTCCCAGTTTATTCCAGTGCTTTTTTTAAGAGCCACCATTCCAGATCAACTGCTCGCTGTAATAGAAACGTCACTTTTTCTCACTGTATTTATTCCTTACAAACCTTGTGTGACAAGTTAGGCTCCCCTGGATGTAGCTGATCATTTTTACTTTGTAAATATAATTACCTAACTTTACATTAACTATATGGTAATAAACTATTTTTGCACCACCCTTTGCATGCCGTGTGTGACAGGTTTATTCCTAAAAAGAAGGAGGAACAGGGCAGAGGTCAGAGCATGAAAAGGAAGATGTTTGTTTTTATAGTCGCACTTCACAAAGGAAATGCAACAGGCAGCATTTTGACAGCAATAATATATTTTAAGTAGTTTAAATCTGGTGCTGCTGAATGGGATTTACTGGAGAATGGCCTTCCCCAGGTGCTTCCAAACAGGTAACATAATTTTCTTTCCCCAATGCAAACTTTCTCGAACAGAACAAATCTAGAATCTGGGGATGTCATGTATCATAAATGTCTTAATAAGGATCTACAGGAATTAGAATGCAAAAGTCAGGTGAGGCTATTGATGTTTTCTGTGAAAATGGTTTATTTAACAGTGCTAACCCCAGCACTACTGGTAACAAAACTGGTAACAGAATATCAAAACCTCTTTCATCTTGAGAGATATTAAGGCACTTTCTATTCAGTATAAAACAAGTCTTACATAGACACTATTTAGAGTTTGAAATTCTTAGGTTTACATCATCTTTGTTCCACACTGAGTTGTGGAGACAGAGATGTCACCTCCCCTTGCTGTCCCCAGGCTGGGGCTCAGACCATGACAGGGTGTCCCAACAGGGTTTCCAGACCTCACCTGAAGTGGGTGACCCAGCTCCAGGTGTCTGCTCTCTACTAACCACTGATCCCAAAGCACCATTTCTCTCATTTCCTTCCAGACTTCACTTCCTTGCTGGAAGAGAAGCTGTCATTACCATCTGTGCTCCTGCTTTTACACCAGAGCTCTGCTAACCTTGAACCAAAAGAAACACACAATCAAAAGTTAAAAATTTTTGCTATTTCCCACGGATTTCCTTTTACCAACTTTCAACAATTAATGCCAACAAGAAATGTAACTGAGGCAGTTAATCTATAGAAACTCTTAACTCTGCTGTACCCTCTTATCTCTCCTTTAGTTGCTGGTGTAGAGGAGCCCTTGGGCTACAATTTCATTCCATATCCCGAGCTGGAAAATGTTCCTTTTACTGCTGAAACACGTGCTCAGCACTGTATGAACACACCTGGTCTGCACAGGGCACAGCAGTGAGCCTGCCCAAAGTCTTCATGCCTGTGAATGCAGCTCTGTCACTGTCACCCCTCACAACCAAACAGTTGTGTCATTCCCTCTAGCACGGGAATGACCCACAGCAAGGGATCTGTGGCATTTTAGGGCAGAGAACACTTCACTTCTCTGGAGACATTTACCAAAGTTACACCCACACGGACAAAACAATGATGTCTATACATAATAATAAAATGTGTGGGTGTTACCATGCTCCAACAGCCCTGTGAGGCAGCTCAATCATTTACTGCCTTGGGAAAAAACCTGTAATTGGCAGGATTATACTCTTCCCAAATCCTTTCAAACTCATCCAGAAAAGCCTTCACATACTCGGCGTCCTCCACGACCAGCACATTCTCCCGGTTGCTCTGGATGGCCTGGGTGGTCCAGTTGAGGGAGCCTGTGATGAGCATCCTCCGGTCCACGATGGCGAACTTGTGGTGCATGTACCCGCTGTGCTGATCGTGGCGCACCTGGATCCCTGCAGAGACACAGAAACCGGCTCAGGGGCCAGCGATGGGCCGCGGCCACCCCCGGTGGGGGCTCGGTGCCCGCCCCGGCAGCGCTGCCCGGCGCTCACCCGCGTGGCGCAGGCGGCCGATCTGGGAGCCGTGCAGCCCCATGTACTGCGCGTCCGTCACCAGGCGGACGCGGACCCCGCGGCGGTGCAGGAGCTGCACGGCCCGGGCGAGCTGCGGGCAGGAGAAGGAGAAGAGGCAGAGGTCGAGCGAGCGGCGGGCGGAGAGGAGGCGGCGCACCAGGCGGCTCAGGGCGGTGTCGCCGCTCGGCAGCGGGCACGGGCAGGGCCGGGCGGGCGCCCCCGGCTCGGCCGCCTCGGCCAACAGCGCCTCNCACCGACCCTGCCCCAGGCTCCGAACCCTTCCCCGAACGCCGACCCCGCCCCAGGTACGGAAACCCTGACAGCGAACCCTTCACCACACACGGAGCTCTTGCAGTGAATAACGCAAACACGCAACACATACTTTAATCACAGAATGGTTTGGATGGGGAGGGATCTCAAAGATCATCCAGTTCCAACCCCCTGCCACGGGCAGGGACACCTTCCGTTATCCCAGGCTGCTCCAAGCCCCGTCCAACCTGGCCTTGGACACTTCCAGGGATCCAGGGACAGCCACAGCTTCTCTGGGCAACCTGTGCCAGGGCATCACCACCCTCACAGGAAAGAATTTCTTCCCAATATCACATCTAACCCTGCCCTCTGACACTGGGAAGCCATTCCCTCTTTTCCTGTCACTCCAGGCTCTCATCCAGAGTCCCTCTCCAGCTCTCCTGGAGCCCCTTTAGGCTCTGGAAGGGGCTCTAAGGTCTCCCTGTGACTGTCTCCAAGTGAACAGAGCAGAGGGGCTTCAACCCTTGGAGAATCTTTGTGGCCTCCTCTCCACTGGCTCCAGCAGCTCCACATCCCCATGATGTTGTGTAGGGCCCAGAGCTGGAGGCAGCTCTGCAGGTGGAGTCTCATGAGGGCGGAACAGAGGGGGACAATCACCTGAGGGGTGACAGAACTGGTACCAGAAGGCTTTGTCTGTAACTGCAGCCAGCAGTGACGAGCACTGGGTCCATCACAGGGCAGCTGCAGCACTCACCACTCCCGCCTCGCTCCCAGGTACACGCTGCTCAGCCAGGCAGAAATCACACTGGAATAAAGAATTACCGTGCCTCAATTCATTTGTCTCTAAGGTGTATCGTTTGGAGGGAAGGAGGGTGGTGAAAGATGTCTGCAGACATGATTTTTAATTAAGTTGTGCACATTCCAGCTCTCACTGATGGCAAAGGGAGCACCCGCGGCCTCACCTGTGAGCTGCAGGAACCTGCCCAGGCAGTCATTTGGCAGTTCCATGTGTTCTGGCAGGCAAGCACAGCTGGGGTGTAGGTTCACTGACTTGGCAGCTCTCCCCCTTCTTTCCTGTGGGCATTTTATAAGTCTTAAGTTAGTGGTTTCCTTGCCCTGGCTCAAAACTGAGTCTGCTTGTCCATGACAGCCTTGTTTCAGGTCAGGATGGAGAGGGATCAACGTCGTGCACGACTCACCAAGAGCAAGGGAGAAGCAGCAGCCAGGCTCGACCTTGTGACCAACCCTCTGCTGTTTTGGAAGGAACCCTTAGATTAGGTTTTGATGTTGGATTGCTTGGGAGAGCTCTTTTTTTAAAGACAAAACCAGTTCAGCAATCAAGAAGGTCTCCGTGCTGAATGACATCTCACCTGCTCTGTTACACAGCTCTGGACTGGATCAGAATAGTTTTAAAATAAAGATTACTAGGTCAGTCAACAAGAAATACAAAGATGGTAGGAAAAGACCTGTATTAAATTCTCTACGTTAGATCTAGGCTAAGGATGCAGGCATTTTTGCTTTCCCCCACCACAACACAAACACTGAAAATAAACACAAAACCAGGCTTTGTTCATTTTACAAAAATAGCTCTTATGAGATTTAATGCCTGTCTCCATTTTACAGATGTTCCAGACAAAAATCAACCTCCTTATTTTATATATAAGAACAGAACTTGTGACAAGCTGGAACATCCTCTCTGAGCTTGAGTGAGTGTAGAAGGTCACCTGGGTAAAACCTGCCTTTAGCTTGTTCAAAATATCTGTGGTAACGTCAAGTGTTCCCAATAATGATCCAGAAAAACAACAACAAAAAAAGACATAAACCCCAGACTTCACAACAGAAACAGTGATTCCTTACAGTACAGATAAGGAATATCTGGTTAGGTAATTAAAAAATGCACCAATGTTTTCATGAACTATTAAGCAAAAATGGCTACTATAGAGTTATATAAGGGAGCACCTACAGGTTGAATCTCTTCTGCTTAACTTAATTAGGAAGCTAAAAAAGACAGAAGAGAACCTTATCCTGGCGAGGTTATCTTCATTACCTGGAAGTTCTGCAACCACAGGCAAAACAAGGCGAGTATTTTCCCCTCTGGGAGGCAAGCAGGCTGCATTTTGAGATTTCCTATTTTACAATTTGGCCTCCCAGACAAGATATCCAAAGCAAATGCTAAAACCGTCTCAAGTTAAGATATAAATAAATAAAGAGGAGTGACAGGACTCCCATGGGATATCCTGACTTATGCTACAGCAGAAAATAGTCTCTTAAATCTGAGCACGAAGTGGTTTGAAATAATTTACATGTGATCCATACCCTGTGACGTGCCTCTTATTTTTGGTTCTTGTTCTCTCAGGCATTTAGGAGATTTATGTGGGATTTCAGTGAGATTAACCATATGCACTCCCAGGAGTTCTGGATGTAGTCACAGGCCTGCCAAGGAATCTAAAGGTGAGGCCTGCTGCCACACCATGATGCTTAATGAGGACAGGATGGCATTTTAATTAATTTAGCTGATTCTTTGAGCGTTGCTGTGTTTTAGTCTTGAGTGTGCACGTCTAGATTGAGAGCTGAGTTCCAGGAGAGACAGCAGCACTGTGGATTAGCACTTATTAGTCCAGTCTCACAGCAAGTAGAAAAGACTCTTCAAGTTGGTTTGAGGACCAGGAGAATAGTGATGAAGCCTCACTATCCACCTAAAGCACATGCTGCAGGCTCAGCAGAGGTAACCAGGGATCCCTGCCCTTCTCTGAAGGCAGCAGGGGAGGTTGGGCACCTTTTAATTCCGGGACTCTGAAGACGTCGGGCTGCGAACAGTTGACATCAGGTGGGATTTGTAGGTCTTGCTCAGGCCGGTCATCCAGAACTTGAGAAGTTTGACATTGTCCTCCTCTGCAGCTCCCAGAATGCTCAGCAGTTTTTGGGTATCCTCCTTGGGTCTGCTGTCCACTTTAGTGAATTTAAAGAGGACTTTCACTTTACTGCAGGAACAAGAGATTCCTGTCATTATCAAACGGACTCACATGCCATCAAACAGGGAACAAGGAGGAACTGGAGCTTCTCTTGGCAGCTACTGCAACTAAATCTTAATAAAAGCTTCAAGCAGTGTTTTATTTAAAGTATTCTCATGCTTTGATGAAGGAGGGTGATTAGATAGGGAGATAACTCATTTTCAGTAATCACGGGCACATTTCTAGTTTGGTTTTTCCATTCTAGCGGAAAGTAGAGCAATTAATTGTGACAACTTGGGAGACACATCCAGTGCCCATCTGCCTTCAGGTAAATTCACCAAGTCATGGTGTTCCATGAATTATTTCACATGACTGACTGGTCTTCCTTTACAGCTACCTGCACCTCTGAAATGCAGTGCCTGAAGGCAGGACCTGGACATGTGTTTGGGTGTTACCTGTGCTGGGGTATGGCCACACTGACAGGCAGAGAGAGATTTGCATATTTAATCCTCCTAACCAAGGTGAGGCAGACAGGTGTTGTCATGCAGGTGACCTACAGATGTGTGAACTGAAGCAGAAAGGTTAAGAACTGCTGAAAGCCAAAAAGAGAATTAGGACTAGAGTAGAAAATTCTTAACTCCTGACTTAATTTGTTCCTGTAAATCCAACTACTGCTGAATTGCAGCAGAATTCACCTGACTAAAGTGTGTCCTGCACTCTGCAGTTACTGTTCCAGGAGCAGCAGCAAAGCTGCTCCTCTGAGAGCAAGGTAGCTGTACTTACTTCATCCACTCCTCCTTCAGGCAAACAAGGCACTGATCCACAACATCCACAGAGAGGTTCTGGTTGGTCAGGGCAGCTTCAATCTTGTTCAAGATTGTTGGGCCAACTGCAGGAGCAGAAAAAGGGGGAAGGGGTGAGAAAAAGGACATACAAGCTAAAGGCTACTGCTTACACCTTTACTGCTAATAATTGTTAAATACATCCCCCAGTGGCCTGCTGGGATTCATTTCCAGGGAAGAGGAGCTAAAGCTCATCCCATTAGACAAACAACTGATCCAAGAAGCAACATGGAATTTAATGAAGGACCCTGGGACATCCAAACAGGTTCAGGGGTCTTTGTTTTTTCTTCAGACCCACCTTTAAGCTCCTGCTTAGCTTTTGTTGTGCCCTTATCAAAAGATCACTAAAAACTCAAGGTTATAAAAAACGCTTCATGCTTCTTTGTACAATATACACACATACATATAAAAATATAAACCCTCAACTTATACTTGATTTAAGGTGCCTCTTGTTAAGGGCAGTTCCAGGAAGTGAAAAAAACAAACTAGCAACCCACCCAAGGCATTCCTGGACCACTTTTTGGAAGTCCCTAGGAGACTTTTTTCCCAGCAGTCCATGACCTGGTAAGTTTGATGCTGTGGTGGAGGAAAGACCTTCCAGTGACTATTTTTGTCCAGATGTTTCTGACTGGATGGAAAATAAACTGGTGTATTTATACATGTGGGAGCAACAACAGGAAGAGCACTATGGAGAGAGCAAGTCTCTGCTTTGCATCTCTGTCTTCAGGGACAGAGAGGGAGGATAAGCCATCTGCCATGTCTTTTGAGACACTCAGGGAGGCCAATTCATCTAAATTAAGACTTCCAAGAAAAGACAAGATTGATGGAACTGACTCAAATCACCTCTAGGTGCAAGTGTTCAACTGCTGGAAGGAAGTAGGTAAAATTCAATAAAAAAGTCGGGGTATTTCTCTATCAGTCATATTTGGCTACCAGGTGGAACATGGAAAATTAGTGATGTCATGGCCCTTACAAGTTATTCTTACTCAAAATAGACACACAAGTATTTCAGGATTGAAAGTGCTTACTGTGGGTTGCAGAATTTCCCTAAATTTTTTCTCATTTATGAAAATGAATAGACAAAATGCTGATCTGGTAGAGCAAATCTTTTATAACTGAACAATCTGTGGTGAACCTCACCTCAAACAGCTAAACCCCAGCTGAATCTTGACCTGGCTTCTACTCAAACCTTCTTAAGGGCCAGTACATGAAAACCAGTTAAAGATCAAGATGTTCTTTTAATCTCAGGGACAGAGGTTCCTTCTGCTTCCAAACCACCCACCTCGATCTGCTGCAACGGGGCTCCCACTGGTGACAACAAACTCGTACTTGTTGAGGGACTGCTCATCATCAAACAGGGTTGGGTAGAGGCTGGAGCGGGTGGCAGCACGGACTTCCACAAGGACTGCAAACTCTGGAGCAACAAGAGCCCAAAAGAGCATGAGCTGTGCTAGCCCAGATTCCAAAACACAGCTACAGACCCTGCTATGGCCAGTGCCTAGAGAAGGTGTCACATCTTCCAGTCACTGACCAGGGAAAGACACGGGGAAAACAAAATGAAGTGGTTCGGGCTTTATTTCATGCAGCCAATACTTATTAAAAAAAAAAAAATCTAGTATCCTTTAACATGACATGACAGGGAGGGGAGAGGCTTCTGCAGCAGGTTCTTACCAGATGACAGGATGTGGGGTGGGATCTGGACGTGTGGGCTCAGGCCCAGGAAGTTGCAGCGATAGGCCTCCTCATACTGGTCACTGTAGGGGATGATCCGCACGCACCCCACGGGCAGCATCGTCTGCAGGGGGAGGAAACCAGCCAAGAGAAACTCTGCAATGAAACAAGTAAGTACAATTCTCTCCCTGACTTCCACACCTGGAGCACTGCTTAGGCAGATGCTCCTGATTTGGGGGATCAAAGTAACCTACTCAGCTTGAGAGCACCTGCACCCCTGCTCAGGAAGAGCAAGATATCCAAAGGTTGAGGGGATTTTGTTTTGTGCATGTTTTTGGGGTTTTTTTTGGTTGCTCTTGTTTCAAAACCACGTAATTTAGAACACACTTTTCACAAGACTACAAGTCAGGGGCAAATTATTATAAGGCCTGGAGTAGTAGAGAAATATATGTAAAAATATGGAGCCAAGAAGCAAAGGAAAAGGTTTCTACCCGTAGGACATCAAAGGCAGACTGGACAAGATCCATATCCCGAGCTTTCCAGATGACCTGGTTCCCCATCAGAACATGCCAAGCCAACATTCGGAATGCTGATGCCCCAAGAACCTGGGAAAAAAAAACCCCAAACCATTCTGCATTGGTTATGAAAATGAGTGAAATGTCTAGTTTGCCCTATTAAAAACATGAGTGACAGGTAGGAAAATGGCTAGACATGAACAGTAGGAATGGACATGGAAATTTAGCACATGAACCTTGGGCACATGAACCTTCCCCCTCAGTCAGGTCACTGGGAGCACAGGAGAAATGCAAGATCTGTACAGAATAATTTATTCTATTTGCATTTTTTTTTTCCTTCTGAAACACTTTTTTTTTTAAGCAAATATTACTTGGCCTTGAAGATGCTGCTCAATCTCTGTATTAAATTACTGTCACTGTTCTTGGGAAGAAGAGAAGTGCAGAATTAGAGAGAAATCATCTGACCCCAACCCACATGACTGATGATCACCAGAGGCCCACGTGAGGAAGGGAGTGTGCCCAGAGCGGCAGTTCACATCATGTTCCTGGCTGGGCAGGCACTGTGCTGAACACAGCACCAGGGAATGTGCAGATTGTAGAAAATAAATGTATTTTTTTTTAAAAAAAACCACATTATCAGGAGAAAAGAGCTTGTGAACTCTGCAGCCTTTCTTACCTGTCTCATGTGCCTGAGAGAGCGAAAGACAGACAACCTTCTGTGAGCCACGTTCCAGCTGTTGCAATCTGGCATCAGAGATGGTTCAGGGCAGCTTTTGGACAGCTCCTGCCCTTCCACAACATCTGGCTGGGAAGAAGGCTTCTCTTCTTCCTCAGAACCATCCCAGCCTTCTGACTCTTCTTTCAGATCTAGGGGAAAAAAAAAAAAAAAAGGCAGATTGGTCATAAAAATTGCTGCTCTCTAGGAATGGAAACTGGAAAGTGCTCATGTGCTGCAGCCATGTGATTTTGGGTGTATGTGGGAAGAGACAGCTCAGAACACAGTAACTGAAAGTACTGGCAGCAGCAGAGACACACCTAAGTGTTAATTCAGATAAAAAATAACTACTGAAGGGTGAAGAAGGGATTTTCATCTACAGAACAGAAAGTCACATTTTTTTGATCAGCTATGTTCTCTATTCTTGTTTAAATGTTATGGACAGAGCTTTGCAGATTCTAGTTTACATGGTTAATAAAATAATTCAATGTGGAGGAAAAAAACCCAAACCCAAATGTTTGTAGAAAAAGAAGCAAGAAATCCATATGTTGTGACTGCAAATCCTTCTGGCTGGAGAGATTCACTGGGAGGGCCAGCCCAGCCACAGAGAACAATAATGTTGATGATGCAACACTGCTACTCAGTGACAAACACCTCGTGCAGAGAAGCCTTTGAGGTGCCTGGATTTCACATTCCTGCCAGAGCCATCTCCAGATGGGAGAGTCCATCAGCTGCTGCAGAGACTACCAGGAAGGTAAAGCTGATGAGCAATGGCTGTGCTTGAGATGCTGGTCAAAGGACTCAGTGTTTCATCATCTAAAGCATTCTCAGAGGGTCTCTGCAGCTCTGGAAACAAACCTCTGTCTCACCTGCAAGTTTTTCCATCTGAACAAGGGTGTCTTCTGTGGGTGCTCCCTCCAGAAGCTTCTCTGTAAGCCGGCTACCACAAGCCTTCAGAAGCCTGGAGGCATTGAAAGGAAGAGAAGCAGAGTCATGCAGCTTGCCAGGTGCAAAAATCCAGTAAGAAACTTGATGTCAAACAAAACATCCAAGCACTAACCACTCTGTGCTACCTTCCAGCACATCCCTGTGCTTTCCTCTGTGTGGGACTATCAGCCCATCTTATAATCCCTGCCATGCAAAGTCACCCAGATCCCAGCATTCTCCAAGTTCTTTGTGCAGCATGCTTATCCCCCATACAAATCACATGCCAGTGTTGCAACCCTCCCTGTGGCATCTTTCCAGGGAAGTTTAATGAGCCAGTCAGGCACTGGAGCAACTGGACTCTCTCAGAGCCCAATGGCTGCTGATCCCAGCACAGGGGCAGTCCCAGGTGAACCACCACAGTCTGTCACGTGTGAATTCAAGGTGCAACACACTGGGGGTAGGAGCATCTTTCATTCCCTTCTTCCACACTGCAAAACCTTTCCATCTGCATAGCCATGGCTTCTGTTAGCTGCCATGTTAGTTTTACTTCACAGCAAAAAGGGGTTTTTTTGTCCTAAAGACAATCAGTGTTGGCTCGTTCCAATTCAGACTCTACTTAGCGTAAAAAAAACAACAAAAAAACTTGCCTCAAAAAAAAATACCCAAACACTCAAATCACATCCCCACACTTTCAGGATATGGCAGCATCCTCCTGAGGAAGGAGCTGCACAAGCTGAGAACAGCAGGGGCATTACCAGGCAAAGGAGGTGTGCAGGCAGGCCCAGAGGTTCTCGTCGTTGGTCAGGGATGTCAGGGAGCGCGCGGCGTTCCCGTTGCGCTGGTGCAGGAAGGGGGTGAAGGCCGTGTTCATGCGCTGGGCACGCTGGGGGCACCCAAACTGCTCTGCTTCAAACACCTGCACACACAGCAAGGGCAGGGTCACAGACTGAAGGAGGTTCAGTGTTTGCACAGAGCTCAGGCAAAAAAAACACAACAAAAATACCAAAGGGTGCGTCACACACACTCATCCAGTCACGGGAAAACAGAGAGAAGGCACATCTTATTCTTAAATGGCCTAAAACCAGCACTTGTGCTCCAAAATCACTGTCCTTCCCAGATTTACTTACTTACATTTGTAACAAAGCTGCTGTCTACGAGGCCTGTGAAAAGCACAGAGTGTTTCAAATGACAGAAACACCCTTTTCCTTCCCTCCTACATCCCCAGACACAGAATCCTGGAATGGTTTGGGTTGGAAAGATCAGCTTGTTCCAACCCCCCCTGTGACAGGCACTTCCCACCTTCCATGAGACCAGAATGCTCCAACCTGGCTGTGAACACTTCCAGGGATGGGGAAACACACCATCCTCCTGGGCCTTGTGTCAATCTTAATGACCACCCTGGCATGAGCTGCATCAACCTTTTGACTCAGCTGTCAATCAGGGAACATGACTGAGACACTGACATTGAGTCACAGGGACTCTGTGCACTGACCCACCTTCAGTGCTTTGCCCTGGAGCTCATCAATGATGCCTCTGATTTTTCCCAACAAGAAAGGCCAGGAGTTGATGAGGTAAATCCGGTCCATCATGATGGTGATGATGCTGTACCAGCGCTGGAAACCTCGGGCCAGGCTGTCTTTGATAAAGAAGGTGTGGCTGAACACAAACCCATGCTGTTCATCTCCGAAAAAAATAGGGCCTTCACGTCCTGGGCAGACCTGAAGGGAAGGGACACACACCAAAGTCATTAAACACACCACAGAGTAACCAACTAAACAGCTTCCTGCACTTTAACACCCACTTGGTGAATAAATGAAGCCTTTTTACACTGCTATCCCCAAAGTGTGGTCAAACAGCTCTCCAGAGGTATCCTACAAACACTTCAAATCCTTCAGTTTAACTGTGTTTTAAGAATTCAGCCCCATTCAATTACAGCACTGAGAATCCAGAGGAATTCTGCTGATCCTGACACACAAATGCTCATTAATCTGTAAGGTTTTTCCTTCGTCTATTAGATGATGAGTATGAATGGTCTACAAAGGTCTACCACATTCAGAGGTTTTTATAAAAAATAGGTTATCTTACAAAGAAAAATAATAAGCACAAGGAACAAAACCAAGAAGGGGATATTTTTGGCCTCACAAGGCGAGAGGAAGGAACCTCTGACGTCGTCAAAGATCAAGCTTAAAAAATACCACCACTCCTAGAATAAACAGACTTCTGTGCCTGTCTTTCCACCTCCATGTTCCAGTCTGCACAGAGCAGCCAGGATCAGCAATGGGATATCTTGGATTTGAAGTGATCCAGGAGCCATGAACAGCATTTCCCTGTCCTCCAAGGCAGGTACCTCACAGCTGAGGCTGCGGACGCAGGCCTGGCGCACGATGCTGAACAGCTGGGGGTGGTTTGGGTGCTGGTGGCTGACGTACTTGATGGAGGTTTCTTTGTCGTGGCTGACGTACCCCGGGTGTCCTCCTGCAAGAGAGCGGCAGCCCTGAAGGCAGAAAAGCAAATCCAGCCATAAATGAGCGTGCAGGTATCTCAGGTTTCCAAAGAGCTCTGACTGTTCACGCCAAAGCACCATAAAATGTTATTTACACATGCAGACAAGAACACAAAACTCAGAAGGCAAGGAAGGTGAGTAAGGATCAGGGTTTGAACTCAGCTCCTCACACAAAACTCTGACATACTTCCTCTACTGTTGTGCTCCTTTTCCACTGTTTAATTTCACCGTGAACTTGTTTGCTCTACAGCTGGTAAAGTTCAGTTAAAGCAGCTGTGAAACTAACTGGCCAAACAAAACCAGCCACAACTGAAGGGAAAATAAATAATAAATATGTCAGAGGAAGTACTGATAGAACACAAGTATGAGGATCATAGAATCATGGAATGGTTTGGGTGGGAAGAGATCTCAAAGATCACCTTATTCCACCCCCTGCTATGGGCAGGGACACATTCCACTATCCCAGGTTGCTCCAAGCCCTGTCCAACCTGGCCTTGGACACTGCCAGGGATCCAGGGGCAGCCACAGCTTCTCTGGGCAACCTGTGCCAGGCTTTCCCCTCTTTCAGTTTCAACACACTACTCCTTGTCCTGTCACTGAGGAAGAGTCCCTCTCTGGATTCCCTGAGGGCCCCTTCAGACACTGGAAGGTTGCTGCAAGAGCTCCACACAAACTTCTGTTCTCCAGGCTGAACAGCCCTGAACGACTGAGAATATACATTTTTCCTATTGTTTAAATTGTTTTTGCCTTTTTTTTTGTTTGTTTCCTAACCAATACTGCTCTTAAAATTACTATTAATAAATGATCTGACCTAATCTAACAAAGTAAATGCTCTTTGAGGAAAAGGAAAGCATTTCTCAGCCACAGGAGAATCGCAGATCACAGAGCTTAAAGAGACCTCAAGGTCCTGTCAAGGTGTAGGTATTCAACAACAGCTCCTTCATCCTCTTGTCGTGGATAATTAGGATTAGAATTAGGGCTAGCTTGCAGTTTATGAGGACTTGGAGATCTCCTGGCACTGACACATACAAAACAAGTGCTGCTCACGTTTTTATTTGTCTCTAAACAACTCAGTTTGCATCAGAGAATCCCAAAGCCCCTTAGCCCAAGCCAAGGACACCGATGCCCACGCACAGATTTTCACACTTGCCTCGCACATGTCTGATTTCTTTGGCCCTGGGCTGCTGGAGTCGGCGCTGGCCCCTTCAGCCGGGCTGTGCGAGCGGATCCGGCTGCTCATCTGAATCCCACCTTCCTCCTCTTCCGCCTGCTCATTCTGCCCGGAGATGTCCCCGCTGCCGGCGCCCTGCGGGAGCGGCGAGTGCAGGACCTCGGTGCAGAACAGGGTGCGAGGGCCGTGGAGCTCACAGAAATGGCACAGGGCAACGATAGCGTTCATAGTGAGGGCTCAGCACACCCGCCAGCCTCCTGCAGCCAGGGACAGAGCACACGGTCAGCACACGGGGTATCACGGCATCTCTCAGGCCTCACTGGTGCCAGTCCTGCCCTGCATCCCACCGGGAGCAGCTGGCCCTGAGCTCAGCTTGAGCCTGGGACCTCCAAGACTACAGAGTCCAACCTGTGAGCGCTCCCCACCCTGTCACCCAGACCAGAGCACTGAGTGCCACATCCAGCCTCCCCCTGAACACCTCCAGAGACAGTGACTCCAACACCTCCCTGGGCATTCCACTGATCCGGGACCAACCTTCAGCTTGCTGATGGGATGGCCTTGAGCAACCCGACCTGCCAGGACACCTCAAGCCCCAAGGGGCTGGACCTATCCCTCATGCCCAGACACCTCCAGTCTTGCAGGGACAGTTCCAGGGAATCCCAGAACGGTTTGGGTTGAGTAGACCGTGGAAGTCATCCAGTACAACCTCCTGCCACGGGCACAGACAAGTTCCACCAGACCAGGCTGCTCCAAGCCCCATCCAACCTGGGACTGGTCACTTCCAGGGATGGGGCAGCCACAGCTTCTCTGGACAACCAGGGCCTCACCACCCTCACAGGGGAAATTTCTTCCCAATATCCCATCTAACCCTGCTGTCAGTTTGAAGCCGTTCCCCCTTCTCCTGTCACTCCAGACACCTGTAAATAGTCTTGTCCCATCTTCCCTGTTAGTTCCATGTAGGTACTGGAAGGCCACAATTAAGTCACACCGAAGCCTCCTCCTTTTTAGGCTGAACAATCCCAATTCTTCCAGCCTTTCCTCAAAGGACAGATGCTCCTCCCCTCTGATCAACTTGGCGGCTTCCTCTGGATCAAGGCTGAGGTCGCACAGACCAGACCCCAGTGCCCGGAGCCGCAGGCCTGAACGGGCCGGCCTTGCTGAGCACCCACGGACCCGAACGCCTCAGGCCCTGCCGGACCCGGGGCCGCCTGTTCCGCCGGGCCCAGTGTCCGGTTCCCCGTGCCCGGTCACCCCCGGCCCAGCCCCGGTTCCCCGTGCCCGGAGCCCCCCGCTCACCGCGGCTGCCCCGGCCCGTCCCGTGTCCGCGGGCGCCTGACACCGACTGACCCACGGCCCGTACCACCCCCACCGCCAGCTGGGGGGGCGCAGGGGCAGAGAGCTCCACACCCACGTGCCCGCAGCCGCTGCGAAGAAGTGAGAAAATGGAGAACAAGGTAGGAGAGAGATAGGTGAGAAGCCCGTTCGTACCGCGGGACTGAGCTGGCCGTCCCGCCGCTCTCCCAGAGAGCAGCCACCCCCCGGCTGCCGCAGTGGCTCGGCCCAGGGCCGCCCTGTCCACAGGGGCCGGGCGGAACCATTACCTCAAGGGAGGAGGACATGAGATCTGGAAGGCGCCTCCTCCCCTCCCGCGCTACACCTGCCCCGCCGTCACAGCGCAGAAGAGGAACAGCGGTGTTGGATCACCGGGAACACGAGAAGGGACGAACGGCAGACAGCGACCCGCGGGTGCCACACCGGGAGCGGGCCGCGCTCCCCCCGCGGGCTGGTACGGGCCGCACCGTGGATCACGTGACCTGCGGGCTCTGGGAGGGGACCCGGGGTGGCCGCGGGCGGAGCCCCCGAGGAGCTGCGACCGGGACCGGACCGGGACCGGGACCGGGTCTTCCGCGTTAACGAGCTTCGACATCGGCTGCCGCAGAGCCCCTTCGCGGTGCTTCCCCTCGCCTCAGGGCCGTGCCTTATTCTCCGCAGGCTCGGCGCGACTTCTCCATTGGAGGCTCAACACCCACCGTTTGTCTTAATTCCTTAAAGTGCTTAGAATGTAAAATTATGGCAGATAAAGGTTTGGAAGTATTGTCGTTTCCCGATTTATAAAGCAGCTCTATGGAACACCTGTAAACACAGGTACAGCCCAGGAAGGGCAGGGGAGCAAACGCCCAAGTTAAACCTGTTCAGGCTCTTCATTTCCATTAAACTACTCCTGTTTCTCTTCAGGGTATCAAGTTTAAGTATTAAAGGATTATTTGCCTCTAGGAATCTATGACAGCAAGTTAAACCAAATTCTATGTGAACTATTGGGCTTCAAAATAATAAAGTACCGGATTCCTCCCTGCCCCTTGGAGTTGCCCCTTACTGAGTTTTAAATACCTAAATCTGAACAAAAGTAGTAAGTTTTCAAGAAGATAACAGCATAGATTATTCAACTGAGTAAAACTTGATACCACTACAAGATAACACCTCTGGATCCAAGCAGCCACACGTGGACTAATAATTATGTCTCTGATTGAAACAATAGCCAGATGGTCAAGCAAGATGGGTTATTACAGAAACACAGAGCTCAGACACGAATCCCAGGATGGTTTGGGTTGGAAAGGCCTTAGGGACCTTCCCTTTCCAACCCCCTGCTGTGAGCAGGGACATCTGCAGTAGACCAAGTTGCTCAGAATAAAAATGTTCCATCCAAAATTCCAAAGCCCATCTCAGACAAGGACCTGCAGCAGCACTTTTCAAGAAAAACACTAAAAAAATATTATTTCTACTCAGAATTGCTCAGGAGAGCACTGAGAACCCACCAGCAGGGCTTGAACACCTCTGGAGCAGAGGGCACTGCCACACACAGCAGGCAACCAGCAGCCTCCCCAGCCAGCAAAAATCACCTCCTGAAAAGCAATCAGAACAAGATATCCCCCCCAAAAAGATAAGAAAACCCCAAATACAAAAGACCTGCAATCTCATTTAAGACAAACTAAGAACGACTCATTTGTTATCTTTATTTTCCAATAGTACATTTAAACAGCTTCTCAGGACTAACCTCCCAGGCCAGCGTGGCCACATGGAGAACATTTCCTAGGTTATACAGATTGGCTATGACAACACAAACACGGGGCTGTGGCTGTGCTGTGGGACACACAGGGAAGTTGTGGACAAGGAGGCAGCTGGAGTTAGGCCATGGAGCGATGGCTCAGCGGAGGTCACGCACTGGGGCTCCTCAGTGGCACAAAAACAGGGGTGGGGGTTGAACACAAACAGCTTCCAACCATTCCTTCTCAGAAACATTTCAAAATCTCACAGTGGCTGGCCTAGAGACCCCTCCTGTGGCTATGAACTGCAGCTGCACATCTAACACTGCCTTCAGAGGTGCATTTTGTGTCTTTGCTAATTAAAATGCATCAAAATCGGAGTCAGATATCAAAGCATGCACTCAGTATTCCCTGGACACATCTTGTGACCGTGTGCGATGGGAAGAAACAGCCACGGGACCTCTGAGAGTCCAAGTTGGGAGCAGCACAGCACGCAGTGTTCCTAGATTTGAGCAAAAGTCCTTCTTGCAGTAAATACAAATTAAAACCAGAAAGCCCAAGTGTTCTCGAAGCCTCTGGGCTGACCACAGCCCAGACAATTAGTTCCAAGACTTGGAAGGAGCTGGTTCATTAAAAGTCTGACTTAATATCAGCGCTATCTCAAGACATGCGGATGCCAGACCATGTGTGTTTATCAAGCTAGGACTTAAAAGCCCTTCCCTGGAGCACTTTTGGTGAATGCTTTATCTACTGATCCTACAGGTGGGACCTGACTTTGAATTTCTAACAGAATTCAGACATTAACAGCAAAACTATGCACGCCAGAAAAGGAACCTCAGCAGTTCTCTTAACTTTAAAAGCATTTGCCCTCTTAAAAATCAGATATATAATAGAATACATCACTTGAAACTACTACACAGCTATTTTTGCCATCCTTTTGATGTGAGCATGGATTTATCTACTTCAGGCAAGAAAAAAGAGAAAAATCTAGAGCTATTTGCCAGCTGCATAGATTACTTTGCTTCTAATTCCACAGCTGGAAAACCATCCTGTGGCTCTCGGCAGTTAAATCCATGCTCACTAATAGGAACTAGTAGTGTAAAAATGGACATTCCTGGTTATTTTTCCAACTCCATGACAACATCCTGAATACATTCTCCCCTGGCAAGGGACCCACTGGCAAGGAGAGTTGAGCCAGGCACATTTCTGGATGGGTGGGGTTTGGGGTCAGTTGTTTGCAGTCCCTTCTGTGAGTGCCACACGTGGTAGTAACAACCACCCTGTTTGGGGCTCGAGCCACAGCATCAGTAATTACTCATTTAACACTTCCATGGGACCAGAGGGGAAAATGGTGTATGTTCAGCATTAAAATCACTGCAGGATCAATTAGGATAAAAACCCTCAAAATCATAGATCTCTTCTAGTTACAAGACTCATAAGGCGAGTTATGAAAAACCCCAAGGTTTTGCTTGAAGATCAGTTATAAAAGCTGTCCCAATGGAATTCTCTCTGGCAGGAAGTGATGAGCTGCTCACACTATGGACCTCCACTGAGTTCAATACTAAACTGCTATTTTATATTTTCAAAAACATCCTTCCCCATCAACCACAACCTGGGACACCTCTCTTCACTAGAAGGCTGCACGCTGCTGTCACAGAGGCTCTGCTAGACTTGCAACACCAGCTTTGAGTGAAAACCTCAACACTTCTGTATCAGCACTGGAAGCACAACTGGAATATTTTCAACCACAGGTGACCTCAATACATACAAACTTCACACAGCAAGAGCCAGGAATGCTCAGCTCCCACCTGGAAACAAGAAAGCAGCTCCTGGTCAGGTGTTTCAGTAGGAAGCAGTGGCTGCTGAGCTTCTATTTTTCTGACTTGATGACAGGTTTATTTCTGCCTGACAGGAAGGTGTTTGAACAGTGAGAATCTTCAGATACACGAAACGACAGAAAATTAAACAGGCTGTTGATTTAAGGGGTGAAGCACTTTAAAGAATCCAGTAAGAAAGTTTTAAAGTTTAAAATAGTAAATTAAAAACCAGGTACCGTTCCAACAGGTTATATCCGAATAAAATCCTGCATTTTGAGAGCTGTAAAGAATTCTATTTATGTTCTTTGGTTTCCACCAAAGAAACTACCAGCCTGCTGAATACCTTCATGCCAGTTGCACAGGAACAAACATTTAAATTTCTTTCAGTATAAACAACTTCCTATCTAGAATCCTCCAGAACACCAACGTTTTCCAAATATCCTTTTGTTTAGGTCTAATAAGTTTCATCTAAGAGCAAATAATATTAGCAGATATTTTGTACCAGAAACTTAAAATCATAAACAGCTGTCACGTATGTTTTCCATATATGATTCCTACTTTGCAGCAAACTTCCTTACAAGGACACGTTGATATCCTCATCCTTTTGGGAAGAACAGTTCTTATTTCCTCATTTAACAGACAGCACCAGCTACATTGGGCATATGCAAATTCTCTACATTATGATTTGCTTGAACTCCACCCCTCTGCCCCGACCACACATACGATAAATCTGCACTTTGAGCCAACTTTAAATACAGAATAATGAACCAATAATTATCTTGCAAGTGAACCAACACTAGTTTGTATTCTTCCCTGAATAACACTTTTTTTTTTTGCAGAAGAGGACTGCTACAGAAACACGGCAACATTCAAACCCTTTAAAACAAAAGGTAGATTATTTAATGCATTAACAATGTTAATCTGAAGATAAATAAATCCACAACAGACTTTCAAGTTTCTTTTGAGATTTCCTTTTTCTTTGCAGAGAATATTTCTGATATTATACAGTACTGAGAGGGTGTTCTTTTATTTTCTTAATGTCCAGGTGAAAAGCAAAGCTCAGTTCTCTGCCCTCTTCGTGGAACTCCTCAATGCCCTGTTCCAGGCGTGACTCTTTCGTAAGCTTTTACTTGAAAGCGGAGTGGTGAGCAACATTAATTTCAAGAATAACTGGATGGTTTGGTCCCTGAGTCATCTTCTTGAGAGCCCATACTCTGAAAGGGAGAGAGTTAGCTCTGTTCAGAAACAGGTCTGCAGGCTTGAGAAAGACAGGTCTTTGAAGTGAACAGGCAGGAAAATAAAGTGCCTATGAAATAACATGCACTTAATTTTTTGGTTGAAATCACTGCAGGATTAATTAGGAAAAAGCACCTTCAAAAATAATAAATTATCTTTACGATGTGTCATGATGTTTATGCACGTATTAATAATGTGTAATAACAACACTAAATACTGACATTCAGTACAACATACTGCACTGAATGAATCTCTTACATAATCTTACAACACATTAAATCCATTACCTTCTGCACAAACTGAGGGTTCACAGTGATCTCTTGATCCATGGCTTTCAGTCGTTCATCAAGCTCTATACATTTCAGCATCTTAAAAATAGGTATGAAATTGATTACTTTGTTCAGCTTGTACCTGATCTTCAAGATATTTCACGGCTGTGCCGTGTAGAACAAGTAACTTTTTCCACCACTGAAGTTCCACATCAAAATGTTCTCATCCCTCACCTCCCAAACAAAAGTGCCAAACCATTTTTTATTCCCTTCATTTGATCCATGTCTTTCCAACAACCCTTTTAAAGGCCACTGATAGACAGTCCCATGAGGCTCAATCACCTTAACCTACAGGCAGGTTATTGAGAGCCAATAGAAGTGATCTTTGAAGTTTAAAACACTAAACACAATCTTTCTAATCCATTCAAGAATCTTCCCATCACCAACAGCAAGCAGTCAGTCTCCTGAAACAGCTCAAGCTGTGCAGGACACAACAGGGAACTCATTGACAGAGTATTAATCTAAAACCTGTGAAAATACTGTGAAATAGTCAAATAGTGATTTACAGTCCTCACTCTCTATATCTAAGTTCCTACACTGGCTTCTGCCAGTAGCCCTCTGATTACAGACTGAGGTTCTTTGGTAAGAATTCCAAAAGCAGTGAAAGATTTACCTCCTGATCAATGTTATGAAGCATAGCTGGATTGTTATATTTTTCAGGATTATCATGGAAACAGACCATACCATCTTTCTGATTAATACTTGCAAAGATTTCACCATCTTCTATCTGAAATGACAGAGGGTTTAACAGAAGTTATCACCAAGAACAGAATTTCAGGTAACTACAACACAGACTCTGTGGAATTGTCTTTAACTTGGTTGCTTTTATTTCCCACAGGCTCCCAAAACCACGATTCGTGCCTTATCTTACATGGAGAATAGCTTTTTAGATTTTTTGAGAACTGTCTCAACAGCACAGCAGACTGCCAGCATTTCCTCCACCCTGAAAAAGAGCTGCTCAGGATGTGTACTGCCAAGCCAAACACTAATTTTGGGATAGTTTAACCAAGTCAGAGGTCTTACCATGTGGAGGACGTATTTTTCTGCTTCTTGGGGCCCCGAGAGCTGCACTCGACTTGCCATGTCTTGTAATGACAACGTTAAAAACGTCTGAAATTTAGAAAGTTTTCAAGTGTTAAAACTGGATGTTTAGGATTTTCCCAATTTTCATGGCCTGTGTAGCCTGACTGTGGAAGTCTGATGGGAAGGCACAAGTGGAACACACAATTATTAAAGGGCTCACGAGAGTGAGTCAGTTCTTCCTCCAGACATTCATTTGTTACACGGAGCATGTATGGAGTCATTACTCATTCCTGCAATTTTATTATACACCAGACAGTCCTGAGCACATCCAACCTCTTTCTCTCCACTTTTTACACAAAAAAGGTGACTCTCCACCCCTTGAACTTCCTTCAAGAGATGCATATATAAAGCTCCTTATGAGAATTTTTCCTACTGCAACAAATATCATTTGAGCTTGCAAAAAACCCGCTTTCCCCAATGACCTTTCAGGATTAATCTGATCTCCCAGCTGAAGGAGCAAATCACTTCAGTGCTTGTTTTTCCTTTTATTTCAGACACTTCCAAAATCTGTCCTCTTCATTCACTCCTTTCTAATGGCCTGTAAAGTTCAGTTTTCCTATTTTTTGACTAGGGATGAAGGTCACTGGGTTGCAGCACTCACTTTTTTGATTATCAACAAAAAGCACATGGGCAAACCCTTCTGACAGACAGATTGAATCACCTTTTAAATAATGCATAAGCAGCCAACTGATTTGTTTTCCATTACAGGGCATTCTAGTCTCCTTTGTTTCAGACACAAATCTCAGTTTTAGTAATTCCTCTGCCACATTACTATGTTATCTTTAGCTCTAAATTGAATATATTTCAGACATACACTCTTAGAGGAAAACTACTCACAGTTTCTCTTACCTTGGTTAGCCTCTGAATATTCTTTTTGTAGAGAGATGACAAGCATTGCTTAACCAGCCCCATATTGTTATCTCTTGTGAAAGTTTCACTGTGTTTGTTCACCAGATTTCGAAGCTCCGAGGGTTTATTGGTTGAATAAACTTGCGCTAATTCATGGTAAGCATTGCTAAGAGGCTGCAATTAGAAAAATGAGAATCCTTCTTCAAGAGCACAGTCTTCATCCAGCCTCACAAAACTTATTCAGTGCTCCAACATTAGAAGCCATGCAGGCATTGAAATAAATTTAAGTAGCTTGGGTGTTTCTCATAAAAAAGGCAGGGTGCCCATACATGGCTTTATGGCAATGACAGACCCTCACCCACTAAATCTGTATATTGCAGTGTAACATTTAATAAATAAACATCACTCCAAGACCTCTGCATGACCGTTTTACTTACAGCAGTGTGAAAAAACTCTCTCAACTGACCAGCTGAGTTTGAGGTAAGTACTGCCAGTAACTGCCCATCCATTCTTTATGTTTGTTCTGCCTTCTAAGACATCCATCCTTGACCACACTGGGTGACAGCATCGACAGCAGAGACTCAGAGGGTGCAACCAGTTCACCTAAACTACCTTAAAATGTTTTGAGCTTGTTTATTAAGTCTCTGATGTTAGAAGAATTTTGGAACTCTCTAGAATTTTGGTCACAAATCAACAAACTCGGTGTTAAATAAGAACTTAGGATCAGAACTCTCTCAGTAGTTTTGTCTCCCACTCTACACCTCCTAATCCGAATGCTTACAGACTCCAAACTTGCAGATTTTCAGCTTTTATTCTTTAAAAAGCTGGGGTTTGGGAATAAACTGTTTAGTACTTCGTGCTTCAATCAGGTGAAGTTAGAGGTCAAACCTTTTCATAATGACACTGCAGCTTGAAAGCCAATTGAAATCTGACTATTTTTAAAATTCTAACATAAAAAGCTATAAAGAATGTGCAGTATCAGCGAAAGGAATATTGATTAGTACTATTCAACACTGAAGTTCTCCCAAATTTTAAAAACCTGTATCACTGACATCATACAATCATAGAATGATTTGGGTTGGAAGGGACCTTCAAAGTTCATCTCACTCCAAACCCCTGCTATGGACAGAGACACCTTCCACTGTTACACATTTACAATTTCAGATTTGTTGATCTATTATTTAGATGCATTTGCAATACTTACCTTAATGAATCTACCAACTATCTGGGAAGTGTATTTTGGTAGCTGCTGAACTTTACCAAGTAGTATCAAAGAAACTAGGATATACTTTTTATATGATTCCAACATAATATGACTGACTGCCATGGCTGGAGTAGTTATTGCCTAAGCAAGAGAGAAAGAAATGGAACAGAAATTTAGTTTGTTTACTGGTAGATCCTGGTAGCTACTGCATGAGCAAAAAACTCAATTTCAAGCTGCATGCAGAAAGGATACAGTGACATATGAAATTCTCCTTTGAGCACTGAAGCTTCACTAACTTCTGTCAAAATTAATTATCCAGACATATGCCAAAAAAAGGAAATTTTATACAAGCTACTCAAAACATTATCATGTTACAGTGGTGCCTGTCTTAAAATAGACTTGCTCAGACAGAATCAAAACTTCCTTCCTTGGAATATATCTAAAGTCGTACCAGAAATCACCTGTAGCTACCTGTAAACCTGGATTTACACAGACCCTCAAAGAGGTTTTATAAAGCTGCTACATTATCAGAGGTCTGCAGAACATGGAAAAGGGGTTTTAGTTCGCTATGATACTGGAACTACTGAAGAGCTGACCCTCATTTACCAAAAAAAAAAAAAAAAGCTGCACCAATTTGTTTTACACATTTCACGGCATTTCCCTCATACACAAAGTTTTCCCAATTTTACTGTTTTTATTTCCTTCCCAGATAAAGCAAAACCAGCAAATATTATAACAGCCTTGAATAAGCAAAGCTCCTCTCATTAAAGTAACAAAAGTCTTAGCAAATCCACCAGACTATTTTTTAAGGACACACAACCGTGTGTCAGCCTGTGACCTGTTTCTGTGCTGCAGTTTTATGCAGGCAGCTGCAAAATATTTATAGTGAGATAAATTTAACATCACCCTTTGAGCTGCACAGCTTTATGGTGCAATAAGGCTGTGTTTTCCTTCCCTTTCTTAAAGCAAAACACCTCCAAAGACAGTTTTGCCTGTGCAAGTTCAAAGGTGCTGTGTTTTCTCAGCAATGCTACACATCGACTTTTGCCTTCCCAGACATCACACTTCAGATTTATAATTTCATTTCAAGTTACCTGTTCATAAAAGTAGAGTGCTCTTTCAAAGTTCTTGAGCCCAGTGTATATCATCCCACCATAGTAGTAGTAACATAAAAAGTGCTTTGCATCATATGCCCCATTCTCTTTACAAATATCCATCATGTCCACATCTAGATATGGGAGGGCAGGTTTAAAGCATTTTGCTAACAAACAGAGCTACAAGAAAATAAATCAAGTTTTCATAAATTAGCCATTTCCATTCAACTTTCCAAGAGAAGGAATTGAAACTAAATTAATTAGTACTACTGCATAAATATCACTCTCCCACGAGTTAAAAAACAGAGCATGTTGGTAGTGGAGTAACACAGGTTGAAAATCTTTAACACAGACTATGAACTGTTATAAAATTATCTGACTCCTAAAGAAATTAAACTCTGACAAATCTGTTTGAAACTCCAGGACTGCCAGACTACTGTGCTGGCAGCACTAAATATTGCTCTGAACATTCCTGTCCAACCCTGGATCCCAGGAGCCAAGAATGAGACAGAAATACAAATCCAGGCCAAAGACACGGAGACAAACACGTCTTTTGTCAGACTTGAGCAGACAGTAGCTGGATATTACACTGATCCCACCCAGGATAAGTTCAGTGTGACTTTCAGCCCACAGAGAAGGGATGTCAAAGTCATCAACAAAATCAAAGATCTGAGGACATGCACTGGACATTTAAAATATCTGTACATCAGATTCAGATTTTATTTCAGTATATCGTATTATTTACAACTGGAAAAAAAACCCAAACCAAACAAAAATCCAACTGAAAATCCATTCTTACACTGGAATATGTGAACATACACTTCCTTAAAGGTTTATAGGTATTTTACAAGCTTTTATTCTCATAAAAAGCCCTTCTGATCCCCTTACCTGGCAGAGATCTGCATGTATTGAGGTCAGCTGGTTTGTGTTCATCTGCATCTTGTCTATGGCTTGTCTGAGAATGCTAATTCCTCGCAGGGGCTGTCAGAAATTACATCTCTTTCAGATAATTTCTCATAGATGGCAGCACATTGGATCTTATGTTGACACTTACAAATGAAAAATAACACTAATTGACAGGTTCCATTAAGTAATAGTTAATTTGAGGTTCCCTTTTTGTAGGACATTGCAGTCTCTTGGAAAACAAAATTAACCTTGGCTATACAATGTCTCCTGATAAAGTCATCAATTCCGCTCCACAAAGCCAATCTCACCAGGAATACAGTAATTTCTATCAATAAAAAAACCCTTCCTTGATTCCATGACTCCATCTAAACTCCCAAGAAATACTAAAGACAAGGTTCTCACTTCACTCCACTTAGAAGCAGAGATCAAATCTGGTCTGTCTCAGGCTAGACTTCACCAAAGTGGCCTGAAAAAGTCAGGATTGTAGCAACAAAACCACTGATCAAGTATTTCTTAATCAAGTTTCCTGCACATTTTAATGCATTTCATTAACAATATCATATAACACCAGTGAGAATAACACTGAAACTAAAATCACTGACTCACCAGTGCTAATAACCCTTGCAGCTCTCTCCTCTACTCATGCACACATTGTCTGGAGAACATTCTTGGTACAAGAGATCTCCCATTTAATTTGGGAGAACGTGTTTTTAGGTTTTTCTCCGCCGAAAATTATCATCCTTGGGTTTTCCTTAGAGAAACCTTGGAATTTTGAGTTTGGTTCATTACCTTTCAGTAAACTTAAAAACTAAAGAGCTGTACAGAAACATTTGATGGGAAGTTAGTGGCAAATCTTTATGGAGGAAGAGGCTGGTAACACCCCCTTTAAGCCTTGGGTATGGAGTAGCTTATTTGTACTAGATGATACTTGCTCACCTGTTTTCTCTCCACAAGGGCATTTGTTAACTGGTGGCACAGGCCAGCAACTAAACACAGTAAAAAACAAACAAACAAAAACACCTCAGTGAAAAATCAGTATTACCAAACTATCCAAGAATGTATCAAGTCTGAAATCAGGCTTAACTTACAAGTGTCTGTTGCATATCTAATGTGTTCTCCATTGCAAGTGCTGATAAAAAGCTGCACCTGTGAGAATAACGTTTCGAAATCAGGGATGCTGGGCATAGAAAACTTCACAAACCTGAAATAAAGAAATAAAAGGTTTAGCATTTATTGCTTGGAGATTCAGAAAAAGGATTCATTTTCATTGCTAAGTCTCTGCATGTAGGTGCTTGCAAACAAATCCAGAGTGTTTATGAGACATGGCATAGGATTTCCCCAGTAGCTGCACAACAACATCTGAAAATACCTTTCTATGCACAACATAATTCTCAATTTAGTGCAAACTACAATGGCAAAGATAATTTTCAGTATTATCAGTATTTTGTTTCAGAAGAGCAGTAGAACAAGTATAGAATTCTGATCTTTCCCTTAAAAGAGAATTTTAAAACAGCAGTTGAACCTGCAGATAATTCCCCTGAAGTCAGATACAGCCAATGTGAACTTCAAGACTAAATATCTTTACCTTAGTTCAGCACCCCCAAGGCAACTCAAGTTTTATCTTAAACTCCAGACAGCAGCACGAGCTCAGTGCTGTCTAAAGACAAACACCCAAGACCCATGATAAAAGCCTTTTTTTTACTGGAATAAAACGTCCTGCTTCATGCTTACAGTTCAGTGTATTAATGCCCTGGAAATAAAGTTCTAAAAGCTCATTTTATATCTTTTTGCTGAACACATATGGAAAAACACTTATGGAATCCCAGAATGGTTTGGGTTGGAAGGGACCTTAAAGCCCATCCAGTTCATGGGCAGGGACACCTTCCACTGTCTCAGGTTGCTCCAAACCCCATCCAACCTGGTCCTGGACCCTTCCAGGGATGGGGCAGCCACAGCTTCTCTGGGCACCTTGTGCCAGTGCCAGAACAAAACACTTTGCTTGGCTGACAGTTCAGCTCATTGCCTGAAGTTTTAATATTTAATTAAAAGCAAGCAACACTTACAAGACAGCAAGAACACCTAGTGAGTGTTCCTGTACATCCAGGGCACCGAGCACTGTATCCAGATGAGAAAGATTTTTTGCTAGCAGCTCTCCACTTTTATTGATCAGTTCACAAAGCTGGGTCATTTGCCCTGAAAAATAAAAAGCATTGTTGTCAAAGCCCAGTTAGAGAACATTCACCCATTCCCACACCTCATTATTACCTGCTTCTCCATGTAACCTCAGGAAACTATAGTATCACCCCAAGTTTTAATTTTCTTTAATGAAACAGGCATTAATTTTCTACCCACCACATTTTTTTTAATAAAACAAATACCAGAGCTTGTTTCTTGCTGGTCCTCAAGCACAACCCAACTTTCAGGTCTGCTCATAAGCATTTTTTTTGAAGTAGACATTAAAGTTACAAGTAAGTACCTACAACAAAAGTATTTTAAAATCTGTCCTTTACTTTGTACAATTAAAAACTACAATGTTATTCTGTATGCTGTGAGCTGTGAACACACTGTGAAAAGTGACTATTTTGAATGAGGAAGGTATGGTAAGCCCCAAAACCCTAAAAAAGAAAGCAGAGCCATTCCCATGAACTGCTTTCAAAACTCTTCCTCCCTCACAATTAACTGAATGAATTAAAACTACGTCCTTCTGAAGCAGAGTATTGTTTCAAGCAGAGTATTGTTTCAATGTTCAATCCTTGCAGATTAGAGAGGAAAAACAGAGGTTCTCTCACCCTTAACAAAAGTCTCCATAAAATGAGGAATAGTGCCTCCATTCAGAGAGATTTACACTGCCCTCAGGTCTCTGGCCTTTTCCTTTGAGAAAGGAAAAGCAGGGAAGTTCTAGCAATGAAATGTTAGTTTTGAAGTGACACAGGGATCAAAAATTCCGAATGGGGGACTAGAGCCCACAAAGCTGCCTCCAAAACTGTTCTCCTCCATATGGAATTAAAAAAAGGCATAAGCATGGGAAGGAATGGGGCTTGTAAAACTCTCTGTGCTTTGATAATTGTGTTCAGGCACTGCAAACCTCTGGTTCTGGTGTCATCCCTATTCCAGAACATCACCCCTTCTACAGCCCTATCACTTAGCAGTCCTCTAAAAAACAAAACAAAACAAAAAATCCAGACTCTGAGCAAACTGGTCTAGTGGAGGGATGGAAAAGGTTGGAAAGAGATGACTTCAAGCTTTCCTCCAACCCAAATCATTCTGGATTCTGTGATCCATCCCTCTACCCACACACATA
Organism: Hylia prasina; assembly: GCA_013397195.1. Lineage (NCBI taxonomy): Eukaryota > Metazoa > Chordata > Aves > Passeriformes > Sylviidae > Hylia > Hylia prasina. The sequence continues at coordinate 714,636 of VYXD01016589.1, read as the reverse complement.
TACCAAACAACTTAGAGTCTAAGCAGAAATTCCAGGCCCAACTAAATGTCCCTTTCTGTCACCTCCCAGGCAGCCAAATGACAGTCAGAAATCACCACAAGTCCACACATTGCTCCTGAGTGCTGTCACATCCAGCTGCCTGTCCGGCTCTGGATTTATTTTCACAGAATTCCAGAATGGCTTGGGTTGGAAGGGACTTTTAAAATCCTCTCATCCCAAACCTCAGCCACGGGCAGGGACACCTCCCACTATCCCAGGCTGCTCCAACTCTGTCCAGCCTGGCCTTGGACACTTCCAGGGATCCAGAGCAGCCACAGCTTCTCTGGGAATTCTGTGCCAGGGCCTCTCCACCCTCACAGGCAAGAATTCTTTCCTAATATCCAATCTAACTCTACTCTTTTGTTATTATGAAGCTATTCCCCCGTTCCTGTCTCTCCAGGCCCTTAAAATAGTCTCTCCTCATCTTTCCTGTAGCTCCCTCCAGATATTGGAAAGCCACAATTAAGCCACCTCAGAGCCTTCTCTTTTCCAGGCTGAACAATCCAGATTCTCACAGCCTTTCCTCACAGCTCCATCCCTCCAGTGATCTTGGTGGCCTCATCTGGACTTGTCCTTGTCCTTACTGTGCTGGGGACTTTCTCACACAGAACATCTCCCTGGCTCATCCCTAACGGGAGAACTTCCATAAAGCCAACCAGTCTCCCCTTGAGCCTTCTGCATCCCCAAAACTCTGACAGAAAGTTCTCCGGCTCAACTACAGGTATAAATTGTCTCTAAAGTAGAAATACTTTGTATTTAAGTGAAACAAGGGAAGGCTGGAGCTCAACACTACAACTGCCAGAGATAAAACCTGGGGCCACGGTGGGAAGCATCAATTTTTGATCAGTTTCTGGGAGGAAACATCCCAGGCAGAGACCAGCCAGAACACACTTCACAGAGCATCAACACAGAGGGAAAGTTCAAGAACCAGGAAACGCTGCGCCCACACACAGTAAAATTAGGAGTTTGGCAGTGTAACTAAGAAATTCTAATTGTGATTATTAAAACCCTTTGTGAACACGTGGTTACAGTCTCAGATCTGTCACACAGTTCCGTGGTGGGGCGGGATTCTGTCCATGCTCTGCTTGGAAATGTAAAACACGGGCGCTTGGACAATTCAGAAATGCATTTTAAACCACACTTATCAAAATCTGCCCGTTCATTAGGGAGATGACCGGCTGAGACGCACGGTCCCATTTAAAGCCCCAGAGATGCTCGCTCCTCCCCNCCGCCCGCGCGCCACTTCCGCCGCCTCTCGCGAGAAGCGCGGGCGCTATGGCAACCGGCGGCCCCGCGTCAGGCGCGCGGGAGGGGCCGTGACTCAGCAGCGCTGGAGGGGGGGCGGTGGTGACGTCATGGCGCGTCACCACCCCGCGACATGAGGCCTTCCGCGACACCCGGGACCGCCACGACACCGGGGACCACCGCCACATGCGGCCCTCGCGACATGAGGCCCTGGTTTCACCGGTGACCCACCCGGTCCCATGGCCCCATGTGATAAGGGACCCCTGCGACATGGGGACCCCAGCGACTCCGGGCCATTCGTGACACCGGTCCTCCCCGACACGGGTGGCCGGTCCCTCCCGTTGCCCGCGGGGCGGGGGGTGAAGCCCTCCCGAATGGCTGCACTGCACCAGCAGAGGTTAAATCCCTTTAGTCCCTTCTGACGGGGACTCAGTGTGGAGGTTGTCGTCTGATTGCGTGGAATGTTGCTCTGGTACCAGGCAATAGGATTTGAATCCCTCAGGTTGATACACGGATCTGTATTTTCCATCCCTCGGGAGCTGAAGCAGCGTGTCCCGGAGCTGTTGCAGACAGGGAATGTGCCGGTCGTTCAGTATCCATGAAAATGATGGAAGCCTGAGTGCAGATCACAGAATCATAAAACATCCAGAGCTGGAAGGTACCCACAAGGATCATACAGTCNTGTGAACACGTGGTTACAGTCTCAGATCTGTCACACAGTTCCGTGGTGGGGCGGGATTCTGTCCATGCTCTGCTTGGATATGTAAAACACGGACGCTTGGACAATTCAGAAATGTATTTTAAACCACACTTATCAAAATCTGCCCGTTCATTAGGGAGATGACCGGCTGAGACGCACGGTCCCATTTAAAGCCCCAGAGATGCTCGCTCCTCCCCCTATTTTAAAGGCTCGGATTTTGGCAGAATCACCGGCGCGGGCTCCGCTACCGAAACCACCCCCTGGGAGAAACACGGAGCTCCGGGACAGTACCGGCGGTCCCTCGAGCCCTGTCACACCGCCGGGATCCCTTCGGGGCTGCCCCGAATTAACCCCGGCACGGGCCCCGCAGCCCCGGGGGTGCAGCACCCCGGACCCGCGCCTGAGGGAGCGCCGTGCGAGCGGCCAGGCCCCGGTCCGCCGCCCCGTCACCCGCGCGGTTTGACGAGCTCCTCCGGTCTTCGCCGTCCNTACCAGGCAATAGGATTTGAATCCCTCAGGTTGATACACGGATCTGTATTTTCCATCCCTCGGGAGCTGAAGCAGCGTGTCCCGGAGCTGTTGCAGACAGGGAATGTGCCGGTCGTTCAGTATCCATGAAAATGATGGAAGCCTGAGTGCAGATCACAGAATCATAAAACATCCAGAGCTGGAAGGTACCCACAAGGATCATCCAGTCCAACTCCTGGCCCTGCACAGGACAAGCCCGAAATCCCACCCTGTGCCTGACAGCGTTATCCAAATGCTCCTTGAACTGTGTCAGGCTTGGTGCCCCGACCGCTGCCCTGGGGAGCCGTATATTTGCATGTATTCCCTCCCTGCTTAGTCAGGAATATCCATCCAGCTGTGTTGAAATCTCATTCCTTGCAGGAAGCAAAACGCCTGCGGTGCAAGTGAAAGCACAACACAGACCTGAAGTCCCCTCCCAGCCTCAGCTGAGATCACCATCGTGTCCAGCCAGTTCTTCCTTCCTTCCCTCTGTGACTCCCAGGTCGCCCAACAGCAAATTTGCCCTCTCTGTGAAACAAAGACAACACATTCCACTTGAAAACATTCTGGGCTTGAAAAATTAAATATTTTGGAACCTTATTATTGCTGTCGAGCAAAATCTTTCATTTACCAGCTTAGTGGTTGTCTAATTCTGCCAGTACCACTTGCAGAACTCCCTCTTTTTCATCAGTTTTAATCCCCAAAGCGTTTTTTGAACAGATCTTTGGTGTCTCTGGTCAGAACATGGAACCCTTCTCGGTGCAGTGGGCGCTTCCTCGGGGTCAGGGGATTGGCTTTTAAGGGTTCCTGTCATGCGTGGGGACAGAGTTGTCACACGGCACAAGAACTGTCAGGAACGAGTGCATTTTATGCAGAAAATCACCATCTTACGTGTGCCCCCAAATGTACTCGCCAGCTCTGCAGGCAGGGACGGGCATGAGGAGGGAGTGGATGATGGACTGGGCATCCCAAACACAAGCAGCGAGGGAAACTGAGGCAGGGAAGGACGGAAGGGAAGTGCAGCGGGGCTGGGGCAGCATTAAGGCGGGCGGGCGGCGCGGAGCCGCTGCGCTGTCGCAGGGCGTTTGTGCCGCTTTAAGGCGGTGCCGGCGCTCCGGGCTCGGCAGGCACCGGGAAGAGGAACTGGGCTTTGCACTGCCGGGTCGGGGCGAGCTCCGCGCCGGGCACCGGCCCCGCTGCCCCCGCTCCCCTCCCG
>VYXD01016589.1:680625-710858 GCA_013397195.1 Hylia prasina | reverse complement strand
TTCCCTTTCCTTGAGCTCCCATTCCCTGCCCCAAACCCCCATCCCGTGCCCTGAACCTGTGTCCCTGAGCCTCCCATTCCCTCCCCTGCGCCCCTTTCCCCAAATCCCCCATCCCCTGCCCCGAGCCCCTCTCCGCAATGATTTTGCTGAGCTGCTTCCTGCACCTGCGGCCCCGGCGCTGCGGGCCCCTGGCCGGGCTGGGCAGGGGGCTCGGCCCCGCAGCGGGGTCCCGCAGGGCTCTGCGGGTGCTGGTGGACATGGACGGGGTGCTGGCCGACTTCGAGGGAGGCTTCCTCAAGAAATTCAGGGCCAGGTACCCTGACAAGCCCTACATTGCCCTGGAGGACCGGAGGGGCTTCTGGGTGTCGGAGCAGTACGGGCGCCTGGGACCCGAGCTGAGTGTGAGTTGTGCTTCCCCCGGCTCCACGCGTGGGCTTGTTGTGGCCAGAGCTTTGCCCTCGGGGACACTCTGACCCCCAGCTCATAGGGGCACTGCTGGGGAGGGCTGTGGGGGCCACCAGAAAGCTCCCATGAAAGCACAGGAGCACAGGAGGGCTTCCAGCAGTGCATTTGCGTCCCCAGAAATGCAGCTCTTTTTTTGTGTCTTTCTTAGAATCCTAGAATGGGTTGGGTTGATAAGGACCTTAAAACCATCTCGTTCCTGCCGTGGGGAGGGACATCTTCTACTAGACCAGGCTGATATGATGGCCTAATGGGCTTTTTCTCTGTCCATGCCTGGACCGAGACAGATGCAAGGAAAGGGGGTATTTCAGAACATCTGTCTTTAAATACTCCAGATTGTACAGCTGGGGTTTTCTAGCTCTGATTTGGCCACGTGGATCAGTACCATTCCTAGATGGATTATTTAGCTCCTCAAGAGCAATGTGAGGGGTGGGATGCAACAGAGCAGTTCAGAACAAAGCATTCAATTGATGCTTCATTTGAGGGCTTACTTAAAATTAAAACAACCCAAGCCCTCCCATGCCAGAAATTATTATATTCAGTTTAATAATTAAAGCTTAAAACAGAAGCTCTCTCTACATTGTAATTTATCATTCAGCAACAGGCTGACTGTTGCAGGGAGTTGTTTGCTGCCTCTAAAAGTTTCCCATCCCAGTGGATGTCTGTGGTCTCATCCATGGATTGCAGTTGCACTGGATGAAATGTGTTATGGTAAATAAAAGTATTCCTGTTGTTAGGAGTATGGTGGTTACAGGGAAAGGAGTGGGAATAAGGTCTGGAGCTCTCCCATGGGCGAAGTCCTAAACAGCTTGATGAGCTGAAGGAATAAAGTGTCCTTTTTGGCTAGGAATGGTGAAAGGGAAGTGTAGGACATCATTCGTGCAGTAAAGCAGCTGCTTAAAGTTTGGCAGGGGTAACACATGACAATTTTTTTCTTTCTTGATCATAACTACTTTGGATGTGTTAAATGAAGTGAGCTCATCTTATGTCTGCTGTGATCACGTAAAAGCACGAAAACCTTGGGCTGAACAAGTAGCAAAACTTGCACAGCCTGACCTCAGGGCAGTCCTGGTTTTCCCCTTGGTTTCAAGGCAGGGCTAAAGTGAAGAGGGGCTGCTCCATGGCTACAGACACATGGGCCATTCAAGTCTCTGACCACAGAGCACCACTGACCTGCTTCAGGGACCAGAAAATAGGAGCCAAAGAGTCCAACGAGCTGCAGGTCCCAGCTCTGAAAGGGAGAAAGTTCAGCAAAGCACCAAGCACACAGACCTGGAGAGCCCTGGACAGGCAGAGAAATTCCTTCTGGGGATTGAGGGTCTGTCCTGGCACATGGTGGAATTCCCAGCCCAGGGGATTTTTCCATCTGCTGGGCAGGATGGTGGTCATGATGCCACAGGAATTTTTCTGGCTCAGGGAGTGTGGAGTGGGTCTTTTCCTCAAGGTGAGCTTTGTTATTCCCTCTTCAAGCTTGATTGCAAAATGCTTTTTGACATAATTGGAAGTGGGATAGCTGCGGAAGTGCTGCTGTAAGAAAACACTTCAGTGCAGTTTGAAGTGCTCTGCTGCATGAGGCTGCGTTTCTCAGGTGTCTCTTGTGCAGCTACAGACAATATCTTAAAATAAAACGTCACTGCTCCCCAGTCTGAGGCAGAGCAACTGGAGTTTGAATGTTTGCGTGGCTCTGTGGCAAACTTTGATGCTGGTTGTTCTTGGAGCCTGGAGGCATTTTTGCATCTGCAGCTCTTCAGCTGCATCACGACACTGGGGCTGGGCTGCTTCTGCTTCTTCCCAGTGCTCCTCTTGAGGACACAGTGTTTGTGCAAAATAATTGCTTTCCTTGGTACCTGACAAGCTGTTCACCTGTTTGAGGCAGTGCTGGGGCTGCTGTTCCTTAGAGCTGTGCTGGGCCCATTGCAGGCAGCCCCTGGACTCTGTCATGCCAAGGTTTTGCACTCTCTGTTCTCCCTGTGCCATACCAGTGTGCCCAGGCTGCTGTCCTGGATGTTGTGTTTCAAATCATTGCCTGGAGATGCTCTATTTGCTTGCTAGACCTTGTCCAGGCATCTCTGAGGAAGAGCATCTGCATTCATCCTGACGTGTGGTTCATCCTGTAATGTACCTTCTCCTGGGAGAGCAGCCTGGCTGCTATTTTAAGTGATCTCATGGAGACAAATAGGCCAGACAGCATCTGTGCCTGAACAGCATCACGGTACAGCAGGGCCACCAGGCCACATCAGCTGGATCCACAGGGATCTGTCCCTTTGGATGAGTTTGGTTTGGATCTGGATAATCTCTGGTGTTGGGCCTTACAAGAACGTGCAGCTCCCTCTGTGCCTGGGGCTGCAGAGGCAAAACCAAGCCTGTTCCAGAGTGTCTCCAATCTGAATTGTATGGGGTGGGTGTAGGTTGGTGGGTGGGGAGCACAGGCACCCACAGAGGCAAGGAGGGTGAGCAGGAGGGGACCAGAGCTGGTGGTCCCACTGTTCTCCCTGTCTCATTCTCTGTCCTAGCAAAGGGTGAGGAGGATGCACATGCAAGAAAAATTGCAAGTGCAGTAACTGCTTGCTTTCCCCTCACAGGAGAAAGCCATCAGCATCTGGGAATCCAAGAACTTCTTCATCGAGCTGGACCCTCTCCCTGGGGCTGTGGAAGCTGTGAAGGAAATGGCAAATTTGGCAGAGTGAGTATGAACCTGCCCATGGCGTGAGGGGATGGACAGAGCTGTGTCTTCCTATCCACCTCTTGGCAGAAGTGCTGATACAACAACAGCATTAAAAATAAATATCTCCCAGCCATCAGGGAAGGGAGGGGAGAGAGGGCTTTGGCTCCTGGAGCAGTCACCTAGAGCATCAGCCATGTGCAGCCTCTTCGCTTCAGCTTGCCACTCCCAGCAAAGATTGTGAAAAGGGGAACTTGATTGCGCTGTGGGATTCTGTGAGATGGGGGATTAATGTCTTAAATCTGTTTGATCTGTGCATGGTTGGGGGGTTGACTGGGCTGCTGCCTGCTCTGGCCCAGAATGACACTCTGCCCCTGTTTTTCTCCTCATGGCAGCACTGACGTGTTCATCTGCACAAGCCCAATCAAGAAGTACCGGTACTGCCCTTATGAGAAGGTGAGCAGGCCCAAATCTCAGTTCCCCCTCCCATCCATGCTGCCCAGTGAAAGGTGTCTGACCCCTGCATGCCTCTAGCTGTAAAATTTACCTGTTCTATCCATTTGCATGCACTAAGGCTCTTGGTCTTAGTCTTTCATCATGACATCAAAAGCTGCTTGGCTTTCAAAGAACTTTTACTCCAGCAGCATCCAAATCCATCCCACTAATGAACCCATTAAGAGAGAGATCCTCCCTGTGTGGGGGACAGGGCTGCTTCCACTGCACCAAGCACCCCCTGCCCCCATCCATCAACCTCCCCTGAGCTCACCAGCCATCTCTTGCCTTCCAGTATGCCTGGGTGGAGAAGCACTTTGGACCTGAATTTCTTGAGCAGATTGTTTTGACACGAGATAAGACGGTGGTTTCTGCTGATCTGCTTATAGACGACAGACCTGATATAATAGGTAAGAGGTGAGGGCTGAATGGAGGCAGCCAGGGATGGGTGTTGCTCTTTCCATGCCGTTTTGGGATTTATAACTTTGGGGTCTTCACCTTGGAGTGAAACAACCTTCAGTGTCTCACAGAGTTGTCCAAACCACTGACCTTCCTTCCTTTGCAGGGGCAGAGCAGAACCCCACCTGGGAGCACGTGCTCTTCACCGCCTGCCACAACAAACACCTGCAGCTGAAGCCCCCCAGCCGCCGGCTGCACTCGTGGGCTGACGACTGGAAGGCCATTCTGGACAGCAAACGCCTGCCACCCGGCCAGGCCACCTAAACACCAGCCCCCACGGCCACCTGGGGCTGCAGCCACCTGCCTGTGTCCGTGTGGAGCCCTGCTGAAGGCCAGAACAGGGATGGACAGACAGACAGACACTGTCCCTGCTGCAGAGAGGAGGAGGAGGGTGAGCTGAAGCGCCACAGTCACCTGGACTTGAGAAACAGACCCCAACCCAGCCCTGCCACAAGGGAGCAACAGCAGATTGTGCCTGTGGACCTGGCTGGGGGACATCTCCCACTGGCTCCTGGGGTCTCTATGCTGCCTCTGCACCCCCACAGGGCCAGCCCAGCATTCCTGATGGACAAGGTCACCCTCAGCGTGTCACTGCCCTTGCCTGGTGCACCACATGGCACAGACCAGCTCTCCATCCTCCCCTCCACGTTATGGTCAGGGATCATGTGTGTGGTTTGTTTAGTCCTTGCAGGGTTTCATCCCAAGGAGCTGCCTCAGGAGGTCTTGCCCACTGGCAGTGCCTGGATCTGGGGAGAGGGGTGGCTGGAAGGGCAGGGAGATCAGGCAGGTGCCGTCCAGGCTCCCTGCCCTGGGGTTGTGTTGATGGAGGATTGTCACAAGCACATCCACAGATGCTGTTTGCAGCTCTCACATACTGCAAGGGAAGATGTTGGGGGGATGGTGCTGTTAAAGGCTGGGGAGCTGTGGTGGTTTCAGGGTAGAGTTAATTTTCTTCACATTAAATATAGCCCCATACAAGCCATTGTGAAAAAAATTAACTCTACCCTGGCCAAAACCAGCACAGGAACCCATGAGAGGTGCCCACGAGCTGTATCACAGAGTAGTTTGTTCTGCAGCTCCACCACGGTCCCAGCTCTGGATGTCTTGGGGACAGAGTGTGCTGCCAGTCCCACTCCCCTGTTGCTGGGCCCCTGCAGAGAGGTGTTCAGTGCCTGGCTGGTGCAAAGGGGTCACAGCACACACAGCTGTACCAGCCACCTCTGCCAGGGAACAGTGCAGGCGCTGCTGAGCTCTGGGAGCAGCCAGCGCTGCTGGGAAGCTGCAGTTGGCCACCAAAAAGAGAGGGTTGAGACCAAGGGGCAGCTCCAAGAGGGATGTTTCTGGCACAGCTCTGCCCAGAGCCTCTTCCTCCCTTGTTTGTCTTAGTTTTGCTTCGCTGAGCCCGCACCAGTCTGGCCTCGAACTTCAGTGACCTCTCTGGCACAAGAAAGCAGCTGCTGCTGCTGCTCCTGGCCTCAGAGACACATCCCAGCTGCTGGGAGAGCCTGGCATCCCCTCCCTGCCTGTGGCACTGCCACAGGGCAGCCACAGCCCAGCTGTCCCGAATGGGAGCTGCTGCTGCCCCACCCCAGGCAGAGCCCCAGGGATGAGCCGGGTGTGTCACTGCTGACACCACAGAGGCCATGGGACCCCGCTGCTGTGTGTCCCCCAGGACCCCACTGCCCTCCTGGCCCAAGCACTTGCTGGCTGCAGCAGTGAAATTCCCCACTTGGACATGTAACCCCACAGGCATAGGTGCTAGCCAGGGCTTGGCCAGGGTTTGCCACCCTGTGCTCACACCTTTGGTTTGCCTCTCCCCTCTCCTGTGGGCCTCCATCAACGAAAGTACATGAACTTAAAGCTACACAACCAACTAATAGTGTAATTCAGCAGTGGCAGCCAGACCCTTCCCGTTATCCAGGACCTGGGGGGGTTCTGGAGTTGGTGCTTTGGAACCTGTGCCTTCCCTGGGTGCTGCAGGGCCAGGGATGTGGCCTGTGTTGACTTGAGGCTTGCTCTGTTTCTTGAGATGGGGGGAGTTTACAAAGTCGGCACAGGGCAGTGGGACTTACATACCACACATCTTCTTTTCTTCTTTCTTTTTTTCCATTTTTCTTTCCTGTTTAAACCACTGTGTGTGTTTCTGTGTGGTGGATTTGCCTTGGAGGGGTCTGTTTGGGATGTGCAGCTGCCTGAGGTGCACCCTCCTGGCCAAGAGCTGCCTTGGCTGGAGGGTTTGCAGGCTGGGAACTGGGACAGCGTGGGAGCACCTTGGGCAGCTGCTGAACATCAGGAACCCCTTGGCTCCACCAGACCTCCACTGGCTGTTGACCCCTCTGTGCAGTCAGGGTGACTTTGTGGGGTCCAAGCTGTTTTTTTGCTAATGGTACCATATAAATACGAGCTGCCTGAGCTCCCCTGAGCCTTCTCCCTGCTCGTTGAGCCAAAACAAGCTGGCTCATCTCTCCAGCAGCTGCCCAAACCCATAATCTTCCCCTGAGGCAGGGGCAGACCCGAGGGATGTGGCTCTCTGGGGCAGGACTTCCCCGTGGTGAGATGTGATGCCAGAGAGACCATGTGGGTTCACACCAAATATACTTGAAAGCAGAGCTGGAGTTTCTCATGCCTGAGGCTCCAACTCCATGCACAGAGATGCTGAGCTGGCAACTGGACTGTTTGCTCCCACACTCAGGACTGGGAGGTGACTCCATCGCTGACTGATCGGTGGGTTCGTCATTCAAGCCTGTGTCCAGCTGAGATACACAGAGCTTTTATTTTTGAATGTACATCTATAAACCCAAGGCAAATGAGGAGCATTGCAATAAACACTGGGTTGTTTGGCATCCAGCTGCCTAGAAATGGAGTTTGGGCTTTGCAATTTCCGAGCTGTGGCTCTGTGTGGGGGTAAGGGGGGTTTCACCTCCAGGTTTGGGAATGTCCCCTTGTCCAGAAAACCTGGAACCAGTCCTGCTGCCCTGGCAGTGCCATCACCCTGTTAGACACAGTCCCTGAGGGCAGAAATAAAGCCAAGGGGTGGTTTTGGGTAGACTTCATCTTCCTAAAGATCTTTTATAATAAATAAAGCTGTGAAGTGTGTATCCTGTTGGGCCACAGAGCAGAAGCTATAAAAGGGGCTGGGACTCTCACGGGCTGGCTCTCCCTGGGATTTATGCCTTGTCCATCATTGCTGGCTGCTCCACATCCACACACTCAGGCTGTGAGGTGTCCATGGACTCCCTTGCCTACTGTGGGGCTGTGCCATGAGAATCCCACTGCATGACCAGAACCGGCATGCTGTGAGCAATGCCACAGCCCAGCTGGACACTGGGACCTGGGTCACATTTCCAGTAGAAGGTGGGGCAGGTTGGAGGGACTGCATCCTGATGGAGCATGATGAACTCCTGGTCTGCAGCTGTGTCTGTTCTTCCATGCTCTCCTGCATGGCTTTTTTTTTCCCTTGAAAAGCTTCAGGTTGCAGATAGCACCTGTATTCCAGGTGATAAGGAGTTTCCAAAGCAGGCAGAGACAGCAAGGAAAGGTAAAGAGATGGTAGTGCTCTGGCCCTGAGCATAGGGCAGTGCTCAAGGCCGGTGCTGGTGGGAGCCTTTGCACCCTTCCCATGGGCAGGAATTGCTGGACAAATGTGCCAACACCCACCCCCCTCAGGGCATTGCCACCTGAAAGCATCCCCCTTCTCCCCTCCAAGCTGGACCGAGGTGGCAGGCCCTGGCAGGGCAGAGCAAGTGATGCTCGCCCCTGGATCCTCGGCAGCAGTCACCCTGCGGGTGCTCATTAGCTCGTTCTCACTTGGCCGCTGCCCAAATAACTCCGAGCGGTGTGAAATCCCAGCGGAGGGGAGAGCCAGGAATGCAGGGGCCAGCCGGGGCCAGCCCTGACGCAAGGGCAGCGGGTGGTGTGGGACAAAGCCGGGGCAGGGGACGGGGCGGGAGGGAGGATGAGTCACCCGAATACGCAGGAGGGGAAGGAGCGGAGGAAGCGATGGAGCAGCTGGAGGCAGCTGGATGGGGCTTTGGTCCTGCCGCCGTGCCCAGTGTCAGGAGAGGAGCAGGATGGTGCCTCAGGGTCACTGCTGGGGCCAGGCTTTGGAGCCCGGTGGTGCCAACGCAGCGTGGGCAGGACATCCATGTGGATGGAAGAGGAATATCCACTAGAGGGGACTGTGTGATCGCGTGTGAGAGCGCGCTGCTGCCAGCCTGCTCGCAGCGCCCTGTGCCAGTCCTCCTTCCAGCCCTCCCGGTTATCCCAGCCCAGGCTCCCATGCCCTCTGCATCCCTCCCGCTGGGCAGCCCAGAGGCACAGATTACCGGGACCAGGGGGTACCGAGGGGCAGCTGCAGGCACCAGGAAAATCAGAGAATCATGGAATGGTTTGGGTTGGAAGGGATCTTAAAAACCATCTCATTGCAACCCACTGCCACTGTGTAGGGACACTTTGAATTATTCCAGGTTGCTCCAAGCGCCATCCGACCTGGCCCTGAACACTTCCAGGGATGGGGAAATGTGCTGGGATGGCCTCCACCAGCTGCTGAGCCTCCTCCCAGCCACTTGCTCTCTCTCCAGCTGGATGGAGCAGAGAATGGGATGGGCAAAGACATGACTGACTTGTGTGTTGAAAGATGAACTTGGCCCATATAAAAAATACCCCTGGAAAAATCACAGCTGAAGGCCCTTGACAGCCCAGGGCATCCCTCCTTCCCCTGCTCAGCTCTGCCCATGCTTACCCCTGGGACCCTACAGCTCTCCCAAGGCTGAGATTGCACATCCTGCCCCTGAAAGCCTGAAATCCCCCAAGGAGCTGGAACATGACTTCGCCCTTTCCTTTTGCTCACTCTGGAGCTGGAGCCCATTCTGGGGAGCACAGTGGGGGCAGATGTGCCAGGGGGACCAGGGTGGTTCCTGGCGGGTTTTGCTTGCCCTTCCATTCTCCCCCAGCACCACAATATTATTTCCCCTCTGGTTGGGTTAATGGGATTTGCTTCTCAGCTTGTGCACAGGGTCTTGAGTAATGCACTCCCCAGAGAGAAATCAACTTCCCTTGCCCCAGCAGTGCTGGGGAGGCCTGACCAGAGCCCACATGATAGGCTGCACTGGCTTTCTCCTGTCTTTCAAGGCTCCACACACATTAAGCCCATCCTCCTGGCAAAAATCTTGCAAAATGTTTATTTGTGACTATGTTAACAAACATGCTTGGGGAACATGTTGTATTCAGACGTGAGCATGCCACCTTCTTCCTGCCTCCCTGGGGCCAGGACTGTGGGCAGTGAGGGGCCAGGGCTCAGAGCTGCCAAAATCCAGCTGACGCTGCACTTGGAGCACCGCCGGGACCAGCAACCCCCAGCACGAGGCCACCTCGCCTGCTGTTCCCACCAACCACCAAACCTGCCAGCAACATCCCACCAGCCCCTTTTTCCTAGAGGTTCCCAGCTCATGGCTTTTTCCTGGAGGTCCCCAGCTCATGGATGCAGCTGGGGGAAGGGTCTGACCACGACCTCATAGAACCCCGGTGTCCTGCAGCCAGAGGGACGTGGACACAAGGGCTCCAGGGATCCTGTCCAGCTCTGTAAACACCCGTCAGAGGGGAGGGCATGGTGTCAGGCCACACCATGGGCAGAGACCAGTGGAGCCGAGCTTGAACACACCACAACTACCCCGAGCTCATCCCTATCCGTCACCTCACCTGATTGGTGCCAGCAATGATCCTGGAATGGAGAAAGTGCCCTGGAGAAATGGTGCTGCTCCTCTCCCAGAACAGACTCACCCTGAACATATACTATTTTAAACTCTAACTTGCCAGATTTGGGGTGAACTTGCCTTGGCTGTATCTGGATACAATACCCCATGCCCCTGAATCTGCTTTCAGCATCTCCAGGTAACCAGGGCTGGAGCTGGGTCTGTTTTCCTGAGATCCAGGGGAGGGAGATGAACAGCAGTTACTGAAGGGCTGTAGTTCAGGTACTGGGTGGGTCTATAATCAAGCCCATGAGCCCTTGTGTGCCCATGGCATTTTTCCTTCATGGGAGCCTCAGCTAGGCAGCACCTGTGCTGCCTTCATATCTGTCTGGTGAGTCACCCAACAGCTCCTGGGGACAGCTTCAAAACACCACAGCGCTCAGGGAAACTCCCAAAAGTGCTGGGAGATGCACTGGCAGCAGCTGTGGAGGCTGGGAGTTGGCTTCTGTTTAGTAAAAGTGAGGCAAGAGGGCCCTTGTAAGTGCCAGGGGACGTGTGAGGACGAGGAGCAGCTCCTGCTGCATGGACTGAGCCCTTCCCAGGAGAAGGAATGGGAAAGGCAGGGACTTGGTGCTGCAAAGCACCTGAACACCGCACTGGTGCCACCCAGGCAAGGCTCCATGCTGTCACCAGGGTTGGAACTGGATGGTCTTTAAGGTTCCAACCCAGACCATTTCATGATGTCACTGCTAAAGGCACCATCCAGGTGTGGGCAGCAGCCAGTCCAGCTCTGAGCCATCTCGTGGGACTGAGATCCCTGGTGCCTGTGTTACCTTTCTGTGCCCACCTGCACGAGGCTTCTGGCCAGGCACCAGCTGGGAAGCCCCTGGCTCAATGCCCCAGCCCTGCTTCCTTCCCCTCCCAGTCACAACCATGCCAGGTAATGACTCCATAATGAGCCCCGAGGAACAATCTCTGAAGCTTTCCAGGTGTTACCACCCCTCCTCTTGCAGGCATCTCCTTTGCTCTCAGTCCCAGACCCTCCGGCTCTCACAGCCTGGAAAAGCAAACTCATGCCTTGGGTGCCTGTTTTATGACAGATCTTCCTTTTCCAATCTAGCAGAGCAGTCTCACAGCTGTGCTTCCTGCTCATGCATCTTGTTCACATCCTTTTTTATCCCAGGGAAAGTGCTCCTGGGTGGCTCCTGGGGACAGGCACTGGTGCCAGTGGCAGCCTCAGCCACCCTCAGAGCACAAGAGGATGTTTTGGGACTGATTCCCTGCACTAGGGCCAGGTTATTCTCTGCAGAACATACCAGTCTGCAGGGAAACGTGTCTGACTCTAAACGTCGCTGGCATCTCCTCACTCCAAAACTAATCTCTGGGTTACCCACGACCATTCAGATTATGAAAACAGAGGCACAGAATATGTTCTAGTTCCTTCCTTTATAATGGGCTTGGGACTGCCCAGACCTAAGGGATAGAGAAAAATAGGGAGCAGACTGTCCCAATCGGCCCGGCATGGGCAGAGCCCAGCTTTGTAATGGGAATTCATAAAAAGAGACCACAAAGAGTCCACAAAAAAGAACAAAGCTTCATTTCTACTCCTCCTGGTGTGGCCATAGAACAGAGACCCCCATGGATGGGGCTTTTGACAGTGTTCTGTGTAGTAAAAATGGTTTCAGAAGTGCCCAGACCTTTAGGGCTGTGTGTTCCCAAGAAGCCATAAACCCTCCTGCACCTGTCCCCCCAGATTTGCAGCACTGCAGCCCCAGCCATGACCCAGAACCCACCCAGCCTCAGAGACCCTGCTGTTTTCCACCCTGTCCTGCTTTGCAGTGTGCTTGTGGAACATGTCAAACGTGCCTGGAGGAGTGTTTCTGGCCCAGCACCTGCTTTCCCCACGCAGCATTGTTTTCCCAAAGCCCAGGAGAACAGCAGCAGCTCCACACAGTCTGACTCCTGTCAGAGCCAGCCGGCTCCGTCCTGCTCCGAGGTGGTTGTTTCATCCCAAACTAGCTAATTCTTGCTGCTTTTTTTATTCTTGCGCTTGAAGGAGGGAGGGGAGAACAAAGCAACCCTTGGGGTGAAGTTACCTCCTTAATTAACAAGGCTGAGAGCTTTGCAGAGATTGTGCAGAAGGAGAGAAAAATAAGGAAAACTGGGCAAAACCGGAAAGGATTGGGTTCAGTTGTCAGACCAATTAACCTAGATCCACACTCTCCCTCTGGATGAATTGCTTGTTACTACGTAATTGCTCGGGCCCAGCTCCTGATTGAGAGAAATTAAAATCAGACACTTAACAAGGCAACCTGGTGTGGAGTTGGGAGGCAGGAGCTGCCTGGGGATGCCATTCAAAAGACAAAACTGAGAGAGAGCCCAAGCTTGGAGGATCTTGCTGAAATCAGCATTATCTGCACCATTTGCACCATCCTGGACTCAAAACATGGCTGGGCTGGGGGATAATTTGAAAAGGCCTTGGGAGATGGTGAGAGGAAGAAAGCCCTGATTTAGCCAAACATTTCAGCATCTGCATAATTGCAGTGTACCTGCAGGTCCAGCTCAGCTCAGTGCAGGATTTAGATGAAATATGAGGTGTGCTCAGTCAGGGACAAAGTGATTCAGGAGCTCTTTTGTCTAAAGAAAAAATAAAATTCTTTGCAAACCCTCCTTGACTCTGTGTTAGGACCCATCTGCCCAGAGAAGAAGGAAAATTTCACCATTATAGACTAAAATCTATACTTAGTGAAAAAAAGCCACTAATCCTGATAAATCAGCCTAGGAGAACCAGCCTGTGCTGTAGCTGAGCACGTTCTTCCATGTGTAGGGCTGATGAGTTCACGTGCAGTGGGAAATTCAGACACAGTGTTTGGGAAAGCTCAGTGGTTTCAATATTAGCTTAAGAGTAGGCAAACATGTTTTCCTGCTGCTGAAGGAGAAGGGTATCTCCTTGTGGGAGCATTGGCCTTTCCTATCCCCTGTGGTTCCATCTGCCTCTTTTCCTGCCTAGGAATTATCTGTGGAGCAAGGGAGAGCTGCAGAAAGCCCCAGGCATGGCTGCACCCCCAGCACTGCTGTGCTGCTGTGCTGAGGTGTGATTGCAGCTCTGCTTCCAGCTGCTCGCCCTCCCAGCTCACCCTCCTACAATATCTGCATTTCTTCCAGGAATCTTTGGGGTGCTGCTCCTGTGTCTGGCTCGTGCTGGGCTTCAACTCGTTTTCAGCCCCGTGGCCAAGCCCCAAGTGCTGACCCCCATCCTTGGCCAAACCCCGCTGCAGTCTGTGCTTGCTGTGCAATTCAAAGCAGTATCCTTAAACAACAAAAGCCCTGGATACCCCAGTTTTAGTAGTTTGAGCTTATCCTGGTGTCCAGTGCCTGCAGTCTCAGCCACACATGTCCCTGGAGCCAGGACACCCCAAAGACCTGAACCCCAGTTACAGCTTTAACCCATCTGACTCATCCCAGACATTCTTGATATCTGCTTTTATTTTTATTAATGAACCAGGTCATAAACACTACCACAGGTAGGGCAGCAAAGGATGAGAATAACTCAACTCCATATCCCCAACTGGAAAACCCCAAAGACTCCAGCTACACGTGTCTAAAGGAAAACCACCAGTGCTCTGGCTATGGCTTACACCACGTGTATTTATTGACATAGAAAACAGCCGCCGTGTGTTTTCCACCTCCAGGCTCAGCCCACAGCCACCAACACCCTTCGAACATCCCTTGGTGGGATCTAGGAGAGTCTGAAGGGTCCATCCACTCCTGGGTGGTTTCATCTGAGGCTGAAACGGGCTCAGGATTTTCCTATGAAGGCCCTGGGATTTAATTTAAGAGGATTTAAGCAGATGGTCGTTTCTCTGCTCATCATAGTTGGCAAAATGGGAACCATATCGCTGAATTGTCTGCCTGCACTAATTAATGTTTGTACAGTGCTCTGTGCTGCAAACCGCTGCCGACGTGCTAACTGCTATCATTAGTATTATTACTAAGCTGTTTATGCCTGTTCCAGTGCTTTCTCTCCTCGTCCCCAAGGGCTTTGCCTCTTTCCTGTGCAGATGTATGGGAAGAGGAATCAGCCCTCTCAGGCTGGCTCTACCCCAGGCTCAGATTCCAGGTTTGCTGGTAAAACCCTCCAGCTGTGCCTGCAGCTCCATGGTGAGGGCAGGAGCAGCCAAGGACCAGGAGGTTCTGCCCAGAGATGGGGTTTAGCATCATCCTGCCCAGCCCTAGGTGAGGTGGTTGTTTCAGGGCCCCTCCTGCTTGCAAAATGGACTGACTGTCGTTTCCCTGCCTCCTTTGTGTTCCCACAGGGAAAAGCTTTTTTGTGCTCTTAGGGGCTCTTTGCATCCTTCTCTGTCACTTGCATGGCAAAGGGTTTTGTAGGGGAAGGGAGGGATCACTCATCCTTCCTAATGACCTGAGAGGAGACTGAGGAGCAGAGGAGTTCAGTGATGGATGAGCTCAGCCATGCTCCACGACAGGCCCTTGTCCCTGTGCAATAACCAAGCAGTGACGTCTGCTGCCACTGGCAGAAGGGACGGACGCTGCATTCCCTACAAATAACCATCCTGCAAGACAGCGTTCTGCAAAGCTGAAGGATGGCTTCTCCCTTTCCTGCCCAGTGAAGCTTTTAGCAGAGAAGCAACTCACCAGAAATAAGGGATGCTGCCTCTGGAAGACAGTGAAAGAGCAACATCTGCTCACGGGCGCGTGGAGCAGCAAACACTCCCCACAGACACACTGAAACATCAGAGCTCAAGATCATGGAATGGCCTGGGTTGGAAGGGACCTTAAAGGTCATGGGGTTCTAGTCCTCTTCCATGGGCAGGGGCACCTTCCACTAGACCAGGGACACTCCCAGGGTGGAGGATACTCCACAGCTTCTCTGGCCTGTTCCAGTTCCAGTCCCTCACCACTCCAGGCACAGATCTTTGACCTGATCAGTGTTTCCAAGACCCTACTTGGAAACTCTTTGCTCAATTAACCTGACCAGGCAGAACATTCCTGACCATCCCAACTAGCATCTTTCGGATACCAGTATGTTTTTTGTGACTTGGTCAGGAAATAAACTGCCCCAAACAAGAAACTGGTCAAGTCCCTGAGAGGAACCAAATAAAATACAGACTGCAGGGAGCCAGGTATCCAATTTTCTACAGGGACATGGCAGGCAGCATTCCCAACCTTGCTCCCTCAGGGTGAGGAAGGCACCCTCACTGCCCAAACAGTTAGACAACTTGGCTGAGGAATGATGTGATGCTTCCAACAGAAGAAAGTTGGATGCGGGATGCAGGCAGAGCAGACAGCTCCCGGAATGAGAACAGGGATTACTCCAGCCAGGACAGGCCCCACTCTTGCCCTGAGCCAGGCTGCATTTGCTTTGCGGAGGTTGTTTAGCCCAAACAAAGAATTGCTGAGAAAAACAGCTCTGGCAAGCAGGTGATCAACATTTTCTACGTGGTTTGAATTATCCATGACTTTTGACCCAAGATTAAATCTAGTGTGTAACTGGTGGTTATATATTGAGTCATATGAGCAGCCTAATCGCAGAAACCCCATGTTCTCCAAACAGCCTGAGCCCCGTCGGGGCCCACTGCGAGCCGCTCACGTTTCCCAGCCAAAGCACCCTGCAGCTTTTGCATCATCCTTTTAATTCAACACTCACAAAGCATTTTTTTCAACCCACCGGTATCTCAAGCCCAGAACAAAACAAACCCAGCGACGCCGTGAGCAGCCAGCCCAAGGAAGCCAGATTTCCCAAGAAGTTTGGCCTCGGGGCGGCTGCTCCGGTGTCTGGTAGAGGGCTGGGCTCACGCTGCAGCGTTTTTCTCAGCAGGAGCTGTCTCTCCTCTCTATCCTCCATCAGCAATTCTCCTGATGCGCATAGAAATTGCCTTTTGACTTCTATCTCCAGTGTAATTTGGGTGAAAATGAGCACAGGAGTTGGAAAGTGTTAGTGGGGGGTATGTGGCACGAAAAGGGGCTCTCCTGGGGTGCGACACCGGCTTTGATACCCACTGTGAACGCAACAGGGCTTGGCACAGCATGGCCCTGCCTCTCCCCAAACTAATTTTTAGCTGTTTGCACCTGCCTTTCCTCTCCTTAGGGCTGTGGGAGGCTGAACTGCTTCACGTCCCCCAGAGAGCCTGGCAAAGAGCCGTGAAAGGCTGTTATCAGGGATCGGGTATCACTCCTGCCGGTACAGTCCTGCGGGCTCACAGGGTATTTCCCAGAACCGGTGACTGGGACAGGGCTGGCACAGCCCTTGTGTGCTGGAACTCTTTGCCATTCCTCTGCCCGGCCAGGCTGGCCAGCAGGGCCAACCTAGGGACCTGGGGAGGACCCAAAATGGGGATGATCCAGGGTCTGCCCAAACTCTGGTGAGCAGGGACTGCGTTGGAAGGCTCTTGCATTGTGCAGAGGATTCCCATCAGCTCACACACACTGGGTCGGCAGTGAGGACCTTGCAGGAACAGGGCAGTGAGGGATGCACGGGGGCCATGGAAGGAGTAGGGTGAGGGTCTCACAGCCTCAGATCCTGGCTCAGGGCTGAGGGAGAGACACCCAGCTTTTTGCAGCAAGGATAAACTAAGGCTAAATCCTTTCTTTCCTCCTGCAATAACTCACTGGCTGGTGGCAACCCAGCTGGACGAGCACAACCTCAGCACGGGCTGGTTGTCAGTCTGGTATGGAGCTGCCCAAGAGGCATTTCATCACCAAAGGCTCTTTGTCTGGAAGGCTAGCCACTGCCTCAAACTGACCCAGGAGGAATGCTGGTGATGCTGTCCCAGGTTTAGAAGGGGGACAGCTCCATCCTGACAGCCCCAGAACCCACCTGGGGCCCCCAGAGGAAAGGGATCCCTAGCACTCCCCCAGGCAGTGTGACCCCACATGTCCCACCACTTCAGTGTCCCCCAGCTCATGGCAGACCCCAAATCTGCACACCTGATCCCAGTGCAGGGACCTTTCTATGTCCCTTCATGCTGATCCCACCCCCAAGGAGAATGCCCAGCTCTTTGCTGGTCTGAACTGGTGAAGGCATCAGTGCTGGGCTTTCACCTGGTCAAGGTGGTTCTGCATCGCTTTGCAGTGAAAATAAAGAAACAGCTGGAGGGGAAAAATTCCTGGTTAGTAAACAGAGCTGAGCAACCACAGACCTCTCACCCAGGAAGGGAGGAGGAGGGCAGAGACAGCCTGGGAGAACCCAGGGTTGGATTTCAACACTCTGTAGAAGACAAGATGCTTGTATTGAATGTATTTAATTGTCTGGGTTGCAGCCCTTTGAGCAGCTGTTTGTTCTGGCCGCAGAGCCCTGCATGGACAAGGAGGAGCTGGATGGGAAGGAGCAGTGACAGTCGAGGAATGAGAAGTGGTTGGGATTTGGGGTTGGCACTTGGGGCTGGCGTTCCCCTCTCCTCTCCCTCCCTCCCTGCAGAGGAGGGCGGTGGTGTAAGGAGAAGAGATGCCTGGGGGCCAGGGGTGTCCCAGACCCCAGTTACTTGGGAGCCCTGTATTTGCACAGCTCCTCTGCTTTGCGTTATTACTGAACAACTTCCCTGAGTCCAACACCACATCTGCTGTCACTCCGCATGACTTGCTTTGTCTTTGGGTCACCTGGTGTACCCTGTGGCAGTGCCAGCTCCTACCATGTCCCTCCTGCATTTGGCAGATGAGCAAACTTCTGAACTAGAGGCAAAAATTTGCATTTTAAATTCTCATGTCTGTTTTTTTCCACGAGGGGAATGGGTGACTGAACACATGCACGCTGTCACCCGTCCTGTGGATGCCATCGCTGTCCTCAGGGGACACTTCTCTGACCTCAGAGCTTTGTCCTGCATGGCCAGGTAAGGTCATGCTGGACTAATGCCGGGGTTCCTTTGGTGCTGGCTGTGACAGCTTTGTCCCGCTCCACCTCCACCATAAATCATGGCAGGCTATAAATCCTTGCCAGCACTCAGGGACCCGTCCCTGGGGAGGGCAACGGTTCAGCCCTGAGGCAGCAAAAACAAGGATCATGTTTTTCACAGGGACAATATCACCCAGAGGCACAAACAAGACCCTGGAGCAGGGGGTGCTGGCACCGCAGCACGTCAGGGCGGCACCGATCCAGCCGGACCCGTGCAGGGACAACTCGGGGCACAAACCTTTGGCAGGGCAGATACTCCCAGCTGAATTCGGTTCCTGACCTGACTTCTTCATGAATCCTCATGTCAGCACGAGGAAAAGGAACTGAGCAGGGCAATAGGGACACAGGGCAGGAATACGTTGTGTTTGGGGGTTCAAGGAAATGCTGGGTATTCCTGCCCTGCAGAGGGACTGTGGCCAAAGGGGACAGGGATGGAGCTGCCCTGGGTGTCCCTGCTCCTTCCCTAGCTCATTTCCCAGCTGTGTGCTTTACAAACTCCAATGTTACCAGCCCCACAGCAGCTCCTGGCCTGTAGGGACCTGTCTTCATTCAGCCTTGGTTGAGCTCAGCCAGGGGAAGGATTTGGGGAGATTTGGAGAGATTTTGGACCAGACACCACTAACAGCCTCACCCTGGCTTTCCATGGTACAGGCAGTTGAGATTAGGTTTAATTTTCCTAGTAAACTCCTGAGGTCCCCACAGCAGAAATTACATGGGAATCTTGATTTTCTTTTAAAAAAACCAACCTGTTTCCCTGCTGTGACAACTTCCACAGGAAGTCCACAAGTGCAAAAGGTGGTATGAATTTGTCAGTGAAGAGATTAAATGGGATATCAGCACACAAAAGGGGCAGAAAACCATGGAGGGTGAGCAAAAGTGGGTCCTGGGAGTTACTGGCACAATCCAAGGATTTGCTGGGAAATGCTGCAGGAACCTCTGTGTGCCCGCATGTGCACCAACGTAGCAGGACCCGTGTCATTTCTCATCATTGGCCGCACACAATCTCTTCCACAGGAACCAGGCAGATTATTTCTCCACTTGTGGGTGTGGGAGGTTGATAAGCAGCAGGGCCAGGAAGTAGAGAGTCTGGGATTTTTTGTCCTTGGGGTTGTCCCAGGGCTGGCAGTAGATGACAACAAAGTGCCACATCCCCTCCTGCCATCAGGGGTTGTAGTGATTCACTTTTTCTTCTAGAAATCTCCCTTTACACACCAGAGGAACAAAATACCCTCATCACCTGCTGCCTGCCCATCTCATGGCTGATATATCGAGCAGTGAACACTGCCAGCCCTGTGCAGGGAGAGACTGCCCAGAGTTCTTCCTGATTTTGGTGCAGGGTCACACTGTCCCTAGTTTCTGTGATTCAGAGTCCCCTGGTCCCCGAGTAAGGACCAGCCAACCCTGCTCGTGGTGGGATGTGGGATTCAACCCCGTTTCTCTCCATTGTGTGAGCATAAGCATGGCCTTGCTGCAAGCCCCAACTGCTCCCTGCCCTCCTGTCCCCAGCCTTGTCCCCACAGCACAGTCCAGGGTCACTGCCAGCAGCTCCTTGGTGGTCATGAGCTGGGTTTTAGAGGTGAGACAAGGTGCAGGCACCTGGATTCCTTATATGCTGGTTTTCTAGTTCAGTGCCCTGTGCTACCCAGGGCAACAGTCACATTTTTCATGGAGCAGCACCACAAACTCCCTGACCTCCCTGGGCTCCCCAGCACGTGAGCCGTGGTGAGAGCCAGGGGGTTTTCCAGCTGAAGGCTGAGTGAGAGCCGCTCATCCCTGCTTGTGCTCCCAGGGGAGCTTCCTCAGCCAGCCTGGCTGTGGGAGAGGACGGGGACAGCTTTGGGATCTGCTGACGAAGGACAAAATGGGAAGGATGCAAAGGAGCAATGAGGTTGCCCAGGGTGTCAGAGCGTGGTCCCCACCCCCACCACAGCCGGGAGGCCGTAACATCCCAGGAACAGCCTGAAGGTCCCGTTCCAGCTCCCAAACTGAAAACAAAAGTGCGTCTTGTTCCCATCCTGTTTTCAAAGCCAGAAGGGTCGGGGCCGCGAGAGCCCTGCCAGGCTGGGCAGCACTGCCAGCTCTCGTTGCCTGCCCCGACCTCGGCTCCAGCAGGGACAGAAGTGTCCCTCTGCTCCTCCTGGACACGGCTCCTTGCTGGCAGCACCGGGATGGTGACAGCTGGGGGTGTGCCCAAAAGTTTATGTTTGGAGGATCTTGTGCCCCAGTTCATGTTCTTGTTCCTGCTCCCTGCACTGCGTCAGGAGAGGGAAGGGAAGAAAGATGTGGAGCAGCTGGAGCAGGTCCAGAGAAGGCAACAAAGATGCTCCAAGGGCTGGAGCAGCTCTGCTGTGGGGACAGCTGAGGATGAGAGCTGGGGGTGTTCAGCCTGGAGAAGACGGGGTGATAGGGAGACCTTAGAATCCCTTCCAGAGCCTAAAGAGGCTCCAAGAAAGCTGGAGAGGGACTTTGCATAAGGATATGGAGTGACAGGACAACAGGGGATGGCTTCCCACTGACACAGGGCAGGGTTAAATGGGCTATTGAGAAGAAATTCCTCCTAGTGAGGGTGGTGAGGCCCTGGCACAGGGTGCCCAGAGAAGCTGTGGCTGCCCCATCCCTGGAAGTGTCCAAGGCCAGGTTGGACAGGGCTTGGAGCAACCTGGGATGATAAAAGGTGTCCCTGTCCATGGCAAGGGGTTCGAACTGGATGACTTTTAAAGTCCTTTCTAGTCCAGGCCATTCCATAGTTCTGTGGGTGGGAATGCTGTGTCCAGGAGGACACACTATGGAACCCCTGCGCTCAGCACAGCTCCAAAGCCTTCAAACCCCTCCTGAAAAACACCTTCAGCTCCTGGGAGTTTCCCTGCCACTGTGAAGGGATTTCCTAATTTGACTCCAAATTCCCCGAGCCCTCAGAAGGCTTTGTTTTCATTAAATAGGGCCATCATTAGGGGGGCTGGTGCTGCTGGCACCAAGGGCTCCAGGGGCAGCCCTCCTGCTGGGATGGGTTGGGGAGGAACTGAAAGGATCCATACATCAGGAAGAGCAACATGGACCTGCCACTGCCATGTCAGGCTCTGAATGATCCCACTCATCCCTGTGCCCTGTGCCTGCACTGCTGCTGCCTGCTCAGTGGAGATTATTAACAGGGAAAATCGTTAGGCACAGGGCTGGGAGCTCAAGGGACACGCGAGTGCCTCTGTCACTTGGAAATCAATCCCTGCCATCCGCCCGAGCTGAGCTTCCTCCGGCCCAGCTTGAAATGACAGCAATTTCACTCCATCTGGGAAGAGGAGGAGGGGTGGTTTCTCCTGGTCTGGTGCTCAGTGGGATTTGCTGCCTTCCGGATACTAGAGCAAACAGCTGTGTTTTGCCCATGGACCTCAACCACAGCCAGCATCCACAGCCGAGCCCTGGGAAGAAAATTCTGCACCAGAGCCCTGTGGAGGAGGCAGTTTTGGGCTTTAGAGACAGAAACTGGAGGAGACTGGGACGATATCGTGAAGGGGCATCACGACCTGCTCACCCCCTCACTATCCAGGGTGGAAAGAGGGCACAGGGACCTGTGGGCTCAACAGAAAAAGCTGTTAGCACACCATGGAATTCCTATTCTCAGGGAGAGCTGCCCTGCTTGACCCTGCAGCAAGCAGAGGGATTTTGGGCACCTCATGCCTGTTGTTAGGGAGCAGCACACCTCACAGCCAGGTCCCTACAAGCACCCTGTGTCCCCAAGGCGGATTTGGCATTCTTGCTCACAATGTATTGACATTCATTTTGACCTTTTGAATCACAAGGATGTTCTGTCCTTCCCAGCTAAGTACAGCCTGGATACCCCGTGGGTGGATTATACTGTATATACAGTGCTGCAAGTAGGGAGCTGGCAAAAGAGAAGTGTTTGTGTGCTCGCAGGGGTGCGGCGGTGCTGGGATGTGGGCAGGGAGCTGCTGCCAGCTCCCGGTTTTCCTGCCAGGATGCCAGAGCGGATGTGGCACCACGGGAGGAGGACGATGATGGTGGCAGGAGAAATGGCAGCGGCTGGTTTTTTGGGGGAGAAGGGATCCTGCTAAAGCGGGAGCTGCCCCCTCCCCAGCAGCTCCCGACTGCTGCCGGATCCCCGCACTTCCTGTCCTCCAGCTAATTGCGCCTTTTGCATTGAGGGAACATCAAGAACTGCAATTAGGAGACAACGTGCAAAATCGGCCACGAGCGCCCAGCTGGCTCCCGAGGACACAGCTTTGGGTGATCTTGGCCACCCAAATCCCCCTCTGGGCAGCAGCAGAGGCGGTTTCGGTACAAAACCAACCCCAGCCCCAAAAGCTCGAGCTGGTAGACAGGCAGTGTGTTCCCAAAGGTGAAAAATAAACATCTAACCCTGGTGCAGACCACATCCTGTGCCCGGAGATGGCAGCACTGGCAGGGAATGGAGCAGAGAGTGGGGTGCAGGTGCATGAATTTGGGGGGCATCATCCCCCTCACCTGTTCCGCACACAGCCCTTAGGAGCCAGAGCAGATTCCTGGCTGGGGCTGCCTCCTCCCTGCCCTCTGCAGTTTTGGCAGGGGGCTCCCAAGCCTAGCCAGCAAGCAGGCTTTGCCACAGGGTCAGCTCCATCCAAAGCTGTCACGGCCCGGATCTGGCCGCCCTGCAGCCCCATGGCACCAGGAAGGCCATTGGCTTCATGCTCCCAGCCCAGATGCGTCACTTATCTCTCCCTTCTTGCCCTGCCACATTTTTTCCTCTCTCTCCTTTCCCAGACAGCTCATAGGACTCTTATCTCAAACCCCAAACCACTCTTTTCCAAGGCAAACTCAGCACCATCTTTTGCTAGCTCATTTCTAGGGGCTTGTGTATTACATGAGGGACGCAAGTGACAACCTGGCAGCCAAACACTTTTGCCTGACATCTTTGTGCCACATGGATGTCCTCAAACCCCTTGCAGCCACCAAGGTAGAAGGATCAATTCAAGGGCTGCTGCTCTGAGAACAAGGTTTGCACTTGATAGTTGTCTGCAGCTGGTTTGTGGAGAAGAAAGGAAAAGCAAGTGAGGTGCAGAGCCCAGGGTTGATCTGGGAGCTCTGGGGTGGGATGGATGAGATGCACAGCCTCTGGTGATGCTGCCTCAAACCCACACATTTGCGAGCATGAGCTGCATGAGCAGCCACAGCTGTCTGCTCAATACATCCTGCAGCACAGAGCAATTACCAGCAGCCATTCCAGGTGCCAGATGGGGTGCAGGGAGAGAAGCACTGCGCTCCTCCCTTGTTCAAATGCTGTCCCTGCTGCCAAGCCAGCCTCGTGCACTTGAGCAGCCCTGATCTGAGGTGGTGGATCCTCAGGTCTTGCAGAGTGCCTGTTGGAGGAGAAATCAATGCCCAGTCAGGGATTCCTGCCATGTGGCTGCTTCATCCAACCCACTGTGTGGGGGGAGAAGGGTGCTGCTTGCTGCGGTCCCGGCTGGCTGTGTGTCCTGGCAGCATGGAGCAGGTCTGCCTGATGGAACAGCGTGGGGAGGCTGTGACAAACCCTGCTGCCTGCAATGGCACTGCCCAAAACCAGGGACGCCACCAGAACACACAGAGCTCACCACACTCTGAGAGCAGCAACTGCACAGTAACAAAGCAGCCTGGCAAACTCTGGTCAGGGGACCTTCAGCGTGTGGACGTTGCTTCAGGTGCCCAGATCCAGCCTGGTTTGGTCTTTCCTGGCTCAGAGGAGCCGATTTCCAGCCCTGAAATAGCAACTCAAATGATGCTGTCGGCAGCTGGGGATGATGATGCAAAATACTCGTTATCCAGGAGGAACAATTAGACTTATGGCAATTATCTCTGCAGAGAGATGCCGGCATGGGCCGGCCAGCAGCCAGGTCCTGGTGTAATCCCTGGGTGGGAGAGATGAGGTGCCCAGCAGCTGCCATTGCCATGGAGGGCAGTGGGAGCATCCCAAGAGCTTCCTGCAGTGCCAGGAGGGCTGGTTTTACACGGGAGTGAGGGTGAGGATGGGTCAGTGTTTACGTGAATGCCAAATGTCCCTCTCTAATTACATTTGTTTGTAATTTGTTTGGATCAGTGATGAAGGAGCTGAGCCACACTGGAGTTAGAGGATGGTGTTAGGGATTGAAATGCTGTGAGTGATTCTCTGGCCTCCCTCTCAGCTAGATGCCCCCACAGGAGAAGCCAGGATGGGCTCAGCTAATCCACAAAGTAGAAATGGGCAAAAGCTGGCTCCAGGCTGGATTGAGCCATGGGCACCCAATGGCCTCTGAGATGGGCAGCAGCTGCTAAGCTGGGCTGTAGGGCATATTCCATTTGGGAAAAAAGTCAGGGTTTTGGCTGAGAAATGCCCATGGGGTAAAGGCAGG
This sequence comes from Hylia prasina, assembly GCA_013397195.1. Classification (NCBI taxonomy): domain Eukaryota; kingdom Metazoa; phylum Chordata; class Aves; order Passeriformes; family Sylviidae; genus Hylia; species Hylia prasina. Next base: position 686,828 of record VYXD01016589.1, on the reverse strand, counting down.
AAGGACAAATTCATTCATTTCTCAAGTCAGAACAAGAAGGAGGGTTTTTCTTTTCCTGCTTGACAGTTTGAAAACCTTAATTTGATTCCCCTGCAGCTGCTTGGAGCTAAATCCCCAAACCAATCCAACCCTAATAAACAACTCCTCCTTGGATATATCAATGTGCAGCCAGGATGGAGAGAAAGCTTTTGGGCAGGATGGGACATGGCTGAGCATTGGATCGCCAACTCAAGGAATGCCCAGGAGCAAGAAGTAGGAGCTGGAGCAATGCTGGAAGCCTGCTCTGGGAAACTTCTAATGAAAACTTTTATCTGAGACAAAAATGTCACCACGTCCTGGCCTTGTTTGTGCTGCAAGAGTCAGCAAACTTCCCAGGGAAGTTTAGCTACCTGGTCATCAAAACCTCCCCAATATGCCTTGTTTATTAGCAGCTAAACATTAAGCCCTTGGCAAACAGGGATCCTTGGGGCCAGGGACACGTGACTATGACAAGCCACTCATGGGTGCCAGCACCAGAACTGGGTGGGAGCTGCTGGTGTGGCTGAGGAGGGGGACAAGCTACTCCAGGTGGGGGATGGCAGCATCCTGAGGATACCCAGGGCTCACAAGCCCAGGGTCAGGAGGAGAAAGGCTCAGCAAAACACTGCTCTTGCCATGGCCCTGCAGAGATGCATCATTCCCCAGGTCAGGAGAAGGATTAAATTATTCCTCACTGGAGCTGGAGGGAGACCTCTCCACCTCCCCAGGTGAGTCTCCCACAGTGCCAGTGCTGCCCCAGAAACCCACTGCTCTGCTGTGTAAAATTATTCTTTAAGGACACCTGACTGATCTTGCAAAGCCCATATAAGTTTTGTCTCATTTCAGTAATTAGGCCAATTATAGCAAAATGGTGTTTGCAATTCAAGTGAAGGATAGGCTGAAATCTTAACCAGATGCTTTTTCTGTGGTGCCAAAACAAAGTCTGAACAAAGCTCCTTTCCTCTCCCCCGTGTTAAGTAACCCAAGAGAAACATTTTGAAGGGCTCCAGCATCAGGTAATGGCTTTTTCTGCCACGCTTGAAGGGATCCTGACAAACAGACAAACAAAGCCTGACCCACTTTAGAAGAATAAGGACTGACTCCAAGAAAGGGAGCTGGGATTTCATTAATGTCCTTAATGTGGCCCCATTAGTGAGTGTCTGCTGTGTGCATCCAGGTAAATTTATCTGTCCTCTATGACACCTACACAGTGTCCTTGTGCAGGGCAGTGGTCCCCTGGGATGTATGGGTGCACAAGAGCACAAGGATGTGCCCAGGGATGCACCCAGGAATGTACAAGCACACAGGGATGCACACATATGTGCTGTCCCACTCTAACACCTTCCCAACACTCTGGGTATGCATCCCGGAGCTCAGGAGAGAAATCCTTGCCTGGGCTGAGCCTTGGCCTCCAGTGCAGGCTCTTGCAGCATTGCTTCAAGGCCACGATTGCATATTGAGAGTGGAACTGCTGCTGCCTCATGTTTTTGGTGGCACGTGTTCAGAGCCTCGCTCATTATTTGTAAATAATGGCAGGGACGTTGCTGACTCACCACACTGCAGCGGGAGCCAGCAGGGATCCAGGGCTGCTTTTGCCCAGTGGTAACAAGGGCACTTCCCTCTGCAGGCGTAGGTTTCCTTAGGGACCCCCCCCAAATTCACACTCCAAGTTCCTGGTTCGCTCCTGCAAGGTGACTTTTGCCCCTTTGCCCTGGGTGGAAAACAGCCGGGAGCGTTCAAGCCTGGCTGTGGGATGATGATCTTGTGGGATTCTGCAGGGACTGGTGGCTCCCAGGACTCAGCACTCTGGGATGCTGCATGGGCACAGAGCTGCCCAAGGGAGACAGTGAGCTCCAGAGCCATCTGCAGCTGGAGCTGGGCCAGGCTGGGGGCTGTGGCTGCTCCAGCAGTGTGTTTTCCTCGATCCATGTTCTGCGTAGCTGATCTTGTGCAAGAAGCCCTCAGTGCTCCCTTTGCCCACGCAATGGCCAGGGTGCCTTCCCCGGGGTGGCTTGGGCCAGCCTTTGTGTTTGGTCAGCAGTGGGGTGGCATTGGAGAGCATGATGAGGTCACTGGACACTCCCTGTGGCCTTGAATCATCCCCATTCACCTCCTGAGGCTCAGAGCACTGAAGCACTGACCTCCATGGCCAGGCCAGTGCCCTGCTGTGACACCCAACGTGGTGCTGCAGGCAGCCTGGCCAAGCCTCCTGTGCCACTTCTTATGCCAGGCTCTGTCCTGCACTCTGGGCTCTCCTCGAGGGTGGCTTCTCCCAGGTGATGGGGTGATGGCCCTCCTTGCCATGGCAGCCCAGTTTCCCCAGCAGTCAGGGACTCCAGGAGGCACTGGGGTCCTGTGGATCTCTTTGGTGCTGCTTGTTCAGATCTTAAATCTCAGTGGTACCTGGGGCACCAGCAGCTCTGGGAGCATGTGGGAATGCAGGGCTGAGTGTTTGGGGCAGACAGACCTTCAGGGCTTAAAGCCCTCTGGTAAAACACGGTTTCAAAAGATGAAGTTCAGCTTATGACCTGCCACTCCCATGAGCACCTGCATGAGAAGATGGAGACACTAGGGCCTGAAATGGTCCCAGGAGTCAAGACAAGGCAGAGCCCAAGACCAAATTCATATCTGGTCAAAATTAGGGAGAACTTAGCCACAAACCTGAGCAGTTGTAGGATCACAGCCCTGACCTAACAAAAAGGTGCCCTGACCACAGCCAAGGGCTGGAGCTGTAACTTCTCATTCCTATCACCCCCTCCCAGGTGGCCACAACCCTGACAACACCTCCCTGACTGAGCAATACAGACTTATCCTACCATGGCAGCTTAGCAAGACTGAAAAAGAAAATTCAGTTGATGATGCAGTGCAGGAGCAGGAGGAAGAGATAAAGTTCAACCTGGTGATAGCCACATAGTAAAATAAACGATATCAGAGCTGGTGGCAACAGCACAACAAGCTCCAGATGGTCCAACAGCAAGAAGCAGAGCCCAGTGAAATGTCGGACCATCAATACAAAAACATCAAGTCATTGTAAGGAAATAGAGAAAGGCACAAAGTCACCTGGTGCTGAATTAAATAACTGGTGGTAAATATCTCAAAAGTTCCCTTTGGAAGAGGACAAGAGGTACAATCTGTACAGAAATGACAGGAGATGAAAGAATAACATTGGTATCATAAAGAAACAGGCAATAACAAAAGATACTCTGGATACGGATTATTTGATCAGCTGGGTTTTAGGATAATGGGTTAATGAAATGTCTGGGTGAGCAATGAATGTACACAGAAAATCAGATGGTTTGGAAACATTCACACATTTCAGACACTGCCTGTCCAGCAAGTGAATTGTACAAAGAGCCACAATTAAATTGAGGAACAGGTCAATCATTTGCACTTCAGGTTTATTACCAAATCCAGGGGGAAATTATTAATTTCATTCATCACTAAGTGTCTTTGTTCATGCTTTAGCTGCCTCACGTGGAGTTTTCACAGGCTGCTCATTCAAACCCTTCTGCTGAGAAACTGATAGCGGGTGAAAAAATCCAGAATGAAAATTAGGGAGAACTGCAACCCACCACCAGCTCCTCCAGAGAACAGCTGACAGGCTGACACAGCCCTCCCATCCGAGCTGGAGACCCCAGCTGCCAAAGGATTTGGAAGGAAGTGCACTAGAAGGACATCATAAAGGCCACCAGAGTCACCCCCGTTGGGACAAAGGTCTCACAGCTTGGAGCTCCATAAGGACAAGTGAAGATTTGGGCACACCAGCACTGCCCCTCACCTGAGGTCAAACACCAAAAATCTTCTCTTCCCTGCCAGACCTGTCAGCTGCTCTCATCTCTCCCTGCAGCCCTCACTAGGGATAGGAACACACTGTCATGCTACAGACCACAGCTCTACTGTGCCCTTGTGCAGGCTGGCACCACACAGTCTCATCTGAACAATTCACCAGCATCTCCAGTGGTGGAGGAGCCTTTCCAACTTAAACCAGACTGTGAAACACCTTTGCTGTCCCCTGGACTTGCCACAAGACACGAGTCCCAAAGGACAGAGGTGGGTCCCCTGGGGGATCTGGAGGAGCTGTTCCCACAAGGAAGAGAAGGCAAGAGGCAGGAACACACCAACTAGAAAAAGCTGTGTTCCAGCACTTTGGGAACACAAGACTCCAAATGGAAATGAAAAGGCAAAAAGAATTGCTGATTGACAGCACTTTAGGTACTGAATGGTATCTGCATGTTGTCACCTGCTGGAACAACTGCCTGACTCAACTATCAGAGGCAGGCATCCAGCAGCCCAGCAATTATTGCTGCCCTCCTCCAGAAAGCCAAGGGGAGAATTAAAACCAGCACAGTACAGAGGCAAATGTCCCCCACGGAGCCTGAATCAACTCTTGCTTTAGAAACAGCTCTTAAAAAGAGGCAGAAATGAACCTCTTGGCTCAGCCCCATCTGAAGGACACAGCATCCTGTGCTTCGTGCTTGGCTCAGCCAAGGGCCATAAATACCACCAGCCTTCCCACAGGGATCTGCTCAGTGGAACCTGGGCTCCCCCAGGCTCCTTTGCACATTCCAGCATCAGTTACTGAACCAGGATCTATTCCTGACAGTAGGAACAAAGTGAGCGATTGCATCTGCTATATTTAGAGCAAAGAGCCAATACCCCCCATTTAAATGGTTGCCAGCATTCTCATTAGATGTATAAATAGCCTCTGTTTGTTTTCAGAAAGAAATTGGTTTAAAAAAGAAAATTGCCTTCCTAGTCCTCCTCAGCCTATAACCATTGAGCAGGGAGGCCTATTTCAAATGAAAAATTAAATAATGCATTTTGTCTAAGCCAAACCAGGAATAAAAGCTCTCAACTGTGGCTGGTATTATCCATGCTGTGACGCTTTGTGTGGGTACAGGGGTTTGAGCACAGAGGCAGCACTTCACTGAAGCAAACTGAGGCTGCTTGGTGCAGAGGGGCACCACCTTCCCTCTCCCAGCATTGACCACTCACCATCTCGAGCCTCCTCTTCCCCCAGCATGTCAGTCACGTTAGAGCTCCATTTCTTCACAGAATCCTGGAATGGTTTGGGTTGGAAAGGACTTTAAAGATCACCTGCTTTCAATCCCTTGCCATGGGCAGAGACACCTTCTGCTAGACCAAGTTGCTTCAAACTTTGTCCAACCTGGCTTTGGACACTTCCAGGGATGAGGCAGCCACAGCTTCTTCGGGCAACCTGTGCCAGGACCTCACACTCAGAGGGAAGAATTCTTTCCCAATATCGCAGGTAACCCTGCACTCTGGCAGTGGGAAGCAATTTCCCCTTGTCCAAAGTTCCTCTCCAGCTCTCTTGGAGCCCCTTTAGGCAGTGGAATGGCCTCTGAGGTCCCCCAGAGGCCTCTCTTCTCCAGGCTGAGCATCCCCAGCTCTCTCAGCCTTCTCCCCATTCTTCTCCCTCTCCCAGCTTCACACAGGCCCAGTCCTGACATCACATTTCTGTTCTTCCTCCAGATTCCTCCAGTCTCCAGACCAGGCTCTCATCCAACACTCCAGCTTGCTTTCCCTCCAGCTGATGCTGGCCATGCTTCCTTCCTTGAGCAGAAAGTCTGGTCCCACATAAACATCTGCCCTTCAGGCATTTCAGGGATCACATACCCATCATCCAGATCATATCGTTTCCATTTGCATTAAAGTCAAACTGAGGACACCAAATAACAAAAAAACATGGTTGAAAGCTGGGGTATAAGAGACAGGATCTCCCTGCTGTGGTTATTTACACAGAATAATGCAATTTTCCCCTTAGATTTGGCTTGAAAGAGAGGGATGTATAGAGACTTGGGACACCAATTCATGTGCGCTGAGGGGCTGGAAGCCACGACCAGCCTACAGATAGCTCCTGGGATGGTTCCTGGGATGCCTAGACGGCTCCTGTGATCCCTGGATGGTTACTGCCACACATGGATGTTTTCTGGGTGGTCCGTGCGGTCCCTGAATGGCTACTAGGACAGCTGGATGGTTCCTGGCACCGCTTCTCCTCACCCTGCCCTAGGGGCGCAGGACTCCACAATCTCTCCTTCCTCCAATCCCCCCCCTCCTGCGTGGGGCTCGGATGGGAGGTGGGATCATTGGGAGGTGTAAGAGGAGGATCCCTGGGGATCGCAGGGGGATTTCTGAGGGGTCCGGGGGGATCACTGGGGGAGTGT
>VYXD01016589.1:623398-672584 GCA_013397195.1 Hylia prasina | reverse complement strand
TGCGCTCAGCGCTCCCGTCCGCAGCCCCATTCGCGCTCCCGGGGCTCGGTTCCCTGGTCCCGTTCTCAGCCCGGTTGGGTCTCCCGGTGCTTGGCAACCCTGTCCCGTTCGCAGCCCCGTTCGCACTCCCGCTGCTGCGCAGCCCGGTCCCTTTCCCACTCCGGTTCGCACTCCCAGGGGTGCAGGGACAGATCCCGTTCCCATCCCGGTTTGCGCTCCCGGAGATTCAAAGCCCGGTCCTGTTCGCAGCCCGGTTGGAACTCCGGTGCTTCGAACTCCCGCTCGCAGACCCGGTCGCGCTCCCGGTCCCTTTCACAGTCCCGTTTGCGAACAGATTTCTTTGCGTCTCAGCACGGGGTCCCTGTGCTTTGTACCCGTCCCGTTCTTAGCCCGGCGCGGGCTCCCGGCGCCCCGCAGCCGGCTCGGGGCTCCCGGGGCTCGGTGACTGGGGTGACCCCGAGCTGCAGGAACCTGGGGCGGGGGGTGCAGAGGGTCCCACGCCACTCCCTGCCGTGGTTTTTCTCCGGTTTACACTTGCCCGGTGTAAATGCCCGAAGGACCGGAGAAGAGACCCCGTTCGGTGCGAGCTCCGGTGCGCGGGGTCGGGAGCAGAGAGAAGTCTCGGTCCCCCCGGGACTGCGGCGCGGGCTGGGGGCTGCGCGGTGACACCTTGGCGGAGGCTCTTACGACAGCGGCTTTCCTTGACCCCGACCTCGACCCTGATTCTGGTCCCGGCTCCTGTCCCGGTCCCGGGGCCGGTCCCGATCCCGGTGTCGCTGCAGCGCCGGTTCTCCCCGCTAGGGGACAGGCGAGAGTCCGGCCGGCGGCAGCGCGGGGAGGGAATGGGAATGGGAATGGGAATGGGAATGGGAATGGGAATGGGAATGGGAATGGGAATGGGAATGGGAGCAGTGCCGGACTGGGAGAACTGGGAATGGGAATGGGAATGGGAACGGGAATGGGAATGGGAATGGGAATGGGAATGGGAATGGGAATGGGAGCAGTGCCGGACTGGGAGAACTGGGAATGGTCAGCCTGGGGAAGAGAAGGCTCCACCGTGACCTTAGAGCCCTTTCCAGTGCCTAAAGGTGTTCCGAGAGAGCTGGAGAGGGACTTTGGGCAAGGGCTGGACAAGGGGGAATGGCTTCACACTAACAGATGGCAGAATTAGATGGGATATTCAGAAGAAATTCTTCCCTCTGAGGGTGGTGAGGCACTGGAATAGGTTGCCCAGAGTGGCTGCGCCCATCACTGGAAGTGTCCAAGGCCAGGCAGGACGGGACCTGGAGCAACCTGGTCTAGTGGAAGGTGTCCCTGTCCATGGCAGGGGGTGGTACAAGATAAGCTTTAAGGTTCCTTCCAACCCAGCCTATGATAAAAATACAGTACAATACAATACAATAAATTTTTAAAACCTGCACCAAAAAAACACCCCCAAAATAAACAAACAAAACAAAAAACCAAAACAACAACAACAACAAAAACCCCACAAACAAAACAAAAAAAAAACTTAGCAAAAGGTGATGCTTTAATAAGGTTTGGGGCAGCAGAAGCCTCACCTATAACATGGAGAGGGATCTCAGGGACAGCCAGAGCACACAGGCTGGGGGTAGAGCAGTGCCTTTCATCAGCACCGCTTGGGAAATGGATGGTGCTGAGCTTCTCATCTCCCCTGAGTGTGGTGTCACCCTTGGATATTAATTGAAACACTCTCGGGAAGGCTTATGGAGGGATTGTGGTTGTCTGTGATTGTCTGCAAGGGAGCAGCAACTTAAACAACCCTGTAGAGCCCCGTCCCTGCCCGCAGGGAAACATCCTGCCCGGAGGCACAAGGACACTTGGAGGAGAGAAAGTGGGACAGTTTCCTGTGTTTATTCATCTGTGTGAGACATCGAAGTTGTTTAATAGCTGAACACAAAGCCCAAATGCATCACCCCAAATAACAAAAAGATCATTTAATTGAAGCAGTTGATGGAAAACAACAGGGGGAATAGGAAGTGGCAACCTCTGGAGGACAGACAAATCAAATATCCCGATCAGCATTTATTGTTGGCCGTACAACTATTAATAGAGTCACTAACAGGTAAAAATAGCCTGCTTGAAACCTGCTCCTGGCTGACAGGAAAAGAAATCCATTTTCTCCTTCTGAACAATTCTTTGGGCAGAGCATGCCAGGAGACAGATGTGCACTGGGATCCTGTGGGCTTGGTGAAGTGGGATCAGAGCCAGGGACCCCCTGACAGCAAGGACAGGATGTCAGGGACCTGGGGTGGGTGGAGGAGAGCTGCTGGTGATGGGAGCTCCCAGATGCCTGTGACATCCCGGAGCTCAGCTCCTCACGGAGTCACGAAGAGCCCGAGCAGGGAGCATTACACAGCATTAGCTGAGTCCTCCCAGGCTCATCTAGAAACTCATCTCCTGTAGGAGCAAGGCACATTTGCGGGGAGCCACTGCCAGTGATTGATGATAAAGGATCCACCTCGCTGCAAGGCAAAGCCTTCCCACGGTTATGACTCTTTTACAAATCACCACCTATTTCTGACCTGACTGCAAATAGCCCAAGGCTTAAGCAGGGGCAGGTAAAAGGGCATTTCCCTCACGGCTGCCAGAGTTTGCCCCTGCTATTTGTGGGATGTTTTGCTCCTTGCCTGGTTTTGGAGGATAGAATCTCTTTCATGCAGCAGCTCAGCACAGCCAGAGCCGCAGGCAGGATTCTCTGCACGAACCCCAGCGACACCTTTAATGGAATCACCCTCAGCACAGATCAATCCTTGTTTCCTTACTATTTCACTCCCTATTTTCACCCTCCCCGGTTTACCAGCCACCTGCCAACCAGCAAAACCCACCCTGTGTCCATGAGCAAGTGGCTGAGGAAAGGAAATTCCGCGAAAGTCACACAAACATCCCGGCGACAGAACATGCAGCTCCCCAGGGCCTGGCTTGGACGAACTGTGCAGCAGCAAAACAGAGCTCACAGCAGCAGCACCGCGGCAAAAATGTAGGAAGCAAAATGTTCCAGGAAGCAGGAGCAGCACCGGGGCGCCCAGCACAGGGACAGGCGAGCGGGGGATACTCGGAAAAGGACAATTACATCAGAACATGAGTTTGGTTTCTGAGTGTGCTGCGGAGCTGGGAAGGATCATCCCCCCGGGGCCGGGCTGGCCTCGGTTCACGGCCGGGTCCTGCGGGTCCGAGCAGTGGAACAGGACTGGGAGAGCCATTTGCGCCGTTCCCACCTGGCACATGCAGATCCTGCAGCTGTCCCAGGCCACGGAGAGGGACACATCCCACATGAGCTCCTTATCACTGTTAAGATGCTTCACATCCTACCGAGGGCTCATCCCCTGGGCAGCAGCACACAGCATTCCCGGGCTCTGGAGCAACCACGCACATGGAGCCAAGCCCAGTTCTCTGGCTCCCCAGTTCCTGCTTTTCTCCCCCAGGACTGTTCTTTGGACAGGGCCTCTCTCCCTGGGGGCTGTACATCAGGCTGGTGTCCAGCTCCTTACCCCTCTCCCAAAGAACCAGCGTGGGCTGTGCATTTCCCAGCAGCTGCTGGTGAACAGCAGGGACTTGTGGGACTCTAAATCCTGCCCTGGCTGCTCCCCTGGGGTGGGAGAAGGAGTGAATGGCCAGAGGAAGAGGGGAGCAGCTGTGTAGGGAAGGGAAGGGAGGCTTTAGCTATAGTTCTTGCTTGTCACCCTGAGGAAAAGCATCTGATTAAATCAAGATGCAACATCCATGGTTGCTATTCATTCCCTATATTATTAGCTTGTCTCATTTTATTAAATCTCTTCAAGGCTTTTCAGAAGAAGCACATAATTCCCAAAATATAATTTTTCCCAGATGAGATATGATGCAGAAGCTGCTCCTTCTCTGGGGACTGGGGGGTGGCTTTATTTGTTTCCCTCCTCCAGCCCCTGCTTCTTTAGCAACACTTTTCATGTCCCTTGACTCCTTTTAGCACTTGGGATTTGATTAACAGAGAATCTGGAAGCCTGAAATGCCTCAAATCCCCAGTTCCTGGAGTTATCCCGGCAAGGAGTGGCAAGAGGTCCCTCGAGACACCCATCCCTGTGCTCAGTGTGATGCAGCTCCAAGCCAGGAGCACCCTGGAAATCCCCTGCTCCCAGTTTCCACCTCCTTTCATCCCATCCTCTTGCCCACAGGTCATGCAACATCCTGTCAGCATGAACAAAGGTGTCTCCATGTCCTGGATGTCTCCCCAAACTCCATCAGCTTCTGCTCCCTTCCAAAGAGCAGAGTTTCCTTCAGCTTCTCTGGGATTAGAGAGAAATGTCACCTGTAACCAGAGATAGGCAGCAAATGGGCTTGAAATACAAGGCACAGGGGAGAGGGAGGCTTGGTGACCCCAGTGGATGCATTGCTGCGGATTTCAGGAAGGTTCCCATGGAAATAGCAATGGTTGGCAGGATGGAAATTAAAGCCCAGGAGGAGGCAGGGAGCCGGGTGGGCAGTGCCAGGCAGGAGCTGGCAGAGGGAGGGGTAGCAGTGCTGAGGAGCCTGGAGATGTCTCCTGGTCAGGTCCCACATCTGCTCCTGTGCATCCAGAGGGGCTGAGGCAGTGCTGGGGTGGGGAGGTTGGGATTTGGGGCAGTTGAGCTGGGCAAAGGCTGAGCCAGTGGCCAAATCCAGGACCCTCAAGGCTCCCATCCCAGCAGGCAGAGCCTGCCCCCGACATCTTCCCAGGACTGTGGTTGCTCTGAGCCCTCCTGTGACCCTCACTGGGAAAGGAGCTGTGCTCCGTAAACAGTTCCTCCCGAAGAAAACGCAACATGGAAAAAGCAGCACATTCCTACCATTTTTTCCCTTTGAAACAGGATCCAAGGAGGATACGGCTCACCGGGCTGTCTTGGGGCGGCTTTTGAGTGTGAAAATTAAAGAAAACAGCCTGGTAACTTGTCCTCTGCCTCATGGCAGGAGCTCTGTGCGTAAGGACCCCTGGAGTGAGGGTGGAAATGGGCTGGGTTGGGTTGGATGGAGTCTTCTCCACCCTGTCCCTGACAGGGGTGATGCCAGGGGCAGGGGGACAGTGGGCATGGGGTGCTGCTGCTGCTGCTGCTGCTCTCTCGGCACTGGGGGAATGTCAAAGCTGGACACCAGTAAATAGGGAACTGCCTGTATCCCAGATCCCTGAGCATGGATCTGCCAGCAAAGTCCATGCAGCTCAGCCCTGGGATCCCCATCCTGCCCCAGGAATCTATTTGGGCTCCAGCACTGGAGCTTTCCCACATGGGAATAGTTTCCTACCACGGCGTTTTCCCTATTGCTTTGTGAGCATTTAAAGTCCAGATTGTTTTCCCTACACAACAGGCACAGAACAGACTGGTTTATTCCCCTGCAAAGATAATTTCTGTCATGTCCCCTGTCCATCTTCTCTGGATTAAGGGATCCCCAATAAAGCAGTGCCCAAACTGCCCCCAAAACTCAAAGTTCATCTTTGCTTTTACATCAAATCCCAACCACTGGCAAAAAACCCCCAAGGTTCTGCCTCAGTGTTGGGATGGGTTTGGGAGCCCTCACCAGAGCCCTGAGCCCCTCTTTTCCTGCCACCTTCCCAAACAGCCAAAGTGCAGACTCAGCAAGCAGGAGCCGGGCGGGAATGGTGAATTCCCAGGGTTGCCAGTGCCGCACGTGCTGCCCCGATTGCGCCACGTGTTTATTCCGTGTTTATTCCGTGTGTGTTTGCCACGTAAGGGCCGGTGGCCGTCCCTGGGGCAAGGCAGCGCAGCTTCCCTGGGCGAAAGCAAACGCGGGCACGGGGTTACAGGAGGTCACAACGGAGGGAAGGGCTTTTGGGAACGTGTCCCTGCTCCTGGATGTCACCACCATCAGGGAAAGGAGCACAGGATGCAGCCTCCACCTCCTGAAGTGTTCCTGGATGAAGCATCCTGTGCGCGTTGAGCTGGCCCTGCATCCCCAGGGGGTGGGTTTTGTGCAGATGATCCTGTCATCCCAAGGAATTACCACGTGCAGCTCCGTGGAAGGGAGATGTGTGTGTGGGAGCCATGCAAGCAACCACGCAGAGAAAACCTTCATGAGGGTGGGCACAGAGGTTTTCTGGTGGGATGGGGTGACCTGAGGCAGCACAGAGCAGTGACCTCGGTGACCCAGCTGTCCCTGCCAGGTAGGAGTTGAGATTTAACTAGTTTCTCTTTTCCTGGTGTTTGCTTTGGAGAATTATCCCAAACTTCAAAGAACGTGTTATCTGTGGCGTCAGCACACAGCATCACGTGAAGCAATCCCCAAGGCTGCAAACAAACCCCCTGCCAAGCTCCAGTGGGCCCAGAATCCATGCTGGATTTTGAAGGCATGGAGGTATGAAAATGGCCCCATGACCCCATTTCCAGGGACCCCATTTGGTCTTTGATGTCTCTGCAAGAGCTGGATGCTCCTGCCTGTGCCTCTGCAGAGCTGGGGCTGCAACCAGCTCGCTCTGGGGGTCCCACAGTGCAGGTCCCTCCTTTGGAAGCAGCAGGACTCATGTTCTGACCCTGGCCACGAGATCCATCCCTGCATCCATGCAGGAGGTGTCCCAGCTGCAGCCAGGAAGAGGGGAAATAGCTGCCACACCACCAAGTGCTTCATGCTCAGCCTGAAGGTTTCACCCCCTCCCTGTGTAATCTCAAATTCTTGGAAATATTAGGCAATTGGAGATGAATCACTTTTTTTTTTAATTATAACCAAGGAAAGTCCCCTATCCCCTTGTTGTTAAATACCATAAAACATAAATAATGTGTTTCCCTCCCTGCAGCCCCAGGGAGCAGCACAGCAACACCTGAGACTGGTCCTGGCCAAGGCCACCCCCTGCCCCAGGGAGAAAGGTGGGCTCAGACACCATGAGATGGGCTGGAACATCAACTTCCAGCTCCTCACCTTCTCTCTTCAGGGAAGAGAGCAGATGCCTCTAAAATATCAAACTCCAACTTTATGGCAGCCAGAACCAGTTCTGTGAAGGCAGAGACGTTTAATCCGTGCTGGCTGCTGCAGGAAGAGCTTCTAAAACCAGGGACGTGTCTGGCATAGCCCCAGAAAAAAACCTTGTGCAATGCAAAGCTGCCACAGAATGGCTGGGAAGTGGGAAAGGCTGGAACTGGCAGAACAAGGGGGAAGGAGTCTGTGAAGCCAGTCCCAGCACAGCACCAAATCCCTGTGCTCCTGGGATGCTGCGGGCATGGGATGGGGAGCAGCTCCACCACGGGTTTATGGTGACAGACACACACACTAGGAGGCTGATAGTGGCTGGGGAGGGGAACGGTACAACTGGGGTCCCTTCTGGCCTTGCAGCAGAGACTGGGAAAGGCACACATGGTCCCCATTCTGGGAATGAGCACAAATACAGCCCTCACTGCGTTCCCATTAGGAATAATTCTTCCCGTATGAGCACGTGCTTCTTCAGTAAATACTGATTTCACTTAACAAATCCAGGTTTATTGACATCAGAGACTTTGAGCCAGGACTGGCAACTCTGACATAAATTGTCTGAATAATGCAATGTATCCTCTCCTCGATGGTTGCTATGGGTACTGGGCCGGTTCAGCCTCCGTCTATAAACATTAGCTGTGAAGGGAATGTGGAAACTTACCTAAAAATAAAATACTATGCCCAAAATCTTTGAGAGGAAGGTGGCTGACACGGCAATAAAAAAAAATAAATCTATGTGTAATGGTTCTGAAGTGATGAAACACAAACACAGCATTTGTGAGTCCTTCCGGAGGAAATGGAGGCCGGACTGAAAACAGACCAATACTTTTAATTCTGCTGAGCAATGCCTGGAGGGTGAGTTAATTACAACGTGTAAAAGCAAAAGGAAATTGAACCATTTCATGGAGGTGACACTGAGAAGAGGGAGGACCCTCTGTGGAGAGGACAGTGTGATGTGGAGGGGATGCTGAGATGTGGCCCCACATTCCAGTGCCTGTGCTGGAGCTGGCAGCAGCACAGCTCCCTTCTCCAGCACCTGCTCGTTTGGTCATTTACAGTTTATTTCTCAAACTGTTCTGGGAATCTGTGAAAACAGAGCCTGGGGCTGGAGCATCACCTCTGGAGCCTTTCTGTTCAAGGCAGGATTCAGCACTGGACAATTCTGGGACACGCTGAGGCTGGTGGAAGGGGCGGAGGGGCACATCCGTACCTGGCTGCTGCATGGTGTGGAAGGCAGAAACAAACCTTTCCCTCTCTTCCCTCCCTCCCACTGCCCCTGAAAGACAGTGAAAAACAGCTGGAAGGCACTGGGTGGTGGGAAAGGCAGTAGGACCCTCTCATGGACCCAGGGAAAATGAGGGGCTGGGGCATCAACATGGCCATGGGTGCGATATCTGTGAGGTGCACACAGGGATTGACTCTTCCCCTGGGTCTTCTCCATGCTGAGGCTTCCCCACAGGACAGCTGCCATCCCTCCATGCCCCCGGGCTGTGGATTAGGTCATACATTCACATTCCTGTGCTTTTCAGTCACTTTTCTCAGAGCCTTTGCAACAGTGGGGAGACACTGTAGGGCTCTGCACGGTGGGGAAACTGCAGCTCTGGATGGGGAGGTTCCTTTCCCAAAAAAGAAGGGGTTGGTTTTTGGGTTTGCAGCAGGTTTTGCTGTTGCTGAGCTCACAGCAATTTCCCCTGTTCCTTCCCCATCTGTGTTTAAATCCTCAGGGGATCCCGAGCTCTCTCCATTGCTGCATCTGAGCTTTGTCTGCCTCTCATGGCTCTTAGGCAGCACCTTCAGATGATCTTCAGGATCAGCTGGAGTTGGTGCTTCCATATGCTCAGAGCTCACTTATGAAAGGCCCCCGGTGTTTCCATCATTACTGTGCTTTCCCTCCAGTCCAAAGGGAATTCCTTTTTGCCTGCAGATCTCCAATAATCCGTGTGGGACAAGAGGTGGGGAGGTCCTGTACTGTGTAACTCCTGGGAGACCTGGACAGAGACCTGGGGACAGGGAGCTCCATCCCCCATGGGCTGTGGCAAGGAGCTGCCCCCACGCTCAGGCTGTTCCTCTGGTCACTTCCAGTGCTGCAGGGAGCTCGGTCGGCTCATTAAGGGTCGCTGGGTTAATTACTAGGATACATCTCAGTAGGGAAATGGGCAAAACCAGACAGTGTGGGGAGCGGAGAGGCACAGGGTCCCCGAGAGAGTGCCCTGCAAAAGGCAAAGGGAAAAGAGTCCATTGGGGACCTCACTGGTGCCACAGCAGCTCTGTCAGAGCAGCAGTTACGGTGCTGCCAAAACCTCAGCAGTGCCGTGGGATTGTCCCAACTCTCCAACAACCAGCAGGCAAATGCACTGGGGGTTCCAAGATGGCAAAGAACCCCCAGGAAAGGAGCCTGGCCAGCAGCTTGTGCTGTTGGAGAAGCCTTTGGCCCCCCAAACAAACCCGGGCTGAGGTTTTAGAGTGAGGCCACTGGCAGAAATGTTCCTGGCTCAGGCAAGGAGCAGCTGTAGCAGGGATGCCTGATTTCCCTGAGGGATGAGCAGGCACACATGCCCTCTGCCACCATCCCTGCCACTCTCTGGAGCACCTGCCACGGCCAAGAGTTGTTTTTTTCTGCCTGATTCAGATTAAGCCTGGAGCCTTGAAGCTTCCCAGCAATTTTCCCTCGCACTGATTCTCAAGTGTATAATCAAAACAATTTGGGGGCTGCTGGTCAGGTGCCAAGAGGCGGACACAACTGCTGCTGTGAAAAGCCTCTCTGCCTGGGATTTTGCAGAGGCTTGAAGCTCAAATGCTTTGAGAAATGTGGGAAGGGCTCTGGGAAGGCAGGGAAGGCAGGACTGGGCAGGGGTGCTTGTTGGTGGGGGAGCCCAGCAAAGCAGCCCCTGAAATGCTCCCATCAGCAAACGTACCTGGGGCTACTTGCTCTTCACTCCCTTCTGCTTCCTCCGATAGATCTCCTCTGTGAAAGGCCTGTAGTTGGGAGGATGGGAATTTGGGGAGAGAGGGGCAGAGACAAAAGAGAGGGGCAAAAGAAGGGAGGAAGAATTAAAATCAAGGCTACTGAGTGCTCACCTTTGTGCCTACAGAATTTGTCCTTCACAGGCTGGCACAGCCTGACAATTCCTGTGCCGTGGCAATCCTGCTTTCAGCCTCTCTGGATTTGGAGCAGCTACAGCACCATCCCAGTGCTGAGCAGGACAAGGCTCAGCACACACCCAGACTCCCCCTCATGCAGACCACAGCTCTCTGCATCTCCTCCTCCCTTGTAAATACAAAAGACCTTTCACTGCTGAAGTACAACTGCTACTTCTGGGAGTTATTCTATGCTGCTCCATCCTGTGCTGCTGGCTGGGATATTGTGGTGCAAAACAGCAGAGGAGCCCATCCAAGGAACTACAAAATGCAACTGCTTCTTGTAGGGGGCTCTTCTGAAGACACAATGAGTCCTCTCACTGCCTTCCTTATTGTTCTTCTACTGACTGAATCTGGCACCCAAAAGGAAAAAAGGCCTCATTTTGATAAAAATAAAAAAACACACACATGTTCCTAGAACTCAGCAAATAGTTTCAGAGTGGAATCTACCCATTATCAAAACAATTGAAAAATAATCTGTTTTCTTTCTTCCCTGCTGAATTAATTGGAAAAAAAAATCTCTACTTGTGCAGTTCTCTGAAACCTCGAGAGTTAAAGCTGGTAGAAATAATTAGAAGCTCTCCAGTTCTGCACAGCTACTCACCCCTCATACAGCACAGCAATTGTGTAGGAAATTGCCACTACAGCTGTCAGCAAAAGGCCAGCTGGGCTGGCGTGCCTGTTTTGAAAGAGAAGGAAAAGATCAGGTAAGTACATGGGCTTATGCAAGACCTGGTTGAGAAAGTGAAATAAGACACTGGGCTACAGAGAGCTCTCACTGCTCATTAAACAGAAGCAAACAAAAGGGTTGGGGGTTTTTTTTTGTGCTTAATGTTAACTGTCTTAGACAGATGTTACTTGGCAAGGACTCTTCCCCAGCCTACTTCAGCGACTTCTTTTAAGTCTGATCCCTGCACATCTCTGCTATGAGAGCTCCTGCTTTGATGCTAAATCCTGAGATTATAGGGATGTTTAAGGGCTGAGCAGTGGCTGACATATGGCTGCAGCTCCCAGCCCATGCTCTGAGGGAAATGCCTGATGTCCCAAAAAGATGGGCCACCCAGAGGGACACTGGGGACACCGGGCAGCCAGAGAAGTGTGTGGCATCGTATACATCCAAGTGGTGGCTCAGCCAGTGCAGGGATGGGGATAGGATGGGATGGGAAGGTCCATTCCTGCCCTGGGAAAGGTGCTGGGGTGGGTGCTGCACTGGGGCCGGGTGCTGGGGGCTTGGTTCACTATTAACCCCATTTCAAGGTGTTTCAGGAATGTGTCCTCCAGCGAGATGTCACCAGGCACAGCACAGGGAACTGATGCCACCCATGGCTCCTCACTGTCTGGTTATGGGGAGAGGTGCTCAAGAACTGAGGGTACAATGGAGATGGCTGTTCCCCTTAGCAGAGGCCATGGCTTTGGGACCAAAAATCCTCATCACCTCCTGCTCTGAAGAGAGATGTCACAGAATCACAGAATGGTTTCGACTGGAAAGGATCTTGAAGCTCATCTCATCCTATCCCCTGCCATGGGCAGGAACACCTTCCACAATCCCAGCCTGCTCTAAACCAAACCCTGTTCAGACTGGCCTTGCACATTTCTCCACCAAGGACCAGCTAAATACTTTAGCTGATTTGCTGACAGCCAGCTCTCATCCCTCTCAGAGCTGCCATCAGCAGTTAAAGGCAATCACCAGTGTCCTAATTATGGGGGACAAGATAAGCTTTCAAGTTTCTTCCAACCCATACTATTCTGTGATTTTATGAGGATAAACATCCCACAAGCCTGGTGCAAGGTGAAGTGCTGCTGGGAAAACACACCTGCAGAGAGAGACTGAACTACCTAAATCTCCTACTGGAGCCACTTTCAGGTACCATCCAGCCTCATCAGTCCCTGGAGAGGCACCCACAAATCTCCACCTTTTCACCATTTTCAATCTGTAATAACTTTTTCCCTCATTAGGAAGCTTCGGGCAACTTCCCCCTCTCCCAGGGCCCTGCTATTACATGCTTAGTCATGTCTCCTTCTTGATTCCTATCAGAGAGAACAAATTTACATGATTGTTTGTTGACAGCAAGACCTCTAATTGCATCATTTGGCTGCAGCTCCAGCTCTGATTTACACAGCCTGTTGCTGTGAGTTAGAACACTTCCCTACCAGAGGCACACAAAGCTGTCCCCACACCGGGAATGCTCCATTTGTCTCGCAGGAGAAATGAGGCTGCTCGACACAGGTGATGAGCAGCATTTGGGTGAACTGTTCCTGTCCTCTTACGAGTTTGACCTACATATTGGGCCACATCTGATTGCAGCAGTGATGATGAATCAGTCAGGAAGGTTTTGTTGTCCTGGTAGGAGTTTTTTTTGGGGGTAGGAAGTCTGTCTGTCCCTAGCCTCGCTGCAGCTCCCCACGGCTGTGGGTTGTCACCCCACTTGATTCTTTTAAGGCTGGACTGAAGTCAGAGGACAAGCTGGTTGATGTGATGTGTTTTCATCCTCTATGGATGGGAATGGATCAGTCCTTTGGGTTCTGATGCCATGATAAGGAACGTGAGGCATCACCAAGGGAAGGCAAATGTGCTCTGTGTTTTAGGTCTGGCCAGAATCAGACAGCTGGAGGATTCCTCCAGCATCCCTCCTGCTGCGACAGGGATGGGACATCAGCTCTGGCCTCTGAGGGCAGACACCTGACATCTCCTGAAAGCCCTGGGACCTCCAGAGAAAGCATGGACCACCCAAAAAGTCAGCCAGTGGAGGGTGTCCAGAGAAAGGAATGGATCTGGGGATGGGTCTGGAGCACCAGGAGCAGCTGAGGGAAATGGAGGGGCTCAGTCTGGAGAAAAGGAGATCCAGGGGGAACCTTCTCTCTCTCTCCAACTCCCTGACAGAAGGGTGAAGCCAGGGCTAAGAGGAAATGGCCTCAAGTTGCCCTACAGGAGGTTTAGGTTGGATATTGGAAGGATTTCTTCCCTGGAAGGGTTGTCAAGCCCTGGCATGGCTGTCCAGGGCAGTGGAGGAGTCTCCATCCCTGGAGGGACCTAATAGCCACATAAATGTGGCATTTGGGGACAGGTTTTAGTGCTGATCACAGCAGGGCTGGGTTAATGCTTGGACTCGATGATCTTGTAATTCTTTTCCAACTTCAATGATTCTGTGATTGTATGAACTGAGGTCCCAGAGAAGAGAAACAGCCAAAACTGCCGTGAGAAGGGTTGTGCTGAGCTTCCCCCAGGCAGGTGGGTGGTGTCTTGGTGCTGCTTTGCACAGCTCCAGCAGTTTGTTCTCAGCAATTATTTGTCATGCCTCGCTGGCCTTAATGGTGGCAGCCTTTTAATGAGAAAAAGGAGGCAATCACTGCTATCCTGAGCTGCCTCGAGCTGCTCTTGCCCAGAATTGTGGTGGAAGACCACAATGAGAGGGGTGAGGAAGGGATTCTGTGACAGAAACAGCTCAGAAGGGTTCAGGGGATTCTGCAAAGGTTTTGAGATGTTAGGGTTTGATGCCATTTTTAAAACAAATAAAGATCTCTTTATATTTCCTCCTGGTCAAATCCCTACTTCTGTGCTGCTGTGGGGGTCGTGGTGTGGTGTGGGGGGACTCATCCTGCCCCAGCTCTGCCCCATTTCCCACTGCCATATCCATGTTCCCATGGGGCTGCTGCAGACCCTGTGGCAAACTCTCGTGCCCTGCACTGCTTCCCTTTGGCTTTCCTGCACCATTTCCCAGGATTTAAACCCCATCCAGTGCCATGGCTCTGCCAGGAAGGGAAACAGCCTCTTTCAGCCAACCCTGACAGCACCAGGGGGGATTTCAAGTGCAGAACTAACAGCAACAAGGCTCAGTGGAGACAGGAGAGAAACCATCAGCTTTAGTTATTACCAGGGGCTGCACACATGGCTGAAAAAATGACCAGAAAGTGGCAAAACACTTCATTTTTTCCACCCAAGCAGAGGTGAGGTGGTCACAGTCAGAAGAACCAGTGCACAGTACCCACTGATAACGGCCTGCAACATTCCCTGGGTTCCTGAAGTAACCCAGCCAGTTTTTGGTGGTTTTTTTCTCCTGGGCAAATAAATAAAATGTGATATTAAATGAAAACCACATCAAACTTGTTACACTGAATAGAGTATATTGCTCATTTGCTGCTAAATTACAGCCTATTCATTTCCTCCTAAGCAGGCTATTAAGCTGTGTTGTATCACACAAGGAGTGTTTCGGAAGTGTTATCACCGTGGGCTGGGGGAAAGGGTGGCTTGGCTTGTTTTTTTCAGAGTAATTTGCTTTTTTCAGAGTAATTGCAGGGTCACACTGCTCCCCAGTACCAGTGCCCTGCCCCTGCCGAGTGACACCCTGCATGAATTTGGCCCTGACTGTTGATTTTTCCACGTGCAGAGCCTGCCAAGGACCTCGTTCAGCTGCAGAGCATTTGCTGATGCCTCCTCTCCCCCAGCACTTGGCCGCTATTTATTTTTCTACAACAAATGCCGCGAGTGTTTCGAGACAGCACAAGATTTTCCACGCACAAAAATAGCCAGGGGAGCCAGAAGTCAGGGCATGCTGCACCCTCTCTGCCATCACAGAGTGTCTTTTTGGCCCCCAGTGCACCCTGGCACCTCATGCCCTGCCAAGAGACCCCAAACTCGCCCTACAAGCAGAGGTGTTTGTAGGGCACGTACTCACATGAGGGACCAGCCCAGGTAGATGGCTGTGCTGCCCCAGTACATGGGATTATCCAGGACGCTGAAGGGGAAGCTGGTCACTTTTTCCTCCATCAGGATGCCAAAATAATCACCTAAGAGCAAGCAGAGAGCTTCTGGTTAGGCTCCATGAAACTGGGAATCATGGAGGGCTTTGGCACACTGATACCCTGTGCCACAGGGCATCCCTGCCAGGGATACACAGCAAAGGTTCAGCACTGACTTCCAGGCTGAGGAAACAGCAACAAATAAGTTGCTTGTTTACCCTGTGCCTATCAGCTTTTCCAGGAATGGCTCTTTGCCCACGAGGAAGGTTCCTGCATTGCAATGAGGTTATGGTAGCCACGACCGTCATCAGGACACAGCTCTCGAGGTCCCAGCTGGTTCATTCTGGTTTTCTCATTTGTAAAATTGCCTGTCAAATGCCACTCCACGAGGAAGAAAGTGCATGGGATCAAATCCATTTAATGTGAAAATAAACCCAGTGCTGTGTAATGGGTGTTTGGAGCTGCTATAATCACGACCACCACGACCAAATGCTCATCCATAATGCCACCCTTCTCTCATAGTTCAGAGAATTTCTCAGAATTTCAGAAAGTAGCACCTCTGCCTACAAAACACTCAGTTATCAGCACAGTGATGATGATGATAATGGGTGATTGTCATCTGTAAATGAGGAAAGCTTTCAGAACTGTCAGCATCCAACCAGTTTCCCATCTACCTTGGAGTAATCCTTCCACCCTCCCGAAAGGAGCTTGGAAAAGAAATGACAAGGAGATGTGCAGCTTGTGAGCAACGTTTCAGGGGGGTAAAGGGCCATGATGCAGACCTCTGGTTCTGTTGGTCTTACAAGTGAGACCACAAAGCACCACATCTACAGGACCTGGGCTGCCCTGGACAGCCTGTGCCAGGGCTTGACAACCCCTTTGGTGAAGAATTTTTTCCTGACATCAAACGTAAACATCCCCTGGTACAACTTGAAGTCATTTCCTCTTGCCCTGTCCCTTGCTGCCTGGGAGCAGAGCCTCTCTGGCTGCATCCTCCTGTCAGGGAGTTGTGGAGAACCAAAAGGTTCCCCCTAAACCTCCTTTTCTCCAGGCTGAGACTCCCCCAGCTCTTTCAGCTACTCTTGGTGCTCCAGACCCTTCCCAAGCTCCGTTTCTGTCCACTGCACCATCCATGCTCCATGTCCACTGCACAAGCAGAGCAGCCAGTCCCCCAGCCCAGGGCACTGCCACCACCCCGGGTTGTGTTCCCAGCTTTGCTGCCAGCCCCTTCCCTGACCTTGGGCAAGTCTCCTCCATCCCTCCCGGTGCTATTGTGCACTGATCATAACATCAGTCTTTCTTAGAGCACAGAGGGTGGTGAGGATTAATGTATGGTGAGAAAGTGCTCACAAATCCAGATGAAAGGCATTACAGGAGTGCAAACTATTCAAGGTTATTATTATTACCTGGATCGTAGTGTAATTTCTTTGACCTCACATGGTGCTAAAACATTTATTTCTAAGGATAAACAGCCCCTGCCCAATTACACAATGCTTTTGGGCTTTAACTACAGGCCACTAAGTGAGATAATTGCCTTGTATTCATACTATATGTTCTCACAGTTACTTGGCAATACATCTCTGAGATTGTTCTGGTAGAAAGAACACATCACCCCCTGCCACAGCCTGTTTCTGTGCTTTCTTATGTGTCAAAATGCTTCATTATCCCCTGCCCGCCCTTGCCTTTGAGCTGAACACCTCATTCCCCAAATAACACTGACACTGAGGAGGTTCACACAAAGCCCAGGGTCCGTGGGGCTGGCAGGGGCTTATCTGTGCCCAGCACTGGTGGGACTGTGCAACCCTCCAGGCAGGCTCCCCACGAGCAGGAGCACACAGGCAGCTCCCCAGGAGCTTTTCCAATGTAATCTCTGCCTCTAAACCTGCACAGGTCAATGAACATGACCAGCAGAGAGGTGGTTTAAATGTGTTTATGTTCAGAGAGGTGCTTAGGGACAGGACTGTGCCTTGTGTTGCACAGCACTACCCTGGGCATCTCCTGTGCCTTTGCTGAGCCCTCAAATCAGGAATCAGCTCCTTGCCAAGCTCAGGCACTTTGGCATCTAATCTGAGGTACTTTTTGCTGGAGGTCTGTGCAGCCATCTCTCTGCACAGGGTGGGATGACAGCAGCAAAAAGCCATTCAGTGCACTCTGCAAGGTCCCCCAGAATCCCTGGAGGCTGACCTGGGCTGAAGCACCACCTCTGCTTCACCCTGGAGAGTTGTCAGCTTCTCCAGGCCCAGCAACAGGCTTTGGTCAAGTCAGACTGACTTGAAATCTTGGTCAGTGCTGGAAGAAATGTCACTGAGGCAGATGGGCTCAGACAGGCAAAGCAGCCTCTCCATGTCCTCAGCCTTGAGATAAGCCAAGCCCTCATCACCGTGTTTTCTGGGAAACAGGGCAAACAAGGAGGGTGCTGCAGTGATGCTGAAGTGATGCCTGAATTCCACTGAGGGCCCAGCATGGAGACAGGGCACCAGGGATGGCTCTGCCAGGGAGAGACCACATCCAGCTGCTGCAAACAGCATCTGGAGCTGGTGTTACCGTGCTGGAGATGGGGTAGCACAGCCAGGCTGCTGCAGAAGGGTGACTCACACAGCTCCCACTGCACCATTTAGCCCACACTAGAGACAAAGTGCTCTGCAGCTGCTCCAAAGCCTAAATGCGCTGTAAGGAAGGAATTCAACAGGCAGCCCTGCCTGTTTCAGCTTTCACTGCTGTAGAAAAGCCCACAAAGGGTCAAACCCAGCTTCAGTAACTTTTGAAGTGCCTGTGTGTCAGAGGCTCTCTCACAACTTCTCTTGAGCTCAGATGTCGACAGTGAGAAGAAGCTGGATCTCCTCCTTGCCAAAGCAGTGCAGCTTTTTGCTATCTGGAGTCCCTGCTCCTCCTGCAGCACCAGGGCAGCACTAAAATCCTGCATGGATGTTGGAAGTACCAGTCCTGAGAGAGTCCTGAGCAAGAGAATATCCCATATGAGATCCTCAGAGACCTGCAGACCTGCTGTCTTCCCCTTGGCTGGGTAACAAACCACGCTCAGGGACATTCTCCATTAAGAGTGCTGACTTGGACTCATGGGGCTTGTGTGGAGAAGCTGTTACCAGTCCAAGGATGGATCCTCTGTGGAGCTCCAGCTGGGTCATGCCTCAGAGCTCCTGAGCCAGCCTGGCTGCACTGGCACGTGGTCCTGGCATGTCCCCACCCTGACTCAGCTCTGCCCTGGCGCCCGTCATGCCCCGCTAGCAGAGAGAGCTGGTCCTTGCGTGTCAGTCCAGGGCAGTGGTGGCAGGGACTCTGTCCCCGGCAGAGAGGATGGAGCAGAAATGCCTTATATGGACCACTAACACCCACCTCTTCCCTGCGTCAGGGGATACAGATCTGAGGGACAGGGCCCTCTCACCTCTTACGCTGAGCCTGACTCACATGTTTGCTTTTTCCCAGTGGTTCAAGTCCAGTGGATCCTCCTGGTCAGATGAATCAGGCTTTACGTAAACAACTCCAGATCTGGCTGAACTTCAGGAGTGTTCAAGCAGCTCCTGCTGATGGGTACTCCTGTGCCTGGCCTTCCTGGACATGTCTCCACAGGCACATCACTTCAGGGGGCTGCCGGTGATTTTGGAGGATGCTGGTGCCTGGTAGCTGAGGGACAGGGGTGTGACAGGGGGCCAGGAGTGAGGCTGCACATGGAGGGAGTGCTGAGCTCTATTTCTGGCAAGAGGATTTCAGCCAACTCAACACATTTCTTTGCAACTCCACTTGAAACCAGGAAGGCTTATTACGTCCCTCTCTTCTTCCTAGCGACGCCACAGGAGCTAATTGAATTTGGTTTGTAAAGCACTTGCAAAAGCACAGCCTAAATGAGGTGTCAAAGCTGGGGCTGTGATTATTTCAGCCAGCAGGAGCTGCCCCTTTCCTTGGATATTTATTGTTCCTGTCTCTACTTTATTTTTATGAATTCCACACATACTGGCATGTTTTCAAAGTCAACAATGCTAACAGAATTACGCTCTAAATGTGAAAGCAGGCACAGTGGAAAATGCCTTCTGCCATAAAGCGGCAGATAAAAGGATCTGTCAACGAACATCAGGTTTATTGCAGAGGGGAGAGCAAACAACATCCTGCCTCAGCACGTGTGATGAGCAGGTGGGTGCTCGAAGCAGGGCTGCTGGACACCTCACACCCGCTGTGCCAGTGCCACTTGTGAGGTCTTGAGCTTGGGGTCCCTTTTCTGGAGGGTGTTTGGGCTGGCAGATGAGCAGCTGTGCTCTAAACCTCCAGGCTTGATGGTGGAGGTGATGGGATTTGCTGCATAAAACCACTGTGCAATCCCCTCTGTGAGAGGTAACAGCAGGATTGGGTCATGCTTTGGTATCATAACGACAAATCTGACAGCCCTGAAGGCAAGGACAAGGAAATTCCTACAGGACTCTGCCCTGGCAAGAGATCCCTGCAAGGATTAAATGCACTTTCTGGCAAAGCTGTTGGATTTTCAGTGCTTACCTAGGAAGGTCCCAGTGAATCCTAGTGCTAAGAAGCTGGAGATGACAAACAAGGTCCCTACAGCTGAGATGGCCAAGCCTGAGTAGTAGGTCCAGTGGCAGTCCCAGCCCTCCAGCTTCGGCTGGCTCTTCATGGCTTCTGTGAAGCTGTTGGGGAGACAACAAGGGCTGTTAAAAGCAGCAACTCATAATTGACATCACCCACGTCTCCCTGGGAGATGTGGAGCTTTGGGAGTGGAAGCTGCTGAGGAGGCTCTCTCTCCAGATCCCTTTTTCCACTTAGGCCCACTCAACCTCCCAATGAGCGAAGCAATCAGCAGGAGACTGTGAGGAGCCAGGGCTTGATCTGGGGCAGCTATTTCTACTCACAACCCTTGCTCGCTCCTGGAAATACCAGTCCCAGTGAATGTGGTATCAAATGCTTTGCCTCATTCACCAAATCCCAGCTTTCTTCATGACTGAGAGCTCTGGGACAAGACACCCTTGCAAACGCTGGAGGCTGCGATACCTCGGCAGAGGACTGGAAGAGTTGGGAACAATTGGCTGGATTATCTCGTGCTCCCACCCCCGTTCCCCTCCATCAAAATATTTTGCAGCGTTCATGTGTTAGCCACGTGCCCAGGAGTGATTCACGGCTGGAGCCTGACAGTCAGGGGGAGGATTGGAACGGCAAAAGGAAAATACGAGACAAGGTGTTTTCGAGTGTGAGCACAGCTCCTCCATTCCAGGCTGGGTCAGGCATTTTGGGCCTGACCTTCCAAATACTCGTTTGTGATTGGAATAATGGTGACCCCTCCCTTCAGCCCCCTGAGCTCTGCCCAGAGCAGGGCTTGGCAGGCTCAGCATCGCACACGGCTCCGACACAAACGCGCGATGACAAAGGAGACAAGGCCTTGATTAAAAAAACACCATTAATAACAGGAGAGGAGATAACAGACCCGCAGAGCTCTACACCGTGTTTCTCCACATGTTGTTGACACATGAGGTAGGAAACTTTGAGCCTTTTTTTAATGAGCACCCTGGAGGTTAAAATTCAAGTGGAATAACAGCTCTCCTGTGCCTCTGGCCACCACTGTCTTTCAGGGCCAGCCAAGTTTATCCCTGCCCACAGTCCTGGGCTCTGCAGCTATGGAAAGTGCTTCCACAATGCTACCTGCAGGGCTTGGGATAGCTTTTTTCCCTGGTGTCCATGTTCCCTAAGCCCTGCAAACCTCTGGATTTTCCCTGTTGCCCAAATAAAAGCCGAGACAGTTCTGCTTGCATAGCTGAAGGCCAGGCAGCTGCAAACACATCTTTCAAAGGCTTGATGGCAAGTTCATGCACCAAGAAAGTCCAGGATAATACTTAAACTCTGTGGTTTAGGAACCTGGATGATACCCTTTGCTCACTTTGGAGCTTGCTCCCACTAGGTTTTCTATTGTTGAGGAGTTTTTAAGACCCAGAACAAGATATTTAATCATCAGTTTGGACTGGAGCAAGGAAACAAAACATGGGATAAATGTAATATGCTCAGAAGTGATCAAAACCACAGCATCTGGGTGATTTACACTCTGGAAATTACAGGGAAATTCCTTTTCCCGGGAGCCAAGCACAGAGAGAGGAACACCAGCGTGGCCCCAGGCAGTGTAGGCACAGTCCCCAGAGCTGGCCCTCCTCCAGTGCCCAGCACAGCTCCCTGTGCTCACCAGGCTTAGCTTAAAATCATTTCCGATGGGAAGACGCAAATCTGGCTGCACTGTGAAGCAGCAGCAGCTGCACAACCCTTTGCATCATCTCCGTGGTGTTTATTTTTAAATGACACAAGTCTCTTCTCTGAGGAAGCCAAAATATCCACGTCCCTGCTACCAGCACTGCCTGGGCTTGGGAGGAAAGCAATCCCACTGCAGGGATGTGCCTTTCTGCCTGAGGAATCCTGGCCTGGCTGTGCACTCAAGACACACCCTGACATCTCCAGGGATGCTCTGCAGCTCTTAACTCACACAGAGGAGGATCTGCCTTTCACAGCATGAGGGTTTGGCTCCCCATCTAGCCAGGACCTATCCAGAGGGCACCAGCACCAGGAAGGAATTCACAGCAATTTGCTGATCCCCAGGGAGGCAAATCTGGGACAGCAATGCTGTGCTGGAACCCACTTGGATCCCAGGCACTGGCAAAGAGACAGCAAAGCAGAAAGAGGTACAGCAAGAGCAAAGCCCTCAGAGCCTGCTTCTTGCTCTGGATGAGCTGGATTCACACTCTCTCACATCCTCGGGGCTCCTCTATCCAATGCTGATGACCTGACTCAGTCTTGGAACATGGAACAAAGTTGGCTACAAGAGCATGAACTGGTTGGCTGGGAATCAGCACTGGAAGTTTTGCAACCAGCACATGGTATGGTTTGTTTTGGCAAAGCTGTCTCTCCTGCTCCAGATGATCCCATCCTTCCTTTCCATGGTCGGATAGGTCTGCATTAGTTATTCTCATCAGCATGTCTTGTTCAGTTCCCTGCTGTTTGGCTTACAGCTAGGGAGGGAGGTGTTTGCATGGAGATAATGGACTGCCTTTCCCTCTAGGAATGGTTTATATCTTCCTAAACACACTCTCTATTTGCATTAAACATGATGCGCTCAGGAGTTCTCAGAATTGGTAAATAAACCTTTTAAGCATTTATGATGGTGGGCTGTGACAAGCAGCACGGAGCCATCAATTATTCCAGCATCCACGATGGTGAGGGAGCCTCCCTGTCTGTGTTTCACCCTCCCTGGCAGGGAAGGACAAGGTTTTGGGCATTTCCCTTGCTCGGGAGCCAGTCTCCTGAAATACAGCGTATTTCAGTGTGCCATGAAACCAGCCCCTTCCTCCATGTGCCTCTGAGTCACGTTGGTGACAGCATTTATTTCAGGCTCACGACAAGGCAGCGGCGCAGCTCAGCATCCAAGAGGACATCAATTAAAGCCAGGCTTTGTCCCAGTACCTGGAATTGCCTTCTGTGCTGAGCGGAGCCATTGCCATGGTGAGGAACATCCATCCCTCCTCCAGCACAGGGGAGGGTGAGGAGGCTGAGACCTACTTTGATCACATCCCTGGCTGCTGTCATGAGGATGGCTGTCCCCATGGAGGGGCTTGGAAGACGCTCCCAGCTTTTGCAGAGGGAAAAGGGGGTAATGTGGCTTCCCCTGACACCTCCCCACACTTGCCAGCACGACACCAGAGGCACACATTCTCCACCAGCTGGGAAAAGCCCAAATCCTTCAACTCTGCTCCGGCCAAACTGGCAGATTTGGCTAATTCCTGGCAGGATAGGAGCAGCCAAGGCAGTAGGCATTGCTCTGCCCACCCTTCCCAAAAACAGAGAGGTACTTGCTCAGACTATCAGAAGTCTTATCAGTGCTCCATGCGAATCCCAGAATGGTTTGGGTTGGAAGGGATCGTAAAGCTCATCCAGTTCCAAACCCCTGCCATGGGCAGAGACACCTTCCACTATCCCAGGTTGCTCCAGCTCCATCCAACCTGGCCTTGGACACTTCCAGGGATGGGGCAGTCACAGCTTCTCTGGGCAACCTGTGTTTCCACATAAAACATTTCCTCATAAAAAACTTCTTCCTTATATCTAGTCTGAGTCTCTACTGTTTCTATCTGCCACATAATAAACCAGATGAACTGGAAAACCACTCAAAGTGGTTCTGCACTATGGGGATGGACTTGTCACGCCAGTGGGTTCACAGGAAGAAAGTGGAAGTGAGAGAAATGAGCAGTAGATTCTCTGGCTGGGACACGGACAGGATGTGCAGCCAG
Source organism: Hylia prasina (assembly GCA_013397195.1). Classification (NCBI taxonomy): domain Eukaryota; kingdom Metazoa; phylum Chordata; class Aves; order Passeriformes; family Sylviidae; genus Hylia; species Hylia prasina. Next base: position 649,491 of record VYXD01016589.1, on the reverse strand, counting down.
ATTTGCACATCAGGTGCTGATTTATTCAACCAGAAAACTTAACAAGTCACTGTCCAAAACACATCCCCAAAGGCCACATGGAGCAGGAAGAAAACCCAGAAATATTGCACCAGAAGAGAAGCTGAGGTTTCTAGGTCTTGTTGGGAGCATCCTTCAGTGGCCCCCACTAAGTGTATTTTCATCCCTCTCCTCCAAAGGAGGACAAAGACCTCGTCCAGCAAACTGGGTCGCTGCAGGGAGCAGCCCAGCAGTGCTCCCTTTGACTGATCCCAAAAACCAGCCTGGAAACTGGGGCTGGTAAGCACAATTGGAGCAGAATTGGGCCAGGGGCCAGCAGGCAGCAAGGAAGCAGCAGTGGTACAGGCAACCAGGGTTTCGGTGACAACAGCCACCACTGCAAGGTGCCACAGTCACTGTGTGGGACCCCCATGCCTGAGGTTTTGTTCCTCTTGGCTAAAGGAGGCAACGGGGATAAAAACCATCCGGTGGTGCCCAGCAGCACAAGCTGCAACAAAAGATCTTGTTCATTAGAAAACAGCAACCTCAACAACACCGAAATCATCCTGCTGATACCACTGGCAATTGTCAGCCCGGTCATCATCCTCACAGCTTCTTTTGCCAATAATGACTTTGCTTTTCTGACAGCACTGGGGTGTGTGTGTTATTTAGGTCAGCTGGGGGCTGTGGCAGCTTCTCCCCCTGCCTCACATCTGAGCTGTGAGGTTTCCTCATCTGGATGCCGTGGGCAGGAGGTGCTATTGGCTCCCTGGGGCTTTTCCTGAACAGGCATCAGATATTTCTGGCACTGTGGCTCAGAGGGGGCATCAGTTCTGTCAGGCCAGGCTCGATTCTCATCATCAAACTTGGTCACTTCTGCACACAGGACCATGTGGTTCTGGGATCGATGCCATTTACAGCACGCTCATTCATGGTGCCAGCTCACAAAATTAAACAGCATTGAGCATAAGGTGAGAGGCACTACCTGGCAATGACAAACATCTCCTTTTCTGTGCAAAATCCCGTCCCAGGGCGGATTTATTTTCTTGGAAGCATCAGCTCCAAGTGAGAAATCCACACAGGAGGCAATACCCAGAGTGTGGCATCAATGCAGGACTTGATGCCAGCCTGCAGCACGATGCCCCTGAGCCACTGCCAGTGGCACTGACTGGCACAGCCTCTGTGGGACTCACACTGAGACACCCCAACACCTGCAGTCCCCCACAGTCAAGGTGTGCACGTGGGTGTTGTCTTTAAGCTCAGTCAAACATCCTGAGACCTGCCAAGAGAAGGCTCAGAACCTCCCTGTGTACCTGCCCAAGGGTGGGAAGTGTGCCAGGGTGTGCCAAAGGCAGGGCAGGAGGGTTTGGAGGCAGAGCCAGTGGCTAATTGTGAATAAAGTGATGCAGGGAAAGATACCAACAACGTGGTGAGGGAGGAGAGAGTGATACTGGCTGCGAGTCTGGAGGACAGTGAAGGTTGTCACGTCCCATGTCACACAGATAACAGTCACAAACTGCACGCAGTGCAGATAGTTCGAAAGTTCAGGAATTGTTTTCACAGATAAGAGCCTCAGTGATGGAAGTTCCTTGCTTCTTGCAGGAAGAAATTGTTGTAATGAAAATAATCATTGCACCAAAGCAATTAAGGATGCTTGTCTTGTACACTTGACTAAGCAGGTCCCCTCTGGTCACAGGTCAGTCTGGATTGCAAGCCAAGGCTGATAATGAAGCTGAGAGCTGGAAAGCATCTAATTGCTTAATTGAGCACAAAGACATCCCCCTTCTTACACACAAGGTATGCTTTTGGAGCCAAGCTGGCACGAGAGAATCAGGGTGCTGGGCTGAGGAAGGACCCCAGCACAGACCCCACGTGGGGCAGGTGGTGAAGCAGACACACATCCTGGCTCCGAGGTGCTGTCAGCCAAAATGCCAACCCATTCCCAAAGTTCTGTCTGCTCTGCCCTCCCCTACTCCGCCCCCAGCTCGGAGCCTTTCAAAAATTCAGCTGCAAAAAGGAAGCAGGCTTTTAAAACCAAAAGAAACATCCCCTGGGCTCCTCATCGCTCCCTGGCAGCCTCCACCCACGTAACAAGTCTCCAGAGCAGGAAAAGAGGAGTTTTAAAGGCTGGATTACAGCACTGGAGGTGGAGGGACCCCTGAGGCTGCCTTTTTGCTCACTATCAGCAGCCCTCACGCTCTGCACAAGCAACCCCGGCCACCGTGTGAGGCACAGCCCGTGCCAAGGGATTGTCTCCGAGGGGCTGAGGGGCAGAAAACCTGCTCCAGTAAAAGGGTCTCAGAGAATAAAATGAAGGGAAAAGCAAAATAGCAAGAGCAGGTTAGACATGTCTCTGGACACTGAGATGACAGTGACTGTGTCATATGAAGCCCCTCTGGTCAGTGGAACCCCAGGCTGGACCTGGCTGGTATCATCATGCAAGGGTAAGGGGTAGGATGAGTCCTTTCCAAGCAGCAAAAGCTCTCCAGGCTGAAGCAGTAAACCTTGGGCAGCCCTGGAGGTCTCACTGAGCTGGGAATGGAGGCAGAGAGGCTCCCAGGTGTGTTTTGGGATAACTCCAGTAGTTGCTGCTCTGATGATCACCCTGGAACCACCCAGTCCTTCCCACAGTTACGGGCTTGCCATGCCAGAACAGCCTCCAAAGCCTGCTAGCCATCACTCAGGCCAACTTCAGCACCAGGGAAAGGGGAGGGAATAACACAACCATGTAGAAACATCTGGACAAAATAAACTTTCCATTGCAATAATTTGAAAGGCTTTGGCCTATTGGGTTGGGCTGGTGTCTCATCTGTGTTCTGCTGGGGCTGAGCTTCCCCATCTTCTAGTGCCTCTCCTCCAAACCCAAGGTCCAGATGGGGCTTTTCCAGCCCTTGGATTGACCTTGCTGTTTCCTTCAGGGCCCAACTGCTGGGCTGCACAGGCAGAGCCAAACTCAGTGAGCCCCACAGTCCCCACAGACTCATGACACAGAGCAGAGCCCTGGTAGGTCCCCGAGGGCTCTGCAGGGGCAAAGTGTGGCACAGTGCCAGGACACACTTTGGCTCTCTCAGCAGTTCCCTCTCAGTGCCTTGCTGTGACCCACGAGCCTCACTGACCCAGGAGCCAGCAGGACCACTGGAAATGAAGATTGTGCCTCCACCAGCTGAGTTTTTAATTAAAGGCAAGGACAAGGCTTTGCATTGCTTTCCAGACAACAAGCGACTGTGTAATTTGTGCAAGAGACTGTTGAGACATTCCCCAGCAAAATCCAAGCCTGCTGTGTCACTTAGACATCAGCAGTACACACACATGCCCTCTGCATTCGATTATAGCCTTGTTCACTGGAAGCCTTCTTTCAGTTTCTGCCATCAGCAGTAGCTGGGACAAACACAGAAGGGCAAGGGCAGGTCCTGGTGTCATTTCCAGGAAAGCAGAGCTCTTAAATACATGTGCAAATTCCAACCTGAGAACTCCTTTCCTGGGAAATTACCCAGAGTACTAAACAACCCATTAGCTCTGACCCTGGTATAACTGAATCTGGGAATTTAGTGAGTCTGTGTCTCCTAACAGCAGTGGAGATAAAGCCTACCAGATCGCAGATAAATTGCTGGCATTGAGGAAATCTTCTGCAGTAAAACCTCTCTGCTGCACTGGGAACATTAAAGGACATATTCCCATGGAGTATGGTGTATCAGTCATACAATGCTATTAGCCAGCACAGGTAGTGTTTAGAGATAGCAGATAAGAGTTTCAAGAGACTGTTTGTTAAGTGCACAGGTAATCCTGCTCATCTGCACAGGAAACTGAGGCTTCTTAAAAGCAGCTTTAATTTTGTTTACAATTTTTACAAGAAAATTAAAAAATTCTGCTGGTACATATGATCCACCCTGTGTAAACAGCCCTGCCACCTGGGCTGCTCACAGGAGAGAGGACACATCCCCAGGGAGCAGAGCAAGGTAACCTGTGACACTTAATGACCGGTGGAACTGATGGGTTTGGCCATGCTGCTGCATCCCTCATCTTTATTACAAATCCTGGAATAAATCTGCTGCTGGCTGAAGTTATCCAACCGTGGAAAAGCAATATGCTGGGGTTGGATTTAACACTGCTGAGCAAATGTCCCTTTTTCCCCCTGCTCTAGAGGGGCATTTCTCTCCATGGATATATAGCATCAGGATGAGCTCCTTACCAGTGGCTCCTCACACAGTTCAGCACCAGGATGGCAGTGCCCAGGCAGTAACAGGCAGCATGGGGAGAGCCGAAGACTTGGCTGAGTGCTCGTGTTTTGTGCTCCCATCTGGCTACCTGGAGAGACAAAGGAAAACAAAGTGGGTGGTTGGGGTGCCTGGAACACGCTGCCCCAGGAGCACAAATCCCACAGCCTTGGCCTCACATGTTCAGGACACTTTGTCTGTGTGGCTTTGTGCAAGAAACAGGAGGCCCCAGGCTGAACCAGAGCTCCTTCTCCCATCGACACCAGACCCTGCTTGCATTGCACATGCCCTTGCACCCAAGGGCAGCCAGCAGCATGAAGGCACAGGCTCATGATAAAAAAAGAAAATAAAACACCCAGAAAATACCCTACACATCAGTTTTAGGGAATGCAAGGCTTGGACATGTGTCTAACCAGGCTGAGAGCATTGCCCACCAAAACCAAGAGGCCCCTGCTATGTATCTGAATATTGGTCTCCTGAAAGGAAAACAGATCCCTGAGTAGGGGATGCACCACAGGGACACTCAGCTCTCATTTTCTGGGCTGTGGCATCTCCCACATCCAATCTCAGGGACCACACCTGCCAGGAACAACCCCTCCGTCTGCATATACAGAAAAGTTTGCAAGCCCTCCCTCAAGCTTCCCCAAGACAAGATCTGCCAGCTTTGCCCAAAGAATTGCTTCCACTTGAACCAGATCAGCCTTCATTAGTCTTCAGCAATAGTAGCCATTGAGGTTTAGTCTGCCCTCCTCACCCATCCCAGCCCAGCAGTGACAGCCCAGGACTCACACATCCACATGCAGCATCCCTGGGCAGGTGTTAGCATCCTTCACAGTACACTTTTCCCTGGTTCCCACATCCAGCTCCCTGGTCTGCAGTTGCTGATGGGCCCCTTCCCAAACTGCCCCACAGATGAGGAGGCCTGGGAGGCTGCTGCATGCAGGTGGTTGGAGCTCCTCCCAAAATCTGCAGGACCAGATCCACCCCAGTCACCAAACCCAAACCCAGCACTCCCAGCTGATTAAAAACCCTACAGCTACCTTATTCTCTACCTTTCCTGCATCCCCTGGAAGGCTGTCGCTATATTTATCACCCCTCTTAGGCTCCACTTTCAGGCACCAAGCCAGAGGTTTGGATCAGACAACAGACACGAAATTCCACCCAGAAGAGAAAGAGCACACCTGGGCAATGAAGCAGGAAGTGGGAGTCAGCAGAACATCTGGGCACCAATTTGCTTCTCAGACATGGCTGGCACTTGATTAGCTTCAAATGCACTTCACTCCCTCGCATGGAGCCTGGGCAGCTTTCGGGGGCACCTGCAACCCAGCTCTTCATCTACTCTGAATGTATTTGGTAATTTATTGGCTCAATTTGAGCAGAAAAAGGCAGCTTTGCAGGTCTTTCTTTCTTCCCAGGCTGATATAGAAGCACAAAGCGCTGCTGGTGGAGGGGGACTGCTGGCTTCAGGAGGGGGGAACGATGAAAACCTCTGATAAGCAGGGGCACTGATTTCACATGCTGAGAGCTGATTCAATTAGTTATGCAATGATTGCTCTGAAATTACAAATCCACTCATGACAGAGAGAGCTGCTTCACTGCCTTTTTCTGGCTGGTATAAATAGTTTGTATTCTAAATTGAATTTAAAACACCGTGCGTCACGCTGCTGCTAAAATCGGAGCTGCTGTTTGAGCGCTGAGAGAGTGGAAAAAGAAATATAAGGTGCATTACCACCTTTGGAAAGTAAAAAGTGACCATACAGGTGACTTGAGTCACAGATGGAAAAATGCAGCCACGTGCCAGTTATCTGTACCAGCTTCCTAATTCCCTGGAAATTATTCTTGGCAGCGTTTGCATGGATGGCAGCTCCTGGCTTGCTCAGGGAGCTTTGAAGAGCACCTCAGCAGCAGCAGAGCTGAAGGAGAATGAGAAGGCAGAGCCACTGGGATCAGAGGGAAGAGCTGGTGTGCTGCTGGGAGCCACAGAGGCGGTCACTGTAATTACCCTCACCTTTAGAAAGGCACATCTGGGCAGCAGTGCCGGGACGAGGGGCCACGTTTCCGAGCCCTTCAGGCAGCAGCTGCCACGGCTGCGATGGGATCACTCCCAGCACAGCCCAGCTTGTGCTGCATCACACAGCTGGGACTGAGAGGCCAACTCTTATTTAGCTGTCACAGCCTTCAGATGGGACCCCAGGCTCCTTTTCAAGCCCACACAGGAGCCATCCCAAGCAAAGCAAGAATCCAGCACGGGGCTGGAAGCGGCGGCACCCACCGGGCCCCGCGGCGATATTTCAGTAACAATTAATTAGTTCCGGTTCTGGTTCCATTCCTTGAACAACTAATTAGTTCTGGCTCGGTTCTAATTTTAGTCATTTTGAGCTAATATTAGCACTCGATCGACCCACAGCTACGCAGCTGCCTTAATGGCTTCATAAAATCATGAGCCGACGTGTTATTATTTATGGTGTGACGGATGCAAAATGCTTCCAGCATCCTCCATGGCCGTCTGTGGGACAGAGCAGGGCTGAGACCAGCAGCTTCCCAGGAGGCTGTGCCCATTCCTGCTGTGCTGTTTGCCCTCCCAGCTAAGGTGGGCACTGTGATGACCGTGGGCAAGCCCCATATCGGGGCTGTGTGTCCTGGAAAAGGAGAGAGAGGAGCACTTTTATTTTTCTTCCAACCCAAAGTTTGGAAATGGAGTTAATACAAAGTTTCCTGTCTTACCCAAGGGTCAAAGCAATAGAAAAAATTTCTTTTCCAAAGCTCCCAGCACTCTGCTTTCACTTTAGGATACTTGGTGAGGGCTGCAAGTAATTTTTTTAATGTTTCCCCCAATGCTCGTTATTGAAATAAATCAATGAGCGGATGTGGCTGCAAAGCCCGGGATGCTCTTGGGTCCCATGTTCTGCCTTTGGCAGGCCGTTCCAGGGCCAGGCTCAGCTGCCTAATGTTCCCAGGGAATTGCTTCCTTCTAGACGTAAATTTGGGGCTGATTTCTACGTAACCGAACCAAGACATTTCCCCAACCACTCGGGCAAGTGCGTAAACAAAAATGAAAGCACCAGCACACATCCCCAGTGCCTGCCCGGATGGAAAATGGAAATGCTCTGCGTTTCCTTTTCTTTTTTTGGGCAGGCAAACCACGAGCCACCTCGAGAAAGGCCACAAATAACCATTCAAAAAGCAATTTCATCTCACGAAGCTGCCTCCGCAGTGATCACCGGGAAATGCTCTTTCCAGCCCTGCGTGCATGGCAGACCATGGCCTCTCATTAATATTTAGTATTTGTTTGAAGGAAATTGATTCTTTCTGTCTGCCATCCAGGGAAGCTGCCTTCTGAACACGCTACATTTTAATTGCTCAGTCCCAGCTCTGAATTAGAGCCTTTGTGCTGTTTCATGTGACTCCATTGCTGTATCTGGCTCACCCCAGAGATGGGCAACGAAACCAGATAGCCCAAAGGCTCAGGACAAAGGGACACCTTGCATCTCAATGCAAATCAGTCATTTTATGTCCTCACATTGCCCCATCACCACGGTACCCAAAGAAAAATGTGCAGGGGCTGGTGAATTTAGCCTTGTGGCACTCCTGGGAGGCTGGGATGGATTAGCAGCTCCTTTCAAATCAAGGGAAACTGAGGCACAGGAGGATTGAGGTGAATGTCTGCTTCCCAGCTCTCTAGGGAGCAGGGTAGAGGGGCTGTTTCTACATCTTGCAAAATCGCATCATCCACCCGGGGAGATGCTCTGCACATTTCTTGGGATGCTCCTGCCCTGGACAAAGAGTTGGTATGAAAACATTCAATGTCCTAGTCTGGGTTGGAGAAATGATGACAGTGAACAGGATGTCCTCCCTTCACATACCCATCTCACAGTATTTGACAGCATGAAGGATTTTTCCCCATCCCATGGGGTCTAGGAAGCCTGCTGAGGGGTCCATAAGTCAGGAGTTCCATGAAAAGTCCAGAGGAAGAACAATGAGCTCTCCAGGATACATATGAGCCCCAGTCCCAAGAGGATGCAAGTTCATAGGGCAAACCCTGGATACAGGGGTGATCCAGCCCCAACTCAGCAAAAACCTTCAGACAAAACTGACCTCAGCAAATTTATTTTCATAGAATCAGGGAGTGGTTTAGGTTGGAAGGGACCTTAAACTCACCTCATTCCACCCCCTGCCATGGGCAGGGACACCTTCCACTATCCCAGGTTGCTCCAACATGGCCTTGGACAGTCCAAGGGATGGGGCAGCCACAGCTTCTCTGGGCAACCTGTGCCAGGGCCTCACCATCCTTTTAGTAAGGAATTTCTTTCAACAGAATAAATTTCTCCTTCAGTCTGACCTCTCCTAGGCCAGCCATGGGCTAAGTTCTCCCATGAGGTGCTAAGGCAGGAGAATCCCTGACTCTGGGCTTAGGTGGCTCCATGTGAGCATCTCCCACTGGGAAAGACATGCCCCAGCTGGCTCCTGACCTGCTGAAAGAGCACGAAACCTGATATTACCCTTATTTCACCCACAGAGACCAGAGGCATCGACCTCTTCCTGTTAATGAAAAATCCATTTTCCCCTTCTGGTTCCCTGTAATCCCTCATTAAAGCATAAGGACATTCTCTGCTCTCTGTCACTGCTTGGATGCTGGAAAATGACCCTGCTCACAGCCATTACATTTATCTAAAGACAGGAAGGAAAAAGATATACCTGAGTATCCACATCTTGGTTGTGGTGCTCCCAGGAGCAAGCAGGGAAGCAGAGCTGGCTGGAATGGAAATGCAAGCACTGGGGCTGGCTGACCTTTGCCAAATACCAGAGGAGCCAGCTTTTCTGGCTATCCCAAGTGGTTGTGGAGGAAATGAGTGTGGCCTGACCTTATCTCTCCTAACTCTGCACTCCAGCCCCGCTGCAGCCAGCAGCACTCAGTGCAGACAGCCCAGTGCCAAAGGGAAGCACCAACAGCACCAGGTGAACGCTGTGGCCAGGCTGAAAGCCTGCATCATTTTGGCTGAGCGTGTCCCTCCTAGGTGAAAAAAATTCTGTGCTTCCAGGAGGTTGCAAAGCTTAGGAGAGGCAGGAAGTGAAACTGCAGGGCTGGTCCTGGGGAGGATGATGCATGGCCGCCCCACGGGATGTGTGAGGGCTGTTCCTGCAGCTCACGAGGACAGCACTGAGCCTCTGGCACAGGAGTGACACCAGCCGAGGCTGGCATGTGCCCATGTGCAGCCACATCAGCCCACCCCAGCACCAGGCACAGGCTTTCCAAAGGCATGTGCAGAAAATGCCCCGGGGACCTGCGTGCCACTGGCACCAGGAACATGATTAGCAGGAGCTCTGGGCAGCGAAGGCAGGAGAAAAAGAACAGAACAAACCACGGTTTTAATTTGTACAAGCTGGTAATTATAGTTGCTATCTGTCTGAAATCTCTATTGAGTTTATTTAAATATGTTCTCCGTGAAGGCCATTCAGACAGGAATTATCAAGGTGTTGCAGCAGAGGAGATAATGCCATGCAGTTTTCAACAGATCAAGGGCTGATTAGGAGGAATTAATTAGCTGCTTAAACAGTCCTTGACTCGCTGCAGCAATTAGCCGTCACCTCCCTGCAGTCACGTTCCCGGCTCAGCGGTGCCGCCGATACAAAGCACAAAACTCCTTCCCTGCGTGCTGGTGTGAGCACCTGGCCGGCCCTGGGTGGGCACATGGCCCTGGGAAGGGATCCTAAACCCCCGAGGGCTCCAAAGGCACCCCGTGGGCAGGGCCTGGCAGACAGGCAGGGGTGAGCTGGGCTCTGGGGACTCCGTGTGCCCACTGCAGTGCCCATCGCTGGTCGGTGATTCCCAACATGGAACAGACATCGGGTGTCTTCCCTCCTCCAGCCTTTAGCAGGCCAGCCCCTCAGGCATTCCTCACCCACCACCTTTTCTGTGCTAAGAACCACCAGTTCTCAGCTGCACTCCTCCACTGGGGCCAGCAGATCATCCAGCAGCCTTTATCCTCCATGCCATCACCTGCTGTCCCTTTGGTGGGGTGGCAGCATCACCCCTCACCTCTGCAAGCACTAAACCATGGAAAGCTGACAGTGCAGAGCTGGAGGCTGAGCCATCCCCACTGGACACTGGCCAGGAGGAGAACTTGGAGTGACCAGGAGACCACCATCAGGCTCTGAGCCCCTCCTGCCAGCACAGTGCCTTGCAGGAACTGGTCACAGCTGCCAAGCTCCTGCCAGCATCCCAGTGGGCTCCACTTTGCCTAGCTGTTTCCTGCCTGCACTAGGAAAAACTGTGTGGTAGCTTTGGATTACCTGATGCAGAGACTGAGTTACTTCTCTGAAGGTTTCTCAACTCACAGGCTCTCCATTACAGAGAGCCACAAGATGGTAATGCAGCCTGAAAGCTTTTTAGCAAATGATTAAAGCCTTGCAAAGTTCCCACACCAAGTACGGAGCATCAGCTTCCAGTTCATGCAATTAAAACACTGAACTGATATGAGAAGAGACAAGCACTGTCTTAATGGTTTCATGTGAGCTGTGAGGCAAACCAGGCTGAGGACTGTGTCCATGGAGCCTGCAAAGGCTTTTTCATGGTAATACCCCAAAAAAGATGCACCCAGAGATGGTTCGATGGTAAGCAATAGGCACTGGGGACAACAGGTGACAGTCTGTGCCCATGCACGTGGAGCCAGAGCATGGCAGGGACCCAGCAGAGCCTGGAGGCTCCAAGCACCCTGGTTTGAGGGCTGGCAGGTGTCCCAAGAGATGGGGACGGGCTGGCTCATCCAGGTCTCCCCAGCAAGCTACACCAGTTAAGTTTTTTTCCCCTTTCCCATTCCCTCACTGGTGTGATGGCAGTAACAGTTGTCAGCGAGCCACAGCTGAGCAGCACAGCTCAGCTCCTCCATGTCTGCCAAGGGCTTTCAGTTTGGAAAGAAAGGCGTCAATTTGACGCAAGGAAGATTTTTCCATTGCCTTTCACTGGCTCTGGATGGGGGATTTGTTGTTTCTTCCAGCCAAAAGAAACAGGAGTGGGATTTTGGAGAGACAAGGCAATGTGTGGCCTGGCTGTGCAAGGACACTGAGGTGAGGAACAGCCAGCTGGAACACTGGGGCTGCACACCCAGGTGACAAAGAGCTGTACAGAGGAAAAAAAACACAAGTTTGCAGGCTCTCACAGTGGAACATGGGGTTTGGAACACACAAAGGGCTTCAAACAAAGGAGAACATCCAAGTGCTGAAGAAGAGAACTACCTAGAAGCAGAGAGCAGGGTGGGCTCCTCTCCAAAGCCAAAAAGCTGCAGTGAGATGAGACAGCATGACAAACCCTCACTGCCTACAGTGCCCATCACCCAAACCAGCAAGTTAAGAGGATGAAACCTAAGCTGGAGTGCCTCTTCTGGTGACTCCTTCCTCATGAATGCTGCCAGTGAGGAGGTCAACAGGGTCCAGTCTGAGCACTTTGACACCGGGAGAAGAGTAAAGCGACTCCACTTCTAAAGAAGGATATTGAAACAACCCAGCCTGCCTCTACCACGTTTAGCCTAAGAAAATACCCTCCCTGCACCCATACCTAGCGAAAGTAATTGGACTGAAATGGCACAGGTCACCTCAGCTAACAGCCTTGAAGGTAAAACAAGCCTGCAGGTAAACAGATAAGGGTTTCATAAAGACTAGGTACGCTTTACCTCAGAGTTATCCCTCCAGATTACCTCCATACGAGCCTTTACCTTGAATCCACTCATGATAAAGAGTGAGATAAAAAATTTCATTTCTCTAATAGTGTTTATGTGATTTGTCAAAGTAGGATCTCATTAGCTGGCTGCAATGAAAACAAGCCCTTGCTTAGTGTATGCCAAGGCAGCCTGGGTCCATCAATGTTCCATGAGCCACATCCTCTCCTCTTCAATAAAAACAAAAATGACATGGAATATGGGGCTGTATTTGCTAGCAATTTCCAACACAAAATCAGAACAGTTTCTCCTCAAATCAAAGAGCTCATGATTTATGTCCAAAGAGCTGGAAGCTGAAGGCAGGTGATTTCAATAGCCCAGAATGAGCTGTGTTAATTAATTCTGAGAGTGGGCATGGGGAGCCCTTATGAGCAGCTCCCCGAGAGTGAAGGGGAAGAGCGATGCGCTCCCACCACGGGGAATCAAACTGCACAGCCCAACCCAGCTTTCCCAGCCAGCAAATCCCATGGAAAAACTATTTGTGAAATAATGATTTCTCCAGAGCGCAGCACGCGGTGGGGAAGGACCTTTCCAGTCCCAGCCTGGGACATGGGAGGGATGGCCCAAGAGTGGGAGGGACATGGGCTGCACGGGGGAATGGGGAGCAGCTGGGACACACCCAGCTCTTCTAAAGCTTGAATGCAACCAAATAAAATAATCTCCTGAGATTAGGGAAAGGCAGAAACTGCCCCTACACAAATATGGGGGGCTCTGCTGGGGCTCAGAGGGAAGGTAAGTGCTGCCAGATGAGCATCTCATGAGCAGGACGGTGAAGCATTTTGCTGGATTTCTTTTCATCTTCCATGCCCAGATGACTTGGCTCACACTCAGCTTCCCACTGCACACAGTTCCTATCCAGAAAACCACAAGGCTTGTATTTTCACACGTTTCTCTGAAGCTCAGAGTGTTTTCCTTGGGGCAAACAGATTGGAAACAGGCAGCCCATAGCAGGCACTTTCATAAACAAACCAGAAGCAAAGGTGTGTGCCAGTCTCTTGAGTGACTGAGAACATTCTGCCCACCTCACATCCTGTATTTGCATGGGGTTTTTTTTCCTGTTGCTGGTACTCATACAGCCCTAAATAAAGCAAAGCTGAGGAAGTGCCTGAAGTGTTCTAAACAGCTGCTTTCACCGAACCAGGCTGTCTACCCAACAGACCCATTTTCAAACAAAGCGATCCAACAATAGCACTGATGATGTTTGAACTGGCACGGATTTAGGAAGACAAGCTCTTTGCTGCACCACACTGTCAGCAAGCACTCAGTACAAATGCCACGTTCAGGATAAACATCTCTCCTTTATTTATTTTTTTTTTTAAGACTCCCCTTTTACTTTTGTGCCTCCGTTCCGTTGTGTTATTTCCAAGTGAGGCCCTGGATCCCAATGGATCACAGTGCTGAGGTCAAGCCCCTCTGAATTTGCTTCAGTGCCTTGGGTTTGGTTTTAAATGTGGAGATAAAGCTTTATCTGTGTCATGAAGCATATATTCTGCTCTTCAAAGCTTTCCAAGGCTGCTGCAAACCTCTAGTTCCAATTGCTATTGCCGTTGCAAATAAGGTCAGCCTGATTAAAAAACAGTTATTCTAGGTGGACTGAAAACGGTCAATCTTCAGCCAGCAGATGCTATGTAAGAAAGATCCTGTCCCTGAACTGAAACAAGCCTTCATGGGCTCCAGGTAAAAGGAGATTGAGGTCACCTAACAACTGACATTACTTGCAGCCTCTGATTCATTGCAAAGAGAATGTGTAAAGCTGTACTAGAGATGTCAGCTGAATCAGGTGTTTCTTTCTCTCCTGTATGACCTGTATTTAATTGCAGATACAGGTTCAGGTACTACTATGAGCAGCCAGTGTCCCCAGCCAGCCCAACCTGCAGATGTCACACTGCCTGCAACCGAAAACTGGGACTGGATGCTGCAATATTTCAATTCAGGCAATTACTCAAGGAGCTGTGGCCCATGGGAGTGAAAATACTCTGGCTCTGTTGTCTTAAAGATTAAATCAGAGGCTCCAATTCACCCAATGTATGAGTAAGAAGGAGCTGGCAGGAGAGGAGGGGATGGCGAAAGGCTGTAGGTGACAGCAAGCAGCAGCCTCTCGAGACAAACACAGCAGCACACAAGCATCCAGCCCCACACAGAGGAAAATAAAGCAGCTGAGCCATCCCAGCACTGCCTGGATCCTGTGTTTGATGTGAAGGTTTTCAGGCCTGGGCATCATCTTTGCAGTCTGCTCTCGTTAATAGGTTTGCTTGGATTCCAGCTCAGCCCAGCTCATTAGCCACACCACCGAATCCCACACTAATTCTGCATCCTTTCCACTGCTACAGATAAATAATAAAATTGCCTCCACGCAGGGGTTGTTTTCTTCCTCTCTCCCCCTAATGCAGGTCTGATAGCATCTCATGTATCTGTTAATGAAGTCCATAATATCCAGAGTTTCTCAGCAAGTAAAAATTACAATCATTAGCCAGTGAGTGATGAGGGACAAAAACACCATTTCTGCCCGGGCTGGCAGTAACAGTACAGCAAGTACACGTCCTGGAGAGCTGAGCCTTGCTCTCCTGTCATATGGTACCCAATGTTCTTCATTAGCACCTCTCTCTATTAGAGCAAGGCAGCGTCCTGTGGCAGGTCACAATTACACACAACAATTAATTCAGGGAGAAACAATGACAGGCACTGCAGAGGAACACACTGCAGCGGGGTGGTAAAAAGATGAAAGAGGAATAGGAACATTTTAAAGCCCTGCCTGAAACCAAAACCAAGTGGAGGCACAAGTGACAGAGCAGTAGAGGAGCCATGGCTTGCTTCCCTGTACATGACTTTGTAATTTTTGTTTTAAATAAAAAAGAAACACAACAATTACTCTTTTGGTCACAATACCCCAGTGACCAGGAGCAGCAGGCTCAGACCAGGACTTCTTGTGCTATTTGCAAACAACACACAAAGCCAACTCAGCTTCTCCCAGAGCTGCAGCCGCTCTCTTGCTGCCCTTTTTGTGAAATTAGGGTTTAATTCCCTGGAATAAGTCTGCTAATAAGGAGTCCCAACACACCCATCCTCTGGACAGTGTGTACCTGCTCACTGTTCTCCCAGAGCTGTGATGGGAGGGGGACAGAGAAGGGGGGAGAAAAAAATAAATCCACCTCAGAGAGCACAAAATCCAAGAGAAATCCAATACCCCTTCACAGAGGAGTGAGAAGTTGCTGGAATAGAGGTACTGGTTGCACTGGGCGTGCTCAGCAAAGCCCTGATTTCGTCTGGAAGGGCCTCCTGTCCTCTCCCAGCTGGACAGATCACGTTCCAGGCTCCGTGTTAAGCCTCCCCTGGGAACATTTCCCACTGAGGACACGCATGTTTGCGATGCTGCCGTCGTGGCAGCAACAATGGAGAAGGACAATGTGATCCTTATGTAAGTCTCTGTTCCCCTCTGCCCGGGGATGAGATGTTCAACACAAGGGCACAACAAGTAATAACACCCTGAAGGGTTAAACACAACCATGGGACCCCTCGGCCTTGCTGGTGTCAGCACTGGGGTTCCTCTGGGTGTGGGTGGGTGTAACCACGTGCCCCACGGTATTTGTTCACCTGTTCAATGCAAGAAAAGTAACCCAAAAGCCGAGTGAACACTCAGTCATCCTCAGATCCTGTGATCTGCATCCCAGAGGAGCTCCTTCCCCTTCTTGCAGCCTCAAAGCCCAGCGCTGGGATACAGACACCACCAGCCCTGCATCCAGCGCTCAAAGATTCTCACAGCCTTTTGTTCCACAGATTTCTACTAGAGGCCTGCACAGAGGTGGAGGAGAGAGGCTGAGAAAGTCCTTCCAGATATGGATCTACTCACATCTGCACCAGTGACCAAAGCTTAATGGATGCAGGAAGAAAAGTAATGCTCCTCCGTTGGGCAATGCACTCGCTTTGGCTTCTGAGCACATCAGTCTCTGGAAAATGATCATACAACAAAATCTCGAAATGAAACTAATTCAATGCTGCTCTCCAGCCTCGGGAATGAAATGAGTAAGTCTGCAGTCATTACAACAATGTCCTGGTAAAAATAAACAGGAAAGGGCACTAAGTAGGAATGCTTCATAGTTAAAAATACAGTATCTCCTCTGAGGTCATTCTGTTTTTTATAGGAACAGGCATGCATGCCTCAAATTGATCAGATTTGGTATTACTTCCTGTTACAGATGGACACCTCAGTCACAGACAGATGAACAAGGTTCTCTTCCCCAGTCCAAAACCCTACCTGGGATGGTGCAGATTGGGCATCTGCTATTGGGCTGGCAGCTCTGAGGGAAGAGGCAGGAACTGGAACACCTGACTACATGGTGGGATTTGTGGTCTGTCTTCTCTTCACTCAACAAGACTGAAAGATGACCAACTTTTTCTATCTAAAAGGTGCAAAAAAGATGTTCAAGCCAGAGGTGGTCATGCTGAGCAGCAGGCAGGCACAGAGATGATGTTGGACAAAGGGCAGGAGGCAAGAAAAGTGGGCAGAAGAAGTACTGTAAAGGATCATAAAAGCTGCATGTACACTTTCCTTCACAGAAAATGTCTTTGTGCTTTTATGGCAAGGAGCTGCTACAATTACAGCTTCTTTTATAAGCGAAGCAGAAACCAGATAATGAGCAAACCTCCCACCACACAAAGGAGGTGACGAAGGCGTTCCAGGAGCCCTGATGGTCAGGCTTCCCCGCAACAGGCAAAAGCATAGAAAATTGCTAAAACCCATCTCCATTTCACCCTCTTCAGGGCTGTGAGCTGTTCATAGCCTTTTTCTTCCCCAAGGTATAAAAAGGATCACACCAAAAATGTGCCTACAGAGAGCAAGTGAAAGCCCTTCAGCCAGACAAAGCAGAGCTTGCACATGCAGACCTGCAGAATGAGCCCACGGCTGCATCATCCCTGGTCTGGGGGAGTAAAAAGAGGGAACAAAAAAAGGTTTCACGAAGAAAAAAACCACAGTTAGATATTGTTCAATCCAGGTGAGTTTGTACTTCCCCACAGAGGTTCATGGTTTCAATGACACATGGGAAAATCAAGAGTTCCCACCAAGCTCCCTCTCCTTGACCTCAACAACCACTGGATGAGCAGAGCAGTTTGATGAAGCCATGTGCCGGTGTAAAAGCCTGGGGCTTCCAGCTTTTCTGGAAACCAAATCTTTAACTTCCTAAGAAAGCTGCCCCTCATTCCTGCATGGGAGCAAGCACAGAAGTTCAGGTAGGGAAAAGGAAAATTCAGGCAGTGGCTCCACAGCCCTTCTCCTGGGTTGGAGTCACGCTCCAAAATCAAACCCCCTTGTTCTGTACAGTCAGGGCACTGCTGCTCACATCCCTCTGCCAAATATCAACCAACCCAGGCACACTCTTGTGTCCACAGCTCATGTCCTCCATCAACAAAATACATCAGCACCAGCTCCCAAAATCAACTGTTTTCCCCTGGGTTTGGGGAAAAAATAGGGAAAATGAGGTGGCATTTTCTTTGGGGGGCCACCAGCCTGCCATGAGCCAGAGTCAGCACCCCCACCATGAAACCCCAAGGCCTCCCTCCCCAGAATGAGTCTCCAGACATGCAGAAGATGCAACAGCATCATGATGGAAGCGCAGCAGCAGGGTTTACAGAAATAACCTCCCAAAAGCACCCAGCACACTGTGTGTCTGCATTTCTTCACCAAAACAGCCTATTTTGGGAGATCCCATCCTTCCGGGAACTGGGCAGGCTTCTGCTCAACAGTCTGTGTCATGGCACAGCTGGAATCCACCCGGCTCACATCTGTGATTGTGGCAGTCCCCTGCCCAGCCCCTGGATCACTGATACTCTGGGGGTGGAAGTGGGTTTCTCCCCTCGGGGCTCCAGCAGCTCCCAGTCCTCAGGCTATGCACAAACAGGAGCTGCCTCCTCCATACCTCCCAGTCTGGGTAGATAAAACCATTTTCTTTTTTTGCTTCCAGCTGCACCTTTTCCCTTGTCCCATGAGACACAGGTGGTCACAGACTTGCCATTTCGTGAGAAGCACCTCATCAGCACGTGAGAAGGCTTAGCAGCAGGATGGCATGAGAGGGATGGAGTGGGATGGAGAAGAAAGGGCCTCTTCCAGCTTTCAGGGTCTACAAATAATCCTCTGATCCATATGGAAACAAGACTCTTGGCTTAATTTTTTTTTTTTTTCATCTTTTGTGTGTGTGCTGACTTACTCCAGCAGGGCTGCCAGCAGCCTGCAGTTTATTTTTAAATAACTAAACAAGAGAAGTCCAGTATATACAACAAAGGCCCTGGGTTTTCAGAGCAGCACTCTGCAGATGCTAAAAAAAGGAGGCTGCTTATCGGGTCAGCTGTGAGGTGAGAGGCAGATTCTGACCTTGGTTTTGAGAAATGCTGAGCAGGCACGTCGCACACCAGCTGGATCCCAATTTCACTCTAGGAACAAGCACGGAAATGGCTCAGCTTCCCAAGCACAGCCGGCCTTGGCAGGTACCTGTGCACAGTGGGTGGGCAGCTGCTGGAATGACTGTCACCACCTCACCCTGAGCCCTGAGACCGTGCCCAACTCGACACACAGACAAAGCACCTCAGCTCACAGCTGCCTGGCCAGGCTGGGCTCCACAATACCCCCAACCACAGGCAGCTCAGCCTGCAGGGACATAATAAAAATACATTGCACAGCTTCTTCAAGAGGACCTGGATGAAAACACCACCACCTCCAGCTGTGAGGCTGTGGGAAGCAGTGCTGGGATGAAGGATGTGGCTCTCCCTCAAGGTGACAGCGCTCCTAATTGTGCCACTCCAGCCGGCACACCGGAGGGTGCGACCCAGTTTTGGTGCTTGTTATGTGGCTCGCAGCAGTGCCAACACGCTGCAAAAGCTAAATTTAGGAGACAAACAGGCCTGGTGTTACACACCCAGGCAGGACTGGCTCTGTTACGAGAGCTGGAGAATCGATGCCATCCGCTTCCACGCGTTACAGCAGCGCTGCGAAGCCCTCGCTGCCGGAGTGAAAGCGTTACCAAGTCACTTGGAATAAAATTGCCACTAAATGCTATTTGTGAGATGGGGAAAAAAAAAACAACAAGGCAAATCCTCACTCTTTCTCAGCTATTGTAGGAAATGAAAATGGCTATTGCTGCCTGGTAGAGAGTCCAATTATGAATAATGTGCGTTCTCTCCCTGCACAAAGGATGAAAGGCATCAGAGCTGGTGGTGACATTTTAAGACTGGAGATGTAAGAGGGGATCTGAGCCTCGTTGCAAGCCCAGCTTTACCCCAATAAAGAAACACTTTCTGCAGTCAATTGCCTTGCAGCGTAGCTTGAAGCCCCGCTATTGATCTAGCATCTGTTATAAGCAGATAATCATCGCTGCTGTGCCATGGCTTCTATGATGGGGTCTAAAAGCACTTTCCAGAAGCTGGTTGAGGGGCTGTTTTCTGCTCTCCCCTGCAGCTGTAGGAAGGCAGAGGTTTGTGGGGGAGCCCACAAAAGTCTCGCAGGTTGACACGATTTGAGGGCCAGAAAAAAAATATTGAATCACCCCAAACTTACTCACCTCCCAGTCCTGTAAACTTCAGGTAATGAGATGCACTCCCCGCAAGGGTCTGCTGCCATCACAGCCCTCACACAGTTATTTTATACCCTGCAATTTCTTTTCCCCAGCAAGGTGCTGACACACCACCATCAAGCCATGGCTCAATCCTTTCCTTTTCTAAGACAGGCAGCGAGAGCTGCTGAAATCTCCCTGCATCAGGCCTTTTTTTCCTGTCCCCAAAAGGTTTCTCAGACTTTGGCTCACTGAGGTCTGAATCCTGACAACTCCTGAATTTTCATCTACTTCCCAGCAGCATGGGGATGTTTTGGGCCAGGCACCTTCCTCCGAGTTTAGCAAGAAGTGGTCAGAGGTAGGTGAAATCAGACGCCAGTGTCTGCAATCTCCCCCCTCCCTTCCAGTCCAAGCACTTCTTACCCACTAGGCAGATTCCTCCAGTCTCCAAAGAAGGAAAAAAAGATGGGAAATTAAAAATAAATGAACCAAGAGATACACATCCATCAGGACCCAGGCGTTGTCAGCCCAGGTCCCTGTGCAGCTACTTCTTTAATCAAAATCTCATGCAGCTTAAACGCTTGACAGAAGCCTAGAACAGAGATCATGTTACCCTGAACAGGAAAAGCTGCAACCTTGAAGAATAAAATCACTGTCTGATGGGGTCTATTCTCTTTAAAATCATGCTAAATTATGCCAAGCCTGTTCCTAGCTGTGACATTTGAGGTTTCACCCTGCAAATTCCTGTGAGACACACGGGTGTCTCGAGGGGGTGACCGGAGGTGATGGGAGGAGTGAGCTCTGGGGCGCCAGCTGAAGATGAGCCATTTCTAAATCGGTCCATGACGCCAGACCTAAATTTTTAAGAGGCTCAAATCAAGAAAAGATTGCTGATGGATGCACTCCCCACTTAAAACTCACTTGCGTGGTGATGGACGTCAGACTACCGGCCTCACGGCTATGCCTGGCTGCTACTGAGAGTGACAGAAACCTTCCAGCTTTCTAGAAAGTCCTCGTGTGCCAAGGCTCAGCCAGCTCCTTAGAGCCTCCTGCATGCAGGTTATCTGCTTCTCTTG
This sequence comes from Hylia prasina, assembly GCA_013397195.1. NCBI lineage: Eukaryota > Metazoa > Chordata > Aves > Passeriformes > Sylviidae > Hylia > Hylia prasina. The sequence goes on along the minus strand of VYXD01016589.1, from coordinate 628,954 downwards.
GCTTGAAAATGTTTGTCCCTGTGGAGTTTTTATTTAATGCCTTCCTTAGTTACCAAGGGATGAGAAGTTTCTCCCATCGTTCTGTAGCTTTCCAAACACAGATGGGATTTATTGAAGTTCCTGCTGCTCTGGCCTCATTAATGTTTTATGGCACAGCTCCAGAGATCCAGGGGCTGCTCCTTGCTGGGTGCCCCTCTACAGCCCCACGGTAGCTCAGGTCTCTTGGCTGCACAGAACATCCTTGGGGAGTTTTAAGTGATTTCATTCCCAAAATGGCTCCACTGCTTCTTTTTGAGACCTCACCTGCATCTTGCCTCCTGTGGGACCACAGCTCCCAGCTGCTCCTCTCATAACAGACACGGTGGGTGGGAAAGCAGAGACAGCACGAGCAGGAGAGAGGAAAAAATAAGGGAAAAACTAGAGAATAGTGCAGGAACACATCCAGGCTGTGCCATGTTCAATATAACCTGTCCAGGGACAGGCAGGATTTTAACTGGCACGAAGGGGGTGGAAGCAGAATAGGGATGCAAGCCCCGGGTTTGGTGAGGAAATGCAGCAGGTGGCCCTGGGGAGACATTGCCAGTACTCTCCTGCACATGCCTGCAGGGAGGAAGGTGGGAATTGCGAGTCCTGAGGCCTTCTGGAAGAGCTTTTCTCCCCTGTAGAGAACAGGAGGGAGCATCAGCACAGCCCAGCTGGAGCCTGCAAATTGCCCCATTTAGGCTCTGGTCCTCAAAATTGCTCTTACCTGAAATACATCCACAGACCTGACAAGCATCATGTTTTTCTCTGGAGGCCACACTCCCCCACAGCTTCCAGAGTTTGTGCTACATCCCCAAACTCTGCAGGTTTTGTCCCAGAGAAATATGCCTGGTGCTCACCAGGTCACCTTGCTATGATCAAGGCCTTGGGATATGCCTCTCCATGATCCAAGCACTGCATGAAGCCAGGGTTTCCCCACCACATATTTATTCAGAGGCGCTGCACAGCAAGGACAACCCGGCACCAAACTTTGGAAGAGGCAGACCTGGCTGGAGTTCAGCAGAAACAGGGAATTAAGACACTGAACTAAATCAATGCATTCCCACCCAATTTCTATCCAAATCAGGAATTTCATGCACAGGAGGGATTTTGACCAGCGTCCCACAGTAGTTATTGAGCAGAGAGAGCAAAGAGTGCTTGGCACTGTGTAGAATTCCAGTCTTTGCACTGAAGCTCTTGGAAACCCAGAGTAATTCAGATGCAGAAGCAATCTCAGCTGCTGGGAAGGAACTCAAACAGCCAAGGACAGAGAGAGTCTGTGCAGGGCTGTAGGGAAAGAAAGAAGAGCTGCTGGCTGGGTGCACGAAGGGGACAATGATCACACGGATAAAAGGATGGGCAGGAGGTAAAGGAAGCAAGTCAGGGAAAATCCAACGATAGCCAGGGCCACTTGCTGAAATGTACCCAACAGTGGGGGCTTGTTTAGGGCTGCAGGACCCACAGACTCCCTACAAGAGCCTTCCAGCATTGCCTGGTGTGAGCCACTCACTGGGACTGAAAACACCAGGGAGATGCTCGGGGGCTTGGGCAGAGCAAGGACGGAGGCACACGGACTGCAAGATCCACCCGGCCTGTTCCAGCCGGGGAAACACGGAATGCCACGCTCAGAGCTTTCCCCAACACCCAGCTCAGGCTGCTCACTCAGACCTCCTGCTCCCAGGCACAGCCCTGCACGTCTGGCTTGGAGTGCCACCTGCTGCCAACGGCGCCGCTCTCCAGTCCCTACGAGGGGACAACAGCAGCGCAGAGCACCAAACTTCCTGCTCTTACATCGGCTTTCCCCGTCCTTTAACAGCAGCCAAACCCCTCATCCAAAAAAGCAACGCTATTTCCCAAGCTGCAGGCGTCCCACGAGTTGCAGGCATAGCAGCAGATGCTAATAAAGTACTCTTTTCCTTGCCTTTCATGCAGTTTCTCACTGGAGCCAGCCTCTCCCCCCCAGAGACCACATCCTGAATCTTCTTGTTCATTGATTCTTTATGCTAAATTGTGACTCTGCAGTTGAAATAATGTGGCATATTCCAGCTCGCATTTCAGACACCGTGAGACTTTTTAATAACGAGTTGCATGAAAAATTAGGGAGGCTGCAACAAAGAGCTCCGAGAGAGGTTTCCAAAGTGACTCACAGCCAGCAGAGCCTCCCTTTTCCAAAGCCCAGCATGAGACAATCTCAAGAGCCCCCACACTCAGAGAGAGAGGAGTCCTCCCCCTCTGGAAAAATAAGGCCTTTTTAAGGAGAATTCTCCAGAGAGAGAATCCCTGCAGGGAGGTTTGGTGGGCGGATTTGGGAAGCATGGCTGAGATGACACCCCGTTCCCAGGAGTGCTCGCAGGGATGTTTCACCCCATGCCTCAGCTGTGCTGCTGAGGGTGCTGCAGGGTGGGAGTCACCTCGTCCTGCAGCTAGTCTGGGATTCCTGCTTGGCACATCGGCTCTGGAATGCTCCACAATGGGGCCAGCAGTGGTTTCTCCAGCCTTGGCTCCCAAAGCACTGTGGCACCCACAGCTCCAGCAAACATCACTCATGCACAGGTATCCTGCTCCTCCTAGGGCTGGCTTGCTGCCAGCCCTGCAGCTCTCTGCCAGGCTTTGCCACATGGCGGAGGAGGAATTTTTTCAGGCCAACTTTTGGCTGACTGTTTTTGCTTCCTGCCATCCACACAAACAGCTGCCAACGTATTTCAAGGGGAAGCAGCAGGCAACATATCCAGTGCAGCCACCCTGATGGGGATTAATGCCATTCATGCTCAGTCCCAGTAGTGAGCAGTGCCTGGCTGCTGGGTGGGACATGTGGCTGAAGGATGGGTTTGACTGCTCTGCTCCCTTTCCCAAGCTCAGCTCCCATTTCCTTCTGTATCCTGCACTGGCTCCCACCTCTGTGACAGCCCTCACAGTCACACCCAGCCCCAGGAGCTGCAGCACAGCTCCCTGCTCACCCACTCCTAAGGTCTAATTGAGCACAGTTCCCCCCACCCAGCCCAACAGACTTCTCAAAAGAGGTTTTTCCCCCCAAAGGAAGCTGGGAAAGGAAGGCTGGAGAGTAAAGGAGCAGCTGGCACAAAGGCAGTTTTTACCACATTCCAGAAGAAAGGATTGAAGGCGATTGAGAGGACAGCCACAATGAAGCCAGTGTCGGTCACATCCACGTAGCCAAAGAGCTGCACCATGGCTGCCACATCCACCTGTGGAAGAAGGGATGGTTACTGGAGTGCAGGATCCCACAGGGACACTTCACCTCAAACCCAACCCACCAGCTGCCCCAAGGCTACATGAACCTTTCACTAGCCCTAAGCAATGTGTTGTTACAGCTTGCAAAGTGCTATGTCAGGGTGCAAAGCCCAGAAGGAGGGGGGCTTCTCCAAGCTGTCCCCCCCCAAACCTCAGGGGCACTGGGCTCTCCAGGAGCCCCACGCTCACAGCAGTGCCCAGAAGGACACAGGCACAGAGGTGACACTGCTGCTCTGAGGACGAGCACCAGTCATGAGTGTTTTAGGAGAGGGAGCACCATTCCACAGCAACTCAGTGTCCCTCGGGACACAGGACTGTTCCAGGGATGCCAGTCTGCATGGAACCCCCTAGCAATGAACTGTGTCAGCTTCAAATTCGTCTCCCATAAAATCAGAATTATGCAAACCCCCTCCACAGCAAGGGGGAATGCATTTGCACTGTAAGGAGCTGCAAAAGTATTTCCTGTCTTAATGACAACAACAAAAACCCCTTAAAACTCCTTTTCAGAAAGAGAGGTTTTTCTGAAGACAGCTCCCTGACACTGACAGCATTTTTACGTGCAGTAAGCCATGCTGCTTCTCCCTCCTCACTCCCTCTCCCTGTGCTGGTATTTGGATGAAAAAAAGCCAGTGGGTTTTTTTTTTTTCCCCTTGGTCAAAACCTTCGAAAACAAAAAACAAAACAGCCCAGCCCAAGCCCAGCCCTCTCTTGAAACAAAACCAAGACAACACCGAGACGTGGAAGGTTTTTGCTTCCCCAACACAGCTGTGTTTGTGAGTCCTTTGGATGCCAGGTGACAGGCACAGCTCGAAAAGATATCGGCTCCACCTCGCCTGTCCAGGAGAGAAATTCCCACTGGCTCCTCACAGGCCCTTGGAAAGAACCAGGGCCACAGTATCATGTGTGGAAAGGGGCTGGTAAACCCAACACCTCCTCTAGCCCCGTGAAAAGGCTGTTGGAACAACTCCCGTGCTGGCCCAGGGCACATCCAGTCGCTCCAAGCACCTCCTGCCCAGCTACCAAGGTGCAAAGTGCAGGAGCAAGGATCGTACAGCCGTGGGAAAAGGGGGGGTTCTCCCGGGGGTCCACAGCTGCCCTCAAACCACCACTGCCCCAGATCCTCCAGGCTCCTTCATCCGAGCCCTGGGGACACTGATGCTGGCAGGGAACAATGGGAACAGCCCCCAGGGCCTGATCCAGACCCATCTCCCCCTATTCCCACTCTCCACAGCCTCTTCTCCCCTCCCTTCAGCCCAGAGCAGCCCTTCCCCACCAGACCTTGTCCCTCCAAACTGCCAAGGCATAACCCAAACAGCTACTGGCTGCTGGGGCCGAACTGTCTAATCCCGCTTCAATTGCAATCCCGTGGGACCAGGACAGCTTCTTTCCTCTCATTTTGTACGGTGCTGAGCACAGTGCTAGCACGGGCTGAACAAAAGCTTCTTGACCTACTAACTCCTGGCAGGCACCATCGTTAACATTGCACTCACCTTCTTTTCTCCTGCTCAACAACCAAATTCGCGGCTGCCAGCGGGAGGCAGATTGGCCTGTGCCTCGCGTGTGCTTTTCGGGATAAAAGGGGAGCCCTAATGGGATGAGCTGTCTCTGCGAGCTGCTGGGACAGCCACGTAATAGGCACAGAACATTCAACTTTGCCCCCCCTTCCAAGGTGGGGGATCAATGACCGTGGCAAGCGGTGCCCGCTTGATCACAGACCCAGAGGCAGGGAGGGTGGGAACAGCACGGGCAGCTGGGCGAGAGCCGTACAGCCGTGACAGCTGCATGGGCACCTGGGTGAGACAGAAACGGGCACACGGGTGAGAGCCACACAGGCACTTGGGGGAGCGCAATACAGACATTTAGATGAGAGCTGCATGGGCACTTGGGTGAGAGCTGTATCGGCACCTGAGCGAGAGATAAATGGATACCTGAATGAGAGCTGCATAGCCACTTCAACAAGAGCTGCCAGGGGCACCCGGGCTGAGCCGGTGGCAGCACCCCCGCGCATTCCGCGCAGTGTCAGCGCAGCCCCTGCTGCCTGCCCGGACCGTGCCGTCCCGGCTGGGGCGGAACCAGGCCGGGGAGGGCTGTGGGTGCACATGGGGAACCGGGGACCGAGCATCACGAGGCCTGGCTACACCTGCGGGCACAACCCGGGGCCGATTCCCGGCGGATCTGCCGAGCCCCGCCGCGGAACCGGGCGGGGCGGGGGATCCATCCCGGGCTCCCCCCGCTGCCACAGGCCGGGCCCTGCCCGGGGCCGCCCTCCCGCCCGCGCCCGGCCCG
>VYXD01016589.1:601170-623361 GCA_013397195.1 Hylia prasina | reverse complement strand
CGCGGCGGGACGGAGAGAGGCCCCGCGGCCGGGGCTGGACTTCGACCCTGCCCGCGGGAGCAGCGGAGCGGGCGGGACGGAACCCCCACCGGGAGCTGGAGTGCGGCCGGGAGTGGGACTGCCCTGGTGGGAGAGGGAGCGAGAACCGAGTGGGCGCCGCTGCTGCGGGGGCATTGCCAGCCCCCGTCTGTCCCCTGCCAACTCCTGCCTGTGCCGTGCCAGCTCCCCTGCCTGCCCCTTGACTGATGCCTGCACATTCCCTTTTGCCCAGAGAAACTGACTGACTACCCCGTCCCTGGAAGTATTCCGGGCCGGGCTGGACTTTGGAGCAAACTGGCCGAGTGCAAGGTTTCCTAGCCCATGGCTGGGGGTGGAACGAGATGATCTTTAAGGTCCCTNGGAGCGAGAACCGAGTGGGCGCCGGTGCTGCGGGGGCATTGCCAGCCCCCGTCTGTCACCTGCCAACTCCTGCCTGTGCCGTGCCAGCTCCCCTGCCTGCCCCTTGACTGATGCCTGCACATTCCCTTTTGCCCGGAGAAACTGCCTACCCCGTCCCTGGAAGTGTTCCGGGCCGGGCTGGACTTTGGAGCAAACTGGCCGAGTGCAAGGTTTCCTAGCCCATGGCTGGGGGGGGAACGAGATGATCTTTAAGGTCCCTTCCAACCGAAACCATTATATGATTCCATGATTCTGTCATCCCTGCCCATCCCCTGCCCCGTCCCGGTTCAGTGCTCACACCAGGGCCAAGAGCTGCGAAACAACTGCAGTGGCACAGGAAATTAAATGTCACTTGACCAATATTACTCATTCAAGGGCACAACGTAAAGCCACCAAGTCTAAATGTATTTTAAGTACAATTCATTGCAGATTTCTCCCTTCAGCCAGTGCAGTATATTTTTTTTTATTGCTGTTATTATTACTACTCATGTTATTTTTTTTCAGTCCTCCCCAGGATGTTTCTGGTTGGTGTACCTCATGGGCTGCAGCCCTGGACCTGTCTGAAAAATAGGGTAATATCATCCCTGTAGACCCCTGAGGGTCTCTGCTTTGGCAGATCCTGCTTTGCAAGTAAATAAATTTTCTTCAAAAAGAATTTGGTGTGAATGAGCTGCAAGTGTCCCTCCCAGAGGTCTCATGGGGGCAGGGAAGGGACAGGAGTACTCATGTCCTGGCAGGCACCGAAAGTGTGCATGAGTGATGGCTCACTTGAAACCCTCCCCAGGAAAATGGCATCTTTGGAGGATACGCTTCAGCAGACCCCAGGGATCCCATTTAGCTCCACGGGAAGCCAGCCTTCCTCAGTTCTGCTGCTCCAAACCCCTCGGTGCACCAGCACATCCCCACCTCCCCACCTGCACCATCAGCTCCGGCACTCGGGGTGCTCACACAGGGCCCAGGGAGCACATTCGTGGTATGAACCGGGCTGGTTTGGGGTGAGGCACACACCGAGGCTCTGTGGGTGGGAGCACCGTTCCCCATGGATGATCTCCAGCTGCTTCCAGCCTCTTCTCCCCCGCACTGGATAATTTTGCTGTGCCAAGTGTGTAATTATCGCCTCTGCCATCTCCCGGGCTGGGCCACGGGAGCAGGTGGGAGGATGTTTGTTCTGAGTCCCACCCGCTGGGTGCTGGGAGCAGCAGGAAGGGCCATGGGGATGTGGTGGGGGAAGCGCTGATGGTTGGGATGTGTGAGATGCTAACAGCCCTCTCCAGGAGGGATTAGCAAGGAGAAACCTCCAAACTGTGCTGCAAGGGGAGGGTGTCCTGGTGATGCCAGCGCTGCCAGCTGGGAAAGGACAAGGATGTTGTGGCACAGTGGGAGGAGGAATGGGTCTGGGTGAGGGATGGATGGTGAGGAGGTGCAGAGGGATGAACTGTCTCACTGGCTCCTCATTCAAGGTCAGCAGAGCTGGGCTGTCATGGGAACGTCTGTCCTGTCACCCCTGTGAAGGCACGGGGTGCAGAATCCAGTGTCCTGCCACCAGCTCAGTTGTGTTTAGGGCAGCAAATCCTACTTGAGCCTCCTTGCCGTTTTCACTGCCAGATTCCATCCATGGAAGTTTTTCCATATAAGAGGGAAAGAAGATGTTTGTGGCAGTGGGGCCCCTCCGTGCTGGCCCTCATCCCACCTTGGACACATCCCTGCAGCTGCGAAGGAGACAAAGAGGGTTTTCTGCGAAGACTGGATTTTATGTGCCCATCCCTCCCCATGGCATGCCTTTAATCCAGCTCTCCCTTTCTGATCACCAAGCTCAGGAAGAGGACATTGCCCTCAGTTTTCCCAAGTCCTTTCTCAGCATGAACTCCCTCAGTGCCCTTTGAAATCCCACCACGGTCCCAAGAGGTCCCTGATGAATATGGAGTTGCATCATGGCGAAGGATGCTGAATGTGTGTTAGCAGGACATTGTGGCTTGGCAAGATGCAGTTTGTTCAGGAGCATTTCAAATTTCAAACACAACCCAGGAAATTCCCCACATGTGGAAATCTAGGGTAGGGAGTGCTGTTGGATGGTTTTCCCTTAGAAATGGGACATTGATTGGGAAACTGCAGTCCGGTAACCAGCACAGAGGGACAGCTCTCCTTACAAAACCAGGAAAAAGTTTCCAGGCCAAATGATTGGTTTCCTTGCTGGGAAAATAAGAGACAAATCTTGTTCCCCTTCCTTTTTGTCCATGTGCCTGTCTCATAGTCCCCATGTTCAAACGTGCCCTGAAATGAAGCTGATCCCTGTGGGTTTGGCCCTTGCAAACCTGCAAGGGCATGTGCTGATGGGTCTTGGAGATCAAGGACAGAGCATTGAAACGTGCAGTGAAGAACAACAAATAATGCTGGAGCACAGAACCAAAACCCTGGGGAGAAGCAGCAAAATTTCAGCTACTCCTGTGTCCTCCATCAGATAATGTGCTGTCACCAGCAGTGCGATGCTGCAATCCAGACCTGCAATCCTGGTCGAAATCCTCTAGTGTTTGTGCTGGAGGTTAGTTCTATTTATTTTCTGATGAATGATTTACTTGAGTAATTGGCACACAGCTCCCCTATTACAGATCATAAAGAATTAATCACGAGATTTTCAATGCTCCCCTATCAATTTTATTAGGCTTGATTGAGCGCAGTGGATTGGGAGCATATGGTATGTGAGGCAGACTCTGCTCCCAGTTACACCCTGGTTATGCTGAGGACTTGCTCAGCTGCTGATCCCTGTAAATCCAGAGAGACAGCTGCTCCTTTCCTCCTTTCCATGCCCCCACTGTTCCTGGAGTTCCCTGAAATACCCAGGGATACAGAGAACAACCAACACCACCTCCACGTACCTAAATTTTTCCAAATGCCTGAGATGCTCCCAAACTGGGAGCCAAGCTGGGTAGGGGATGCTTTGCTTCCAGCTCGTCCATGTATCAGCATGAGCCAGAAACTGGAGCCAAATGCTTGGGAGCTCAAGATCTGCCCCTGCGAAGGGGACGTGTCACGGCGTGGGAGGCTTGTCACTGGTGAAAGCTGAGGATGCCTGTGTTGGCGTCAGGGAGTCCTGCCAGCCAGGTTTGCCCATGGGAGATGCTTTCTTGGATAAATTGGCAGAAAGAAGTCCTAACACCTGCAGGAGCAGGATGATACATCCCTGCCCCTAACCAGCAGCACAGCGTGATTCCCTGGAGCAGAAACCTTCTTAAAAGCCGCATCCCCTGCGTGGTTCCCCTCATGCAGAGAAGCAGGAAAACCTTCAAAATTTCCATGTGGAAGGCTCACAGTCCTTCCCTTGCTTTTTGCATGTGGGTGTTGTTAGCATGCAGAGTCGTGATTTCAGGGAAGGGGATGGTGCAGGGCTCCAGCTTGTGGGCTACTTTTCACCTCAGTGAAACTGCTCCCAGTAACGCCAGTATCTCAATAGGTGTTTACAGGAGAGAATGGGAACCTCGGGAGTAGATGGAGCTACTTGCATAAGCCCATCTTGTCCTGAGCTAGCTATCCTTGCAAAGCAGCCAGTCTGGCTCAGCTTCAACCCCCATCCCCATCTGCTGCCTCCAGCAGCTGCATTGAAGGGCACTGAGAAGTTATTGCCAGTAACTGTTAGCAGGAGCCAGTGTGGAAACCTCCCTCTGGGAGAGCTGACCTGGGGAGGAAAAATCAGGAATGCAGCAGAGGACAGAGCAGGATCTGGCTGTTACAGTGAGAACTTTTTGTATACACACGGTTGTGGTTCAGGAGCAGAGTGAGCAGGACTTTGCACAAGGGTCTTGCCCAGCTTCAGTGTGCCCAGTTCATAGGGCTGCCTCTTCTCTGCCCTGCCCCTGCTTCCTGCACCTGAACCAGCTCTCCAAGGCCTTGTTCTGTGCATGTTTCTGGGTGAACATCCCTCACAAACCCCCCAGGCTCTGGGGATTCCACGCTGACTCTGGATGAACCTTATGTTGAAGTTGGGTCTTGCCCGGGTGCTCTGCCCTGGCACAGCCACAGCTTGCACTGCTTTGAGCCAGATCATCATGCCCTTGTCACACTTCAGTGGGGAGAAACACACGGGGAAGAGGCAGACACAGGGGCATAAAGATGCATTTTTCCAGCCTCAGCATTTCCAGTGAGCTCCAGTGCCCCTCAGAGCCGCACATGGGACGGAGCAGGCTCCCTCCAGAGGAACCATCCTGTCAGAGGAGCTTCCCGACATCTGCGCTCTGAGCCTTGTGGAGATAACATTTAGGGAAGGATTCACACAGCTTCCCTGCTCCCCGAGGCCACGTTCATCACCAGCATGTCTCTAATGAAGCGGAGGCTTTGCTTTCTGGGATCAATGAATCCACTGATCGTGACCTGTCTGCTAAGTGGGAAATCAGGTCTCTCCCTCCCCAAACTCGTCTGAGCTGGGCTCAAACAGCAGGTTCTGTCCCCAGGGTTACTCTGTGTCGCTTAATTGCAAACCCCGTGTCTGATTAGAGAGCAGCAGTGAGGGTGTGCAGAGTTACCACGGAGCAGTGGCTGCTTCCCCAGCCTGGGAGATGGCTGCAAAGAAGGAGGACATTTTGAGGCTCCAGGTGGGTGGGAATCACCCAGATTTCCCTTTTCCTGGCTCTGCACAGCTGGCTGTAGGGTTTACTGCTGATCTGTTCTCCCCTAAAGCCCTAAATCCCTCCAAAGCACTTTTCATGGGGACAGATGCTTTAAGGGAAGCTGAGGCTTCCCAAAGCAAAACGCAGCTGAAAAGGTCACTGCTACCATGTTCCCTGGCCACATCCCATAACAGAGGTGGGAACAACCCCTGGGTCCATCCAAAGAGGCTGAACAACTTTCCTGAATGCATCCTGCACCTCCAGGTCCTCTCTGCACCTCCAAACCACCCTGTGCACCCCCAGTGCCTTTGCCTGTAAGGTGCAAAGGGCTGAACCAGCCTCCAAAAAAATTCCCTGCACATCAGCTGCCCAGGGATAAGGTACTTGGCTGCAGACACATCCAATTAGGGTGTTCCCATTTAGCTGAGCCATCCAGATGCCCAATGCTCACTGCAGCATCGAGGAGGGATGGGATGGATCCATCATACGTATGGCGCTGAGTCACAGCACCAAGCATTCCCTCTGTGGCCATCTCTCATCCCTTGCTCTGCTGGTGCCTGGCTTTTCCCAGGCAATCAGCCTTGCTCTCAAATGTGACCCCCAGGAGGGCTGTGGGGAGAAAAAGCTCTCACTGAGGACTTGGCAGGCAAAAAAAGCCTGGAAGTGGAGGCTGCTTCATGCCGGGTGTGATAGCCCCTACAGCAAATGCCTGATCCCAATGCTCAGTGCCACAGAGGGCTTGGGCTCAGAGATTTTTCAGAGCATCAGCCTTTCCCTGAGTGGTCTCTAAAAGCTGTGGGGCTATGCTCTGCCTTCAGGCTGAATCCACGTGGAAGACTCCTGGGGAAGGGCTGACTGCAAAGGCAGGGACACAAACATGCTTGTGCGGGCCAGGGAAGAGGCTCCATGGGGACACACAGGTCTATCCTGAGAAACCACAGAGCCAGCTATAAATACCTCCTCAGAGCATCACTCCCCCTCCTCTTTGATGTTTTCCTGTTATTTACTTCAAACCCACTCCTGCTGCTGTTATTTTTATCTTATCTCTTCTTTCCCCCCTGCTTTTGAGTCTGTTTACGAGCTGCATCACAGAAGTGTTTCAAAAGGAAGATGGAAAGATGGTTAGGGACCCTGAGAAGGTCAGGGACCCCAGGGAGAAGGTTGGGGACCCTGGAAAGAAGGTTGGGGACCTCAGGAGGGCACAGCTGCCAGCACGCTGCTCTCCAGCAGCACATGATGGGCAATGGAGAATGTCCCTATGGGACTGATGTGGTGGGTGACCCAAACTACTCCCCACTGTGGAGAAAGGGCAAACGGGGTCTCCTGCTGCTCTCCAGCAACCCATATCTGTCAAATTTGCAGGAAATTGGTCTCCCTGTGATGCCAAACCCCTGCCAGAGCCAGAGGAATCCAGGCAAGCAGCTCAGAAATTAATGGAAGTGGAGGCCGTGTGAGTAGTCAGACACAGATGAGCTTAATTCCCTTAAACGAATTAAAAATACATCACTCCTCACCACCGTGAGCCCAGAGCTGCAGCAGCAGGAGGGGAATGTGAGCTGTGAGTGCCTTGGCCCTTGGACCTCCCTCAAAACTGAGTAACCAGGATTTCTGCCATGATCCTCCCATAGGGAGACTGGGAGCTGGGTGCCATTATTGGGTGATGATTCAACTCATTTCAGCAACAAAAAACTGCTGTAGCCAACTTTTTGCTTCTCCTCATTCACCTTTTCAGCCCAAACTGATCTTTGATTGTATAAAATGCCATGAAGCAGAAGTTCTGGGGTTTCCCTACCCAAGCCAAACCAGACTGTTTACCTTGCTTCAGGTTTAAGATGTTTAATCCCTTAGTGCTAAAGAAAGCTGCTGTCCCCATTCCCTGCTTCATGCACCTCCCCTTCCCACACCCACCTGGAAGCACCAAACTCCAGACATTCCCTTTGCCAGGGTGCCTGCCTGTAGTGTCACCCACTTGCCAAGAATTGGGGTGTTTTTGCAAATTCCCATAAAAAGGGAAGCAGCTGGGATGTGGGTCATTGCCCAGGCAGGGGTGCAGGGGCTCCCTGCCAGCCCTGTCTGTTGGGATGGATGTTTTCTGCTGTGGTTTCTTTCTGCTGGTGGAAAGCCCCTGGGACCCTGTTTGCACATTGGCTAACAGGGAGAAATTGAATCCAAAGGTCCAGGAAGGAAGGGGGAGAGGCTGGAGTGAAGCTGGGAGCATGGAGTGGCCCCAGCACCCACTGGACACAGCAGAGTGTGGGATGTGGAGGGAGGAAAGCCCAGCTGGAAGCTGGAATGAGGAGGCTTTACCAGCAGATGGGTTTAGTGGGGGCTGCCATGAAATCTTCAATATGGGCAAAACTTAAAATCCCAGCAGGCTGCTCCTCTCCAAGCCCAGATGGGCAGGCATCCAGGGCAGCCTCCTGGCCTGGATTGCACGGGAGGTCATGGCTGTCCCTGTGGGATCTGTGAGCTGGAGCCTGGCGAGGGTGGATGCCAAGTGATGGGAAATCACAGTGGGGGCTGCTGGTGGCTCCAAGCCAGGGCACGGGACCCTCCTTGGGGCTCCCTCCCTGCTGCCAAGAATGCTCCAAAGGAAAGCAGCTGCCCTGGACTGGGAAAGTCCTGGGTCACTCTGCAGATGGGCAGCCCTTGTGCCACCAGAGACCCCACTGCTGGCACTGATCTTGGTATTCAGCTGCATCTCCCCACACCTTGGTGCTGGATTGTGTCTGGCTTCGCTCTGGGATCAGTGTTGGGCTGAAAACAAATCTGGGCTGCGTGGGGAGCAGCCATGTCCCAAAGCTGGTAGGAGCACACAGGACAACCCTAACTGGGGAGAGAAATTCCCTCCATCCCCTTGTGCTCTCCTTAAAGGCAGGCCTGGCAGCGTGCTCTCCCACGAGGGTGCTCAGTGGGGATGGGTGCTCCCCTGGCCAGCGGGGACAGGGACATCTGTGGGGACACAGACAGGATCCAGCCACTTTCCAGCACTTCAGTGCAGGACCTAAGAGTGCAGTGGGTGCAGGGATGGGGCTTGGGGCTGCAGCAGCTGTCAAGGAGCATCTTGGGGTTCCATGATCGGCCCCAAACCTGTCCCTGCTGAGTTCTGGTGCAGGGAAGCTGCCTGCAATCCATCACCTCTCGTGGAGAGGAAAATAGGCCTGGGGGCATGCAGTATGGGTCCAGGGCATGCTCTCTCTGCTTGGCTAAAATGACACTAATTAAGCCCCTTGCAGTGTGTAAAAGCTATTCCTACAGGGCAGACAATTAACCTTGAAACTTGGCTTTTAGTGCTTGGAGGGGAGCGAATTTTTCATCCTGTTATTTCCCCGTGCTATTAAGCTAATCCTGGAGACCGTGAGGGAGAAGCCGTGTGACACGTCTGCAGCTCCCAGCCTTGCCAGGAGCACAGTGTGTGGCCAGCAGCCTCCTGCTCCATCCCTCCATCATGCTCACATTTTCACCCACGGTCTCCAACAGCATCATCAGCACTGGGGAATGCCGGGAACCAGGGATGTGACCAAGGGCACACGGCAAGGCTGTGGCATTACATGATTATTATGGCCAGAAGTAAATCCAGCCTCCTCTGAGTGTGCTAGACACAGTGCCAGCCCAGCCTTGACTTTTCAGGGAGTTCCCTCGGAGGGACAGCATGTCCCTGGCTCTCCAAGGCTGTGACTGCTGGCATAGCATTTCCCTGGGCCAAGCTCTGTGTGAGAAGTTTTGTTTTCCTGCAGGAGAAAGGGAGGGATGAGAGAGGGTGGAAAAAGGGGGAAGATTTCACCTGTGAAGGTCAAACCCTGCTGTGGGGCAGGGGGTGTCCTCAGGATGCCCTGTGTCCTCCCCAGAGTTCACAGTTTCTCCCCCCAAATGCAGACAGTTACAGTGCTGAGCTTGGGGACACTGGGGAGAGGAGCTGGTGGCTTGGTCTGATCCTGCCATCAGCAGAGGGGAGGGAAAAGGGAGGATGGATAGCCCACAAAACCCTCTCCACGGGCTGCCACACAAGCACCAGCACACATAACTAATTTAAGCACTAAAATCCAGTCTCGGCATATTTGTTACAAGAAGCTGTAAAAAGGAACTGAAATGTTAAAAAAATCCCTCAGGAAGAGAGCACTGGGAGGGCCCTGCGAGGTGAATAGCGGTGAGAATGGGGGGTCTGTGGGTCCCCCCACTCCAGGAATGAGGATGGAACATTGTGGTGATGGTGCTGCCAAGAAGCAAGGGAAGGTGTGGAGGATGTACTGCTCCTGACAGCAATAGTGCCACGAGTGCATAAACCCACCTTTGGGCACCCAGAAAATATGGGAGAGGTATCCTCCAGAAAGGTTTTCCCTGTCTTCAGCAACCCCTTCCCACTGGTGGGACCTGCAAACCCTCATACCTAGCTGATCATTGGCTGCTCTGAGCCTCACCCCAAAAGAGCAGCAAACCTCCTACCTGAGCACTCCCCTGAGAGCTTTTTCCAGCTCTAATTGGCCTTTCCATGGCAGCAGGGGAGGCTGCAGCACCCCTCGAGGAGCCATTTTCCATGTGGGAGCTGTTTCTCTGCAATGGTCTGGTTTTAAACTGCTTTCCTCTTTTTTTCTTGAGGGGGTGGTACGTTATTGGAGGCTGGATAAAGTGACGGAAGGGAGAGCTGTGCCATAAAAGCCAGTCTGCTGCTAAAGCTGGTGAAAAAAAGGATGCTGCAAAGTGCCTTTGCAGTTGTTTAGTCATTTGTTAGCCTGGCTGAGGGGTGATTTGTGTGGCCAAGCACCAGCTGCAGAACATCGTGTAAGGCAAAATGCCCTGAGTGTGTGCAGAGACCAGAGGAAGGACCAGGAAAGGAGCATGAGAGCGTACTGAGAGATTCTTTTTTTTTCTAGGTGATGTTTTTGATTTGTCTGCCTCACTCCCCCTTCTACAAAATAACGCTCATCTTCTCCAGGGCTCCCATGGAGATAAATTCAGCTGCTGTTGCCTCACAGCTCTTCCCTCCCCAAGAACCTTGCCCATGGAAGTCACTTTTCCTGCTGCCCTGTTGTTTCTCACATTAGCTTTAATAATAAAAAAAAGAGAGAGTAGGTGCCTGGGGTAGCAGATGGGACTGGCTTCTCCTGCCCGCTGTAAATCACAGAGGAGGTTTTACCTTCCCGGGATGAAGCTCTCAGAGCACTGATCCTGCCAAAGCCAGCCATGGAACGACAGCACAGCTGGCTGCCAGTGCCACCACTGCTCATCCCACTGCTCATCCCTGCATCCCTCTCTCCGGGAGGAGAAGACAAACCAACCTCCTGCACCTCTCGTGCAGAAGTGGCCAGGTCCTAATGGGATTTCTAAATCACGGCTGAGCTTCGGAGCGTCTGTCTGCTGGCATAAATCAGCCCGGCTGGAATCGCCGGTGCTGGGCTGATTTACGCCAGGGAGGTGAGGGGGGAGATGCTGGAGGGTTCATCTGAGTGTCCCTGTCCTCTGGGCAGTGGCAGGAGGCCACAAATCATCTGGCAGCCACGGAAATAACTCAGCAGCCTGAGACTGGGCAGGGGGGTGAGGCATGTGAGCTCAAACGGGTTTCAAGGTGGATGTGGGAATGAGTTTTAAAATTAGAATAGAATAGAATAGAATAGAACAGAACCATTTCAGCTGGAAAGGACCTACAGTGATCCTCTGGTCAACTGACAACTTCAGGGCTGACCAAAAGCTAAAGCATATTATTAAAGGCATTTTCCAAATGCTTGTTGGACAGGCTTGGGACATTGAAGGCAGGAAGCCTGTTCCAGGGTTTGACCACTCTCTCCAGAAGGAAAGAATTTCAAGTATCCAGTCTAACTAACACCCCTCGCAACACAACTTTGCACATTCAGAACCTGGACTTGATGATCTTGAAGGTCTTTTCCAACCTTAATGATTCTATGATTCATTCCCACACATCCCATCGCTTGATCCCAGGGAGAAGAGCACCGCTTGGAGACCTCCCAGGCCTGCTGGAGGCTGGATTTCTCCAGGATTTTGGGGTGTTTTAGCACATATCTTGTTTATCTAACAGGAGAAGAAGCCTTTTGGAGCGTGGGCGGCGCAGGACGGGGCGCGCAGGCACCGCGCTCAGCCCGGGGCTCTTTGCATCGGGCGGATGGTTCCGAGCGGCTGCTTGCTCCAGAACTGGAAGGGATAAAACGCGGAGTGGAAGGCGTGCCAGCCGCCTCAGCTGTGATGAGCCCGGCGTGAGCGCTGGGCTGTGGCAAAGCAGCGGCACCGAGGGGCTCACACGTGAGCCAGCGAGCCGGGACGGGCTTTAACCGGGATTTGCAGCTGCGGAGTGGCCGCGCCAGCCCCGGGGAGCGGGGCTGGATGGGACCTGAGTATCTTGAAGGTCTTTTCCGCCCTTGGCTGACCATCAGCTGTACCTGTCCCCAGCCCCGGGGGAAAAAAAGCACCTGCAGCCTGGCAGGTTGCATGTACCCCCGTTGAGGCGCACGTAAATTACAGCCTGCTGCGTCTCACTGAAGGAAGGCTCAGGTAGATTAGATATAAGGGAGGTGTTTTTGCAGTGAGGGTGGTAGAACACTGGCACAGGTTGCCCAGAGAATCTGTGGATGCCCCTGGGAATGTTCATGCTCAGGTTAGACAGGGCTCTGAGCAACCTTATCTGCTTAGAGAGGTCCCTGCTCATTGCATATGTGACCTTTTAAAGGTCCTTCCCAACCTCAACCAATCTAGAATTCTATTTTATAAAGACCATGCAGGACTGTACATCCTGCACGTGCTGGCGTGGATTGGGGCTGGGGAGATCCTGACCTCACACAGACCATTTTGTGCCTTGATGGTGCAGGACAGGTTGTGGGACCAGCTCAGTGTGGGAGCGAGGGCTCCTGCTCTGCACAGGGTGTATGTTGACAAACTGGGTGCCATTCCCAAGGTTAAAATTTGTCACCGTGCCAAGGACAATGCCTGCAAGGGAGCAGGGGCTGCCCCGTGTCGTGCTGCCTGTCTCTTTGATCTCCCACGCTGGTTTGAACTGCTGCCTTCCACCAAAACACCCATGATGGTCATTTGACCTATTTTTATTTTACTTTCCTCCCATCCTGTTCTGCAGAAAACCCAGAGCAGCCTTTCCCTGAAGTGTCAGCACTTTATCCAGCACAAGTCCCAACGTGCTTCCCTAATCACAGACACACCGACATGCACACAAGCAGGATTCAGCTCCCAGGACTCATTTCAATCCCTGTGCTTCTTGATAGCACTGCAAATCCCCACGCTGGCTTCTCAGGTCGTAGCAATACCTGCAGCAGAAATACCTCCTTGCCTTAAGCAGCACGTTTTTATCCCAAGACAGTGTTTGTTTAGTGGATTGTGATTCTAATTCAGCAGATGGTACCAACAGCTGCCAACCCCTCGCCTTATCTCCCTCCTAGCAGGCGGCACTGACCCGACCTGACCCTGTGCAGGGCTCAGCCTGGCACCCAGGGCTGTGGGGGTGAGGACGTCCCCTGGCAGGACCCTCAGTGTGGTTGGCACCAGGCAAGTCTCGGCCAGGTCGGGAGTGCTGGGAGCCAGAGGATGCTGTAGCCCTTCCCCGAGGATGCTGTAGCCCTCCACGAGGATGCTGAAGCCCCCCCTGAGGATCCTGAAGCCCCCCCTGAGGATCCTGAAGCCCACCCTGAGAATGCTGAAGCCCCCTCGGAGGATGCTGCTGCCCAGACTCCGCTGCCCAGGCGCTGCCAGGGGCTGCCCCAAAGCCGGGCAGAGGCTGCCACTTAGTGTTGGAAGGGAGCACGGCTGCTGCAGGGAGCTGGCAGAGCGCTGCGGTTGAGGACAGGCCACTCCTATGCTCCTTGGAAGGTCTCCAGGCTCCTGCTCAGCCCCCGCGGTGCCTGAGCATCCCTGGGTGCGGGTGGTCCCATCTAACGATGGCTCTGATGATAATTGCTGATGGGGCTGATGGGGCTCGTGCTCATGCATCCCCTGTTCGTCCCCTTGGGGTGTCACCCCCACCACCCCCAGAGAGCTGATGAAGGTCCTCACCCCTGCCCAGGCACTGCCCAAATCAGCCACATCACGATGTCCAACACAGAATCACAGGGTGGCTTGGGTTTGGAAGGGACCTTCAAATCCACCCAGTTCCACCCTCCTTCCACTAGACCAGGTTGCTCCAAACCCTGTCCAGCCTGGCCTTGGAAACTTCCAGGGATGGGGCAGTCACAGTTTCTCTGGGAAACGTGTGTTTTAATGTCTCCCAGGAGCCTTCTGCTCCAGCTGCTCTCCTGGATGTGTTACTATTTAAACAATATGACTTAGACACTTTTTTCCTTGAGAGTGTGGCACCAGGGCACCCAGGGGAGGTAGGATGCTGCTGTCCTTGGCAAACTCTCCTCTGCCTCAGTTTCCTCTGACTTTACAGTGAGAAACAAGCCCTTCAGACCAGCTCCCGGGGTCCCCTGACTGCTGAAACAGAGCTCAAGGCCCCTTGGCCACCTGGGGAAACTGAGGCAGGGCACAGCCAAGGAGGGCTGGGTGGTCCTGAGCAGCTCCCACCACCCCAAACACTCAGGCTGCTGTCATCTCCCACTCCTTCCCCTCATTACAGCCTGATTCCCTGGAGACGGCGGCGGCACAGCGTCCTTCCCAGTGATGTTATATTAGCTTAATAGCATTTTTCCACTCCATTTGAGAGGGGAATTTACAATGATCTCCGATTAGGACTGCCTTAGGAATGCCTCTGATTAGCACCACCCGCTCACCGGCCACTCAGGCTCACCCTGCCCCACTCCAGCTCCAAGGGCTGCAGGTGCCAGCTGGCCTCTGGCCACTCATCACCCCACAGAGAAAAAGCTTCTCTGGGCAACCTGTGCCAGAGCCTCAGCACCCTCACAGGGAAAAATTTCTTCCCAATATCCCATCTAAACCTGTTCTCTGTCAGTAGGAAGCCATTCCCCCTTGTCCTGTCCCTCCATCCCTTGTCCAGTGTCCCTCTCCAGCTCTCTTGGAGCCCCTCTAGGCCCTGGAGTGGGCTCTGAGGTCTCCTTGGATGTTTCTCTTCTCCAGGCTGAACACCCCCAGCTCTCTCATCCTGTATCCAGAGCAGAGATGCTCCAGCCCTTGGCCTCCTCTGGACTTGCTCCAGCAGCTCCACATCCTTCTGATGTTGCAGACCCCAGAGCTGGAGGCAGCTCTGCAGGTGGCGGTCTCACCTGAGCAGAGCAGAGGGGGAGAATCCCCTCCCTTGACCTGCTGGCCACACTGCTGCTGCTGCACCCCAGGACACAGATGGCACCCAGGAACCGATCCTGCAATCCCTCTCACAGCTCTGCTTGCAGCCCCCCTGGCAGTCCAGCAGGAATCCCTCCTGGGGGCAAGCAGACCCTCGCTGCCAGTAGCCCCATCCCTGCCAGCCCCTGCCCTCCAGAGCACCAGGGACTGCTCAGCCCGGGCCCCCTCCTCACCCTGAGCTGCCACTGCTCGTCCCTCACCCCTGCCACAGACGGTTCTGGGATCACTTACCAATTAGTGTGGCCTGCTCATTAAAGCTCATTATCTGCCAGTGTGAACTTGGATGGGATTGTGCGGGCTTGGCGGGGGATCAAAATCTTCCTCTTTTCCAATCACATCCCGCTCGGCCCCCACGCTCCGGGAACAGCCCCGTGGCTGCACCAGAAGGTTGGGGGATGTGGGGCTGCGTTTTAGAGGGGGAAAAAAGTGCCCAACAAATTAAGTCGAGTCCTCCACTCAGCAGAGACTGGTTGCTGCTCCACACGGATGCTGTGATGGAGCAGGATGATGCCCGGATACCTGTCTTCCTCGGCTTTCCAGGAATCTGGGGATGTATGGGAGAGGGGGGGAAATGGCAGGACTTTTGTCCACTGTGGGATAATGAGCTCAGCCCAGCTCCAGGATACAGAGCTGGCATTGATGGGAAATATCAGCTGCCAACCACAGCAATTAGGTTTCTTCTCCTTGTACATTGCTGGGAGGAGCTGGTCACAGAGGTGTCTTGGCTACTTCCTGCTTTTAAGTGCAAGGGTAGAGGGGAAGACACAAGACTCTGACAAAACCAGTCTTCTCTCACTGCCTCAGTGGGTGTTTTGAGTTAAACAGGTGACAGAAAACCCAACGGATTTCATGGCTTGGATGGAATCACCTCCACTCATGGGAGGAGACTTTGCTTCCTGGCTGTGATCTGAGCTGGAAGGCAAAACCCTGCAACCCCATCCTGCCCTATTGCATCCCGAGCTGTCTGTGAGGGACTGGCTCTGCTGCCACCACACACACCCCAGCCTCTGCCTGGCTCTGGGACACTGTGCCTGGGGGGGTGACACAGACCCTGATCCTTGGGCAGGGATGGGAATGTTGCTTTGCAGCCACAGGGGCTGGTCCTGGGCGTCCTGCAAGGCAAACAAGCCAAAGTCTTTCTGTGCTGGGAAAATCAATCCCAAATGCAGCCTGGTTTCATAAGAACCAGGAGCATGGGAGTGGGAGCTGTGTCTTTCCAGCGCCTCCTTCCCCTCTTTCCCAAAGCTGTCCTTCCCCAGGGACACACCAGGTCTGGCTTTCATTAGCGAATGAGCCTGTTTTGGTGAATGGCTCTTGTCAATATTGATTAAATTCCATCTTCCCATGTGCAGACAAATCCTCTCACAGTCCCTTCAGCGCTACCATCCTAAAATAACTCAGTAACAAGGCATGGTTTAACCCTTCCCTTCTCCTCCTCCAAAAAAAACCCCTAAGGTGAAATCACCCACTAACTGCTCCTTTGTTCATCTCCCGAATGGAACCACCCAGTAACAAGACAAAAATCCACCAGCCAGTGGAAAGCAGCTGGTCTAAGTTCAAGCCAAAGAGCCTCAGCTTGCGCGAGCCAGGGCTTTAGCACAGGCCAAGCTGTGAAGGCTGCGCCTACATCATTAACAAAATCCCCAGCAAATGCTCCCCGTGGCATCCAACCAGCTCTCCAGGGCTGCAAATTGTGCCCAGGAGCGTATTCTTCCTCAGCTCCTCCTTGCCAGGGTGCCTTTCACTGCAGACATCCCTCTGCCTGCATCCCACGCTGCCCTGGATTAACCGCCTCTTTTATTGCTGCCAATTACTGGCAGCAAAGCTGCCTCGGGGATGGAGGATGTGAGATGGGTTACACCTTCCCGGCCTTAATGACGTGAGGATTTGCAGGCTGGAGCAGCAACCTCGGCTCCCCATGGGGCGGGGGATCAGCACACAGACCCCCACACTGCTTCCCTGCCTGTCCTCTGCACCCCACTGCTGGAAGCTGCACAGGGTACTGTGGGGACAGCTGTATCCCCGAGCTCTGGCATGCATCAGGGGGTGGGAAATGCATGGACCACGGGATGGGAAATGCATGGATCAGGGGATGGGAATGTGATGCCCATCCCTGGTGACCCAGAGCTTCCTGCGTGGGTGGGAGCGGAGGCAGTGCCGGGCTGCAGGAGCGGACCACACTCGACTGCTGCTGAATGCTCCGAGGCTTCACACTGCGAGAAGAATGAGCAGATAATAGGATTTTCCATCTCTTCAAAGGGCGCTCGAGCCAGGCCCCGGCACTGCGTGGAGCCCTGGGAAGAGCCGCTGGGAAGATCCCACACCTCCCAGCCGGCGCCGCAGCCACAGGGATGCTCCCAGCTGCACAGCAGCCGCCAGCGTGCAAATGGGGACTGGGAATCTGGATTCTGGGAGGGCAGGGTGCTGGAAAGCACCACGGGGATTATCACAGTGATACCCAGCAAGGCGAGGCAAGAGGAGGTGAAATGCTGGTGATGCCACATCAGGAGTCAGGGGAAGGTTCTGTCCTGACATGGTGTGTTTTCCATAGAATCATAGAATGCTTTGGGTTAGAAGGGACCCTAAATCTCATCTCATTCCACCCCCTGCCATGGGCAGAGACACCTTCCACTATTCCAGGTTGCTCCCAGCCTCATCCAACCTGGCTTTGAACACTTGCAGGGATGTGGCATCCGCAGCTTCTCTGGGCATCTGTGCCAGCGCCACACCACCCTCACAGGGAAGATTTCCCTGTTAATATCCAATCTAAGCCTCCTCTCTTTCAGCTTGGAGCCAGGAACAGCTGCCGTGCTGCAGAAGTGAGCGGGGAAGCAGACACTGAGCTTTCCACTTGGTGCTTGCAGCAGCCAAGGGCATGGCACACTCACACCTCTCTGGGCACACACTGGCACCAGCCCGGGGCAGAGCAGCCGCCCCCGGCCAGCCCTCGGCCCCTCGGTCCCCGCCCGCTGCACAGGGGCAGCCAAGGGACCATCTGGAGCCTCATTTGAAGAGCTCCCACGTCCCCGCGTCCCCGCTCCATTTCTCCTCGGATGGCTTATCAGCAGTGACTTTCCCGACAGCAATCGATAGAAAACATTTTATCACCTTCCCAGGCGGCAGGATCCGTGGAGTGGGTCTGATTTCTGTTTCTATGGTGACATCTTCCGGGCTTGTGAAAGATTTTGCCTTTCTTGGTTGTTGTCGGGTGGTGGAGACGGGGGGAGTGGAGGGGGACTGGTGCTATATTTTTTGTTGTTGTAGGGTTTGCCTTTTTTATTTTTTTTTCTTTCCTTTTTTTTTTTTTTAATACCATTTTCAGCACACCAAGGAAGCCGCCAGCCAGCCAAACGCGATGCTCGCAGCGTACCCAGAGCAATGCTGCTCGCTGGGAGGGGCCCCAGGGCAGCTTTCATGCCCAAAATGCCTCTGAAAGCTATTGAAGCTTGAACTGGGGCCGTCTCCCTCCTTCCCTTATCCCAGTCCCCCTTCCCACCCCTCCAGGCTTCTCCTGCCAGGCCTGGAAAAAGCCACTCGGCCACACAGCAGGGATAGCCTCAAGCACAAGTGACTGCTCGGGGCGTTTTGTAGTGCAGCTGATTTTGCTCCTCAGCTCTGCTCCCTCCTCCTTCTCCTTCCTTTTTATCTCCCTCCACCTGCTTTGGTGGAGGAGGAGGGGGTTTGTCACCCTGCTCTGCCAGCTGTGGTGGCCCTGGGACCCGACCAAAGAGGCAAGGAGGGACACCAGGGCAGGGGATAATTTCTTATCTCTGGGACATCTCCTGCATGCAAATGGCCCGGTGCTCCTGCTGAGTTATCAGCACCTGAGGATCTCACCGATTAATGTCTGCAGTTCCCTCTCCTTAGAGCTCCCTTTACCCCATGAACCACATTGCTCCTGCCACCTGGCCCTGCCAAAACTGTCCCTGTGCTCCTGCTGGGACAGCAGGATGGATGGATGGATGGATGGATGGATATACTGGAGAGGGACTTTGGACAAGGGCATAGAGTGACAGGACAAGGAGGAATGGATTCCTACTGTTAGAAGGCAGGTTAGATGGGATATTGGGAAGGAATTCTTCCCTGTAAGGGTGGTGACAGGTTGCCAGAGAAGCTGTGGCTGCCCCATCCCTGGAAATGTTCACGGCCAGGTCAGATGGGACTTGGAGCAACCTGGGATATTGGAAGGTGTCCCTGCCCCAGGCAAGGGGGTGGAACTGGATGACTTTAAGCTGCCTTCCAACCCAAACTATTCTAGGATTCAATGATTCCATGAATGGATAGAGAGAGGGAGGGAGGCAGGGAGGGATGACCTCTCGTGTCTGGAGTTGCCCTGTGCTGATGCATTTAGCAAAGGAGCCACCACCTCTTTGGCCCTGGTGGATTGGGAACCCAAAGTGAAGCCCCTCTCCTCCACTCCTGAGTCTCCAACAGTGCTGAACCCTTGTCCTTACTGCCAAGGGAACAGCTGCACATCCTGGAGTGACACCAGCCGTGCCACCTGGCCTGGGATGTGCTGCAAGAGCAAGTGCAAGGGCAGGGACTGGTACTGAGCAGCTGGGAGGGCCAAGGTGCTGCTGACAGCATCAGTCCAGGTTGCCAGAGGCGTGTTTGGAAGGCACTGCCAGCTTGGCAATGCTCTCCCCACACCTTTCCCGTTAATGATCAAGGCACACCGCTCTATTTAATTAATGTTTCTCAGTGGCACAGCATTCAGCTACTAAAATAAGTAAATAAAATAAAACAGAGGTTTCTTCTGTGTTTTTTGGTTTTGGTTTTTTTTTTGGGGGGGGGGTTGGTTTTTTTTTTTTTTTTTTGTTTCTTTTTAATAATGGGAAACTCCGAAGCTCATAAAGTTGGAACCGTGTCCTGGCATTAAGTGACAACAGGGGATCGCTCCTTGCATCGGGCACAGACCCAAAGCACTTAAAAGCAAGGGCAGGAATGGGTAATGCAGGTCTGCCATCCCCTTACCCAGCCAAGAGAAACGCAGTGTCCGTGACACAGATCAGCACCCCTTCATATTTCATCTCAACACAATGCCCTTATCTTTGACCCAAAATAAAAATTATTCCTTGCTCAGCGATCTCAAAATACAAAATTATCTACGCATGCACTAATGCCACGTATCAATCAACTTCAAATGCAAATCCCCACAGCGTTTAGCCCTAATTTTACCATAAAAGGATGGGTCCACGCCAAGCACCTCGCTCAACATTATTCTAGGGAACGGCAGCTTCCATCAGCAAATCTTCTCCTGGTCATTGACAAATACTTGGATCCTCAGCTTTTCCTAATGGAAACAATCTGGCCAGTTCCTGAGAAAGGGCGAAGCATGGAAGGAGAGCAGCACAGTCTCTTCTCTCCCCCTTTTCCCAGCCTCTCTCCTTAAAAACCTCTTCAGATCTGGGAGCCTGTGCAGAGACGGGTGCTGGGGGAAGGAGAGCAGAGCCAGGTGGGAACAGCCAGAAAAACCCCTCTGCTCTCTCTGCAAGGGCAATGGGAGGACCAGGATCATCAGCCACAGTGGGGAGAGCCTGCACCCCATCCCTGCTGACAGCAATGCTGCTCGAAGGGAAGCCCATTTGCCAGGATGTGCGGTGGGTAATTAGGGATTTGCAAGGCTGGGCACGCTGTGTAAGCCTTTTTCTTCCTTTTTACAGCAATGAGGGAGCGTTGGTGGGAAAAGGCGCTGTGCAAGCGACAGGAAAACACCAGGGAACACTTGAAGGAATGTCAAAGTGCAGATCAAACCCAGCCTGTATTAAATGTCTTTCCAGGTTGCTGCAAGGCTGGTGGGGTGCGGGTGGAACAGGCAGACAGCAGAGCTACTGCAGGGCCACACCAAATTCCAGTATGAGCTCTGGAAAGGTTGAAAGTCCCTGGGCATGAGAGCCCTCTCAAGGTGGGGCTGTCCCACCGCCAATATCAGTGACCCCTCCACGAGACACAGTGTTTAATGAATTCCCACCCTGATCCCCTTGAGCAGATCCTGGGTCTCACTCAGCGTGGGATCAAGTCCCGGCAATGCTGGGAGCGTGGCACGCAACGGGTCCATCCAAATTTCCGCCCCACATCCTCGAGGAACAATGGCCTGTGTGTCCCTCGGAGGCCCCTCCTGCCACACGCGGCCGCAGCCGCCCTCCAAACACTCTCCCTCTTGTTCGCTCTGGCCGGGAAGCGGCGGAGCAGCAGGTATTTCCTGCCATCGGCTGCCATCCCCGCCTGGCCGGCCCCACGGGGGACGTGCTGCTCCATCTCTCATCCCAGGGATCCCCAAGGGACCTGCCACCCTTCGGGGACAAATAGGCACCCGCAGCGGTTGCTGTCCCTCGGCAGGCAGGTGGCCCTGCTCCAAAGGGACACCAGCAGCTCCACGCACGCCCCCGCTGTGCACATCCTGCTGGAAAAGATTTCCCTTCTGCTGTTCCAAGTCCCAGCTAAAATGAGGCTCAAAAACGTGCAAAACGCTGGTTTTGCCTCGTTTCCTTTGTGTGTTTCAGTGTGTTCTGCAAACAGGGCACTTCCTCAGAGCTCCGCTTTGGCTCTCACGTTCGGGAATAAGAGAGAAGCTTTTATTTTAATAGGAAAACAGGATTATAAATTAGCAGTCAAGCTGTGAGAGCACAGAATCTTCCTCTTAAAATATCTGCGCACGTCAGTTTGGCCAAAGCTGGGTGTCAGCACTGGGGACACAAACACGGAGGGGTCCTGAGTGCCACCCCTCTTGGTGCACAGCAGGTGCTGGTGGCACATCCAAGATGCTCATGAATAACCAGCTGCCACCACCCAGCAGCGAGGGCTTACACCGGATACCTGATGGAGAGGAAAATCCCAGGCAAACATCAGGCAGCGCTGCTGGCTGCAGCCAATTTTCCTCACTTAATATGTTTCCTGCACTCATCCCCCTCCCTGACCTCGGCTCCTCCTTGGAGCACGTTCAGCCCCAGACGCACCGCTGAGCACAGCCAAGGCCAGCGGGACCGCTGCCATTTCGTCCCTCCCCTCTGCTCCCTGGTCAGGCCTCCTGTCACACTGCTGCAGACCCCAGCTTCCCCCTGAAGGTCCCCAGGCTGCCCAGAGCAGGGTAAGTGGGCAGTGATGAGCACCTCGTGGGGTGATGGTTCTCCGTGCACCCATGGAATGCTCGGAGAGCAGGGGGTGGGAACGGCTACATCCATCCTTTATGGAAGATGCATATCCCGGACTCTGATCCAGAGGAGGATCAGAATCCAGCTCCAAAGGCAAGTCCAGATGTGGATCCAAATTCAGCTCCAAATGCAAATCCAGATGTGGATCAGAAGAATCCAGTTCCAATTCCTGATCTAAATCCAGACACAGACCCAAGTGCAGAACCACACGTGGTGCAGTCCTGATCCAAATGTGGATTCAAGCCCAGAGACAGCTCCAGCTCCAAACCCGGACTCAGGGTCTGGTGTGTGTCTGCAGGGACTTCATCCTGCCCAGTGCCTGCACCTGTCAGATGCTGCCCAGCGAGATGCCCTGCACCCAGCACCGGTGCCACTCTCTCATCAATGTTCCCCGATGCCCAGTGCCTGCACCCATCAGGGTGCCCGGTACCCAACACCACTTCCCCCCTCCACTCCCCAGCTCAGGAGCTGCCACACGGTTCCTCCTGCTGGCGCCCACCCCCCTATGTGGAGCACCCCGGTGGTCGGTGCGCCGTGCCCCGGCTCCCTCTGCGCCATGCCCAATGCCTGCCCCTGTGCCCGGTGCCTGTTGTGCCACGTCCCGATTCCCGCTGTGCCGTGCCCAGCGCCCGCCCCACTGCTCCCTATGCCCGTGTGCCGTACCCCACTACCCGGTGTGCTCTGCCCAGCGCCCGCCCCGTTGCCCCCCGTGCCCCGTGTACCGTGCCCCGGTGCCCGGTGTGTCCTGCCCA
>VYXD01016589.1:587836-600270 GCA_013397195.1 Hylia prasina | reverse complement strand
GGGGTCGGCATCCCGAGGGCTCTGCTGCCGGTGGAAACATCCTGGCTGACCATGCAGACCTGCCGGAGGTTCTCACTGACATCAGAGTGGGATGTTGTTGGGGTGCATGTTTGTTCCCCACTGCCTTTGAGTGGAAAGTGGTGCCATCCCTTAGATGTGAGCAGATTTTGGCTTGCTGAAAGCTCTTGTGGTCACTGGCCCCTGCCCGCTTTCCCCTTGACTGCCAGCAGTGCCCGCGTTGGCTGCCCTCAGGTGACCTCCCAAAGTGATGGTGTGGAGGAACAAACCCAGCAGTTGGGGTTTTGCATGGGAGAGTGCTCCTAGGGCCCTGTGCCAGCCGAGGGAGGGCATCGCTGGTCGTGCCAGCACCTTCCAAGGGCTCTCCCAGCTCAGCTCCAGCTGCCTCAGCTCCTGGGCATCACCAGAGCCTCCTTGATGGTGCAGAAATGTTTCCCTGCTGGGTGCTGGGATTTTGTGGAGCGCTCCTAGCTCACAGCTGCCTTTCCCAGGGTGGCAGTGTGTGTGCCCCAGGTGGGTGAGCAGCGCCGTGGTGGCTGTGCAGATGTGGGTGCTGTCACCTGTGTGCTGGTGACAGAGGGTGGGGGGACCCACCGCGGGCGAGGCACAGGTTGGCTGTGCATGGTGCCCACCAGTGCTGAGACTGCTTCTCCTGGTTACTGTCACTGCCTGATGAAAATGGACCTCGAGCGGCAGGGAGATGGAGTGGATAAAGATGGGAAGAAGCCAAGTGAGATGGAGAAAAGGACATGTTCCCCCTGAGTGCTCTTCCCTCCCTGTTCCCCGTGGGATTGAGGTGTCTCCCTCGAGGCGTGGCGAGAGTGATGGTGGTGAGGGGTTCAGTCTGGGTCTGTGCACAGGGCTGGGGGCACCCACACCCTGAGCAGCAGCTCTGCAGCCTGGGCCAGGAGCTGTGTGAAGTTCAAGGCAGGAAGTGAGAAATAAAAAAATAAAAAAAGAAAAACCACGACTAGTAGAAACCACCAGGGAGATTTAGGGAAGCAGCAGTGCTGTGCTGTGGAGCCCAGAAGAAGTGTGTATCCTCATCTGATGAGGAGCTGCCTGTGCCAGGGACCGCAGACCCACCTCTCCTCTCCCGGCTCTGTCTCTGCTGCAAGCCCCAGGGAACAATTGCATACAGAGTGCTTCGTTTCAGAGCCGCCACAGTCATTTCAGAGACCTTTTAGGCAGGAAAAGTGCTCTGTAGCGTGTAATTTGAAGGCTCTGCTCTGAACCTTCACTGTCGCTCTGCTAAATGATCCTCTGCTCTTCCAAACCTTTGCTGCCTGGAAACCAGCAGCGGTGACCTGGTTCCTGGCCCCGCTGGGTCCCTGGTCTCCCTTCAGCTCTGTGCTAAGGTGAGGGGAGTTGCAGGTTGCAAGGAGCAGCCTGGGGTGGTTCTCTGCCTTGCATGGGGCCTCTCAGATGTCAGAGTCCTGGGAGATTTCAGCCAGTCTTAATCATCTCTTGCCTCTGCCTGAGCTGCAGAGGTTGTCAGAGTGCACTAAGGATTTTCCAGCCTGGAGGGTCGAGTCCTGTGAGGGCTCTGCAGGAAAATCTAGGGACTCCAACTGATTTTCCCCCAAAACGGAGGAGGTGTAGAATTCTTTTCTGTAGCATCCCTCAGGCTTGGCAGCTCATGATGGGGAAGGACCGTTTGTTCTGCCATCAGAGGAAATGGCACAGCTTTGGTTTAACTGATGGAGCTGTGCCACAGCCTCACTGGGGGCACCAGAGGTGAGCCTGGAGGTGCTGGACCATCACTTAGCCAGGGGGTGTGATATCACCTGGGGTTTCCTTGTCTTTCCTCTTGTGCCCATCCTTGTTAGCTGCCCTACAACTTTTGTCTGCTGGAGGCACACCTGCAGGAGCAGCGCGAGCGGTGCGTTTCCCCTGTGCCAGATGCAGGCAGGGCCCCGAGCTCCTGGCAGCCAGGGCATGCAGGCAGCCTGGCAGGAAAAGGGTACAGGATGGGGAGAAGGAGAGACATTTGGATATGCAGGGTTTGGCTGTCACCTCTTGGCCCGGTCTGGTCCCGTGCCAGGTTGGCACAGTGCAGGCACCTGTGTGTCTTCTCTCGCCTCGCGCAGCTTCGCTCTGCTTTGGATTTGCTCTGTTTTGGATTTGCTCCTGGTTCCTGCTCAGGCAGGAGAGTCCCAGTGATGGTGGATTTATGCACGTCACCAAGTCAGACACACAGCCAAGGCAGGAGGCACTGGCTTGAGTCTGTGCTAGCTCTGGGCTGCATCAGCCGTGCCAGGCACGCGCCTGGGTCCAACTTGCTCTTAAACCCTGATGGTGCTGGGGACCCCACCCTGTCCCCAGGCGATTGCTGCCACCCACTGATGACAAGACTTCCACTTGGCTTCCGCTGCTCGCATCCTATCCCCCCCAGAAGGTCATGGCAGCGGGGCACAAGGCAGAGGAAAGGCAGTTTCCCTTTTCCTTCTTCACCTCTCAGAGGGATCCTCCACAGCTACAGCCCTTCCGAAGAGCAGGCAGGATGCAATCCCAGCTGGGGTGGAGCAGGCAGACCCGTCTATTGTCCTGCCACCATCCTGTCCCATTGCCTGCTCGAAAACATGCTCAAAATCCACCTGCTCGGAATTGCGTGGATTTGGGATTTCCCCCAGGAGGACTGGTCCAGCTGCTTGAGGCCAACAGCAGTGAAGCTTTCACCTGGTGTGGAGGAGGAGGAGGTGGGAGGCAGGTGCAGGTGCTGGGGTTCCAGCGTCACATCCAAGCACAAAGAGCTCACTCCGAGCTGCGCTCACCACCTGCGCCCACCAGCACCCAGCTGGCAAGAACTACACGTCCCAGCAAGCAGAGGGCCACCACCAGCCCTGCAGGATGGAGAGTGGCTTCCTGGGGCTGGCAGTCACCCCTGATTCCCCTGTGGGAGGTTGGGATCGCTGCGGGAATGCCGCCTCACCGCGGGAAGGTGGCAGCTTGGTTTTTGCTTTGGTTGCACGGCCTAGTTTTGAGAGCTGGAATATGCTCAAAGCTGGGCTTTCTGAGTTGCTTTTTTTGGTTTTGTTTTGTTTTAAATGACAGCATTTCCCCTTTAAATTTACATCTCTAGCTGGGGAACACAGAGCCTGGTGAGAGAGGGAGTGTGAGACTTTTATAAAAAGAACGAGTCGGGTTTTATTATCCCTTTGAGACGAGCAGGGAAAATCTATACTGAAGGCATGAAATAGCAATAAAAATGGACTTTTTGCCAAAGCAAAATTAATTGAGTGAATCTCAGTCCTCAAGCCTGAGCTCTGAGAGGCTTATGAGTTGGATATGAACCACTCTGCCCCCTTCCAGGCTCTCATCCCCCAAGGAGGAGAGGTAAATCCTCCCTCAGGTCCTCAGTGTGTGATGTGATCAGCGCCTGGGAGCAAAGGACTCGTGCATGGGATACAGCGAGGGTGAGGATGGCTCCAGCCCTGATGGTCCCTGGAGCAAGGACCTTCTCCAGGTCCTTTGGCTTGGGGTTGGTGGCGGTCATTCAGAGGTCATCGCTCCAGCGTTTCCATCACTGTGAGTCACAGCATCCCATCTGGACTGTGGATTTGGGGGAGTTCAACAGGAAGAAGAGGAAGACTGGACCCAGGCTCCTTGAACCCACTGCAGAAGCCAGGAGAGGATCCTGCTGTCTTACCCTGGCCTGGGCTTGCTCTTATTGATCATTTTCTTCCCTCATCTCTGCATCCTGCTCCTGCCACGCTCTGGGGTCTGGCTCTCCAAGGTGCTTTCTGGGCAAAAGCTCTGCAGAAGAGGAAACCTCCCCTCCTGGGTTTTGTTCTTCTCGACGTCACATGCGGTGGCACCGGCTCTGCTTTCCCCATTTTTGGGGGGAGGGTGGCGGGAGGAGCTGCTGGACAGAGCAGCAGAGGAAAGGCGGATTCTTTTCAGCAGATGGTGCAAAGAGGATGAGGCTGTGTAAACCTCCTGAGTCCACTGGAGAGACGGAGATTAAATAGTGAGAGGGCCGAGAGGCAGCTCCAGGCGGGAGAAGGAAGGACAAAAAAGGAAAATGGGGGTGGAAATGGGATTGGAGAGTGGAGGTGGGGAGAGGAGTGTTGATTTGAACCGGCATCCCTCTCCCACTTGATGTCTCCCCTCCAATTCAGAGGGCCTAGATTCAGTGCCATAAAAATATAGCCCTTTTCAATCCCTTATCTTGCAGGAGCAGAAACAATTGGCCTGCAAAGAAGGAGAAAACAATCTGTTTGACTGACAAACAAAACCACATTTCTGCACAAAAGGAGGAGGAGGAAGAGGCAGCTGTCTGGCTGCTGCTTCGGTTTTTTTCCTTTCCCCTCCCTCTCCTGTCCCCTCGCTGACGGTGTCAGAGCAGAGCCTCTACCCTTGCCAGCAAAACACCCGCCGTTCTGACTGGCTGGGTTCAATGTCAGGCTCCTGCAGCAAATGTCATTGTCCTCCCTGCTGTCCCCAGCCACGGTGGAAATGCACCAGCCCTGCTGTGATGCCCTCCTGGGGATGGTGCAGGCAAAAGTGGCACTCTGAGATCACAGGGGCAGAGCCCAGCTGTTGGGAGAGGAGCCTGCTGGGTGCCAGAGGCAGAAAGTGATGCCCAAGAGAGGGACCAGGGCCAGCAGCTCATGGCAGCTGAGCTGGGGACAGAGGGGACACAAGAGATCTCTCGTCAGGGAACCTTGGGAAGTTGAGCCGGGTTGTGGGTGATGCTGAGATCACAGCATCCATGGAGCACCTGAGTGCTGCAATTGGAGGTGCTGCTGGAGCCTTGTGCTTCTCCAGAGCCAGTCCTGTGCCTCAGTTTCTCTGTCTGCAAGGTTAGCAAGGTAACACGCAGATGCTGGAGGAGAGCTGGGGCATGGAAGTGCCCTGTGCACCTAAAGTCATTATCCCAACAAATTGTTATCCCTAAAAACTCATTACAGCAACCACTGTACCAGCCAAATTGGTGCTGGGGGGAATCCATCAGACAGGCAGGAGCAGAGCCCATGGGAACCTCCGTTCTCCATCTCTCCGGAACAAACTCCTCACTTGGAGGATTTTTTGAAAAAGCAACTGATTTTCCCCATGCGATTCCCTGACCAGGAGCAGCAGCAGTTTCCTGCCTGGAACAGTTTTCCGAGGAGACTCTGCTCTATGGGGACATGTGAAGCAAACACCCACGCTCTGAAAACAGCCAAATGCAATAAATACCCAGTGCCTGAACCTGGAAAAGCAGAGGCTGGAACAGGGCAGTCTCTGCAGGGGCTGGTAGTGCTGCCACAGAGGGAATCAACAGTAAATAAAGGGGCACAAGAAGCAAATACTGAAGCCCCCAGGACACTGTTTTGATGCAGTTCACGGTGACCTACTAGAACCCACTGGAAATACGATCCTCCACTGGTGGGTGGTTCACTTTTTCCTTTTTCTATTTTTTGAGGAGCTGTTTCACTCTGCAGCCAAGTAGGAAAATAACGTAAGAAATCAGAGATTCTAGGTGAGTTAATAACAAATAATGAGTCTCTCAGTTCCTGAGTGGTTCTCTGGTTGCCGCAGTCCAGGCATATAACAACCAGGCTTTCCTGAGCATCCTCAGCCACGCTTGTTGAAATACTGCTGCAGATTGATAGAAACATCCTGAATTCAAGGGAATTTAAGAGATCCAACCTCTGCATTCTTAGATTGCCAGAACAGAAGCTTTGGGGAATATTGGATCTGAAGCATTGAAGACATTGGAAGAATTTGATTTATTTTTAATTCCTGCACCTAAAATGCAGAATTTTCTGCCCTTTTTTTTTTTTTGTCTTTCATTTTAAAGGAGGAGAGGAAGTATCCCTGAACGCTTCAAACTCCAGGAAAGAGAAGATGCAAAAGATGACTGGACTACTTTTTACAACTTTTGCTCTTGACTTTCCTCCCCAGAAGGGGAAGATGCAATGTCAGCCTGTCTTGTGATCAGGCTTTATCCTTTTGTTACCCTGATAAATGTCAGCTGACCAGGCTGGGATGTGAAAAAGCTCCATCTCTACCAGACCTTTGCTGCTCTTCCTCACTCAATATTGGGGCAGGGAAGGGCTCAGCATTTCCCCACCTGAGAGGTGCTTGCAGACTTTGCCTGGCTCCACAAGCTCCCCATCTCCTCCATGCCCTGCTGTGGTCCCCTAAGGTCCTCCAAAACCCTTTCTCCTTTTCCTGCCCCTGCCCTCCAAATTCTCCCTGCCTTCTCCCTTCAGATCCTTCCTCCCAGCTGGACTCTACAGGCAGTGGTGAGGTTTTGGCCTCCATGCTCGTTGCTGGTAGGTGAAATGCAAAGCTTTTGCTGTGATAAAGTAAATCTAACAAAGAGGCAGATTTTGGCTCCTGGGCAAGAAAGACTATTCAGTTTTTGGCAGATTCCTGCTTCTCTGGTCCTGCATGCTCTGATCATGGCCATGGGAGCAGCTCTCAGCTTCAGACCCTGGGGATACCTGGATACTCACAGTCCCTGGCTGATGGGATGGAATTTCCCACGGCAGAGCCAGCATTTGGTGATGCAGCATCCACCCGTGTTTGATCCAGACCTACCTGGAACCTCTCCTTTCCCTGGGCATCTCCCACCCCTCCCACCAGCCACAACCACACAGAAGCTCCTCCTTGGTGCTCCTCTGTGCTTGTGCCTCTTGGGATTTGGCCAGCATGTGTCAGGGCTCCTCTTCCTCTCCAGCTGCTCTCCGCTCGGCTGCGTCACCCGGAGCATCCCTTCCTCCTGCCTGGGGCTGCTTTGAACATCCTGTTTCCCGAGTTATTTCACCCTGATTTTACCAGGTCACAGGCGTGTTGGCTGTAGTGGCACAGCCTCTTTGATTAGGTGTATCTTCAAGCATGACTTCCATCTGTCCATCAGTCTCTCTCGCTAATTCCTGCAGCATTTACAGCCAGGCAGGGGCCTTGGTCATTTGGAATAGTCGCTGGTGGTGGCAGGACTGTGCTAAATGATCTATTCCACACGTTTCACCTCTTTTCTGTTTGCAAATTGTTGGTGATTTTTTTTTTTTTTTGTAGTTGCATTAAGTATTCCAAGTGACTGCGATTTCCCCCATCGTATTCATTATTCAAAATTGTTCTCCAGATAATTTCTGCAAATAATTCGCGGTCTTTGCTCTTTTGTGAATACTCGGTCTCAAGAATGAGAGTTGTTTTAATTGGGATCTCACATCACATGATGGGTTTTGCCTTCCCGATTGGGCAGGCTTAATTTTTAGACCTGAGGTTTGGGAAGGGAAACTGTTGCAATTAAGAATTTGAAACTCACTTTCTTCCAATATCTTTCGTCAATGCTTAAAATTAACAGAAATTAACAGTCTGTCTCACTTTTTTTTTTCTTCCCCTTCCTGGCCAAAAATCCCTGCCGGTAACTTGTTGGCAAGAAACACTTGGAGAATATAAACAAAAAGGTGGCACCAAAACAGCTAAATTTAACATATCTAAAAACTGGAGTGATGATTCACGGTGGTTTGTTGTGTATTATTCACCTCGCTCTGGTAAAAATAATGATCAAAATAATTTAGAAACATAAAAAGTCACATAGCAAGGGAACATTTATAGCACTTGGTTTCATAAAATCTTCCATCAGCTGCTCTCTGTGTGCCTGAGAAACATCCTGTGGGCTGGCTGGTGTGTTGTACCCTGGCCCTCAGTGCACCAGCCCCGTGCTGAGGCTGCTGCCAGCTCGGTGGAGGTGGAGAAAAGGAAGGTTCAACCATCCTGGCATCCCACACTGCCTTGATCTGCACCCTCAGCAGGCAAGACTCCAGTTGCCTCACACAGAGCTCGACTCCAGGCAGAGGGTGACCGTAAGTGACTTGCCCAAGGTCACACTCCAGCTCCGTGGTTCAGCTGGAAATAGCTCCAAGGTCTCCTGATCCCCCCAGCAGCCCCCTTGCTGCCAGGCGAGACGGAAAGGTGCAGAGTTCACGTGTCTTCTCTAACCGACAGCCTGGCTCCTGCCACCTCACCTAAAACCTCAAACCCCCTTGGCTCCGTTCTCTGCCCTCCCTGCCATGGGGCTGAGTCAATACAGCCCCCCCAGCCCCCCTGAACAGCCCGGGCTCCCGTGGCATATTTATGCCTCCGGAGCGGAGCGTTGTGCCGGCGTTCCCGTTCGTGCAGCACCCGCACAGCCCGGCTGCTCGCTTCCACCAGCTGCTGCTGCCGATTTCCCTTAAAAATAAAACCCCTCTGAAGGTACAGCAGGGACACCTTAAATGCAGAGCCGTGGCGTGCAGTTAATCATATCCTCTTAACGGGTTTATTCGCTCATTAAATATTTAAGACTCGTTTCTCTTTATCAATAGTGTGGAGGCGTGCAGGCCCCGGTGCAAAGATTTATGCACACAATAGGATCGGTGCATTTAGATTTGTTTGAAGGGATCTGAGAGCCATTTAAAACCCGACCGAGGGGGACGCTTGCTGCTGCTGCTGTTTTCCTCCAGTGAGGTTTCTGCCTTTTCTGCCTCCTGACTGTGGCTGGGAGGTGGCAGGAGGTGAGGTTGGGGGGCACAGGCTGACGGCCGCCTCTGGTACCCCCACAGTTCCTTTTGAAATAGCTGTGCCCCCTTTTTGAGGGATGCCAAGGTCTTGGAGGGGACACGTTTGGCTTGACTGTCTCGTAGTGATCAGGACGGTCAGTGGAAAACGCGGTGTGTAAAGAGGCAGGACGCAGTGTTGAGAGCTTGTCTGTGGAAGTGGTGTTTTGATCCCTGCTTCCCACTGCTGTCTGTGGGAAGAGCTTTGCCGTTGTGGCTCAGATGTGAATTCCAGCTCGTCTGGCGCCGTTCGGGAGCCGTCATGCAGGTGCAACATCTGTTGTTCTTCTGTTACTACCTGGGCTCTGCTCTTCGCACAGGTGTAAGAGCAGTGGTGGCCTTTTTGGTTCATAGGATGGGGAGGGACCAAACCCATGCCATCATCCTGCCTCATCCTCCCCATCACCTGCCCCTCTGCCCACCACAGCTCGCCAGCCCAGACCTGCATCCAGAGCATCTTCATCCAGTGCCCAGCATTTCCCAGACCTTCCTCATGCCCGGTCCCTATGTGGGGCTTTGTGGCTTCCAGCTGCTGCCAGATGTGTCACTCATCCTGGGTGCAGGGAAGCAGCTCCTCCCACTGATGTGTGTACACCTGTTCCCCGAGCTCTGAGGGCTCTGGGCTGTGGTGTGGGGTGTGGGACATGGACAGACGCCTGAGTGTCCAGTGCAGTTGCACAGTGTGACCTGTTCTGTCCTTTCGTGGAGAGCATTGCTGGAGGTTGCAGGGACAGCAGGTACCGGCATGCAGGACTCAATCTCCATCTCAGCAGCCTCTGCTTAGATCAGGAGGGAACATCTCATGCCAAGACCTGTCCTCCCCAGGCTGCAGCTCAGAGTCAGAGATGGCAGCAGCTGACGCCCATTTTTTTTCACCCCCTGTGGCATTCTGGCAGGTTCTTCCCGCAGCTTTGCATGCAGCCAGACATGCCTGTTCCAAAATCTCCTCTCCAGGAGGTACTGGGGGTGGATAGGAAGGGTGAGTAGCTGCAGTGGCAATGGGCAGAGCTGGCAGCTGCCTCCTGAGGGTGTGAGAAATACCCCGGCTGGATTATTGACAGACAGCCCAGAGCATGGGAAGTGCGTGCGTGCGTCAGATATTTACCCAAACCTCTCCTGCTTTGCAACGTGCCCACAAAAAAAAGGATCTGACAGCAATAAAACTGTCGGGCGGCTGCTGCTGCTTTTTTTTAAAGTTCTATGATAGCTTCTCCCCCCGCCTTTTTTTAATAGCTAATGCATCTGTCACTACTTTCCTAATGAGCTTTCCGAAAAGGGCCTTGGGGACCTCTACCTATCCATGTGGGCTTGGATCAGAGCGTACTCAGGGGAGGCAGAGAGAATTCAGCTCCCTGTTTCACCCTCATCCCCTCCCCAAACTCCTCTCTGAGGGCAGGTTGTCCAGAGGGAGGGGAAGGCAGCAATATCTCAGCACTCGGCGAGCTGGCGTGCACCCCCTGCAATCACAGCCAATAATGACAAAAAGACGGGGCTGCTGCCAGAGATAGAGAGCTGAGCTCCAAGCGTTACAGCAATGTCACAGCCTTGGGACTGCTGCTGGCTGCTACTGGAAAGAAATTTCCTCACAACAGGCAGAGTTATAGGAAGGAGCCATTGATTGCATTAAAAAACACCCTCCCCACCTCTTTTTTTTGGCATGGATTTTCAAGGTTTTTTTTTTTTTTCCTTTCCTCTCCCCCCCCTCCCCTTCTCTCTCCATTTGCCATTGAAGTTGCGTTCAATAAAACCCATCGCCCGAGAGCGTCTGTTCGCATGTTCTCAGCAGTACAATGGGCAGAGGACTGCAGTGTGCAGAGCCCCAGCCAGCCTCTGCAGACAATGAGGGGCTGGCAGCGGGGCAGGGGGGGCTTCTAGTTTATTTTATTTCATTTTTCCCCCACCTGCCAGCCCCCACTACTAATTGTAATCACAAAAGGCAAATGGGAAGGGACTGAGGGAGCAAGGCTGTGGTTCACCGGGGTCATGGTCTCCATCAGTCATTCTTCCAGCCTGTTGCTGGGTAAAAGCTCGGCTCCTTGGTTTATCAAAATGACTGTGCAGTAAAAGCCTCTTTGCCCAAACCTCCCCCCACCTCGAAAAAAAGCTATTTACTGACTCAAAAAGCCTGAATTTCCCATTACCATCCATGGGAGACTTTCCGTTGACTTCTCTAGGCACAGAAGGGAAAGCAGAGGGCTTGGTGACTCAGGCACAAACCTGGGATCTCTTCCTCTTGCTGACGCTGTTGGCAAATCTTTTAGGATTCAGCCAGATTCATCCAAGGACCGAACACCACCATCCCTGTGCCACTGATAGGGCACAAGAGGATGCACCACTTGGCAGGAGTGAATTCCTGATTGTGATGTGCCCAAGTTCCCCGCAGCTGTGAGATGTAACGGTGCTCACCCTATGTTGCACGATGGTGGAGAAGCTAATAGCTATTAATGCCAGAGAGATGCTTCCAGATCTCTAGATAAAAGGTGCTCAAGGAGGGAAAATTATTATCATCATGGGCCAAAGAGCTACAGGGGATTCGGAATCTGTTTGTGTTTGTAGGATGTAACCACTAAGGAGGGAGAGACTGGGACAATGGAGCATGCACAGCACTAATGGAATGAGCGTAGGAAAGAGGATATCTCTGGAGACCCTTAGAAACCATTTCCCAGTGGTGAGATCTACTTGGGTTGTTTGTTCTTCTTCCCAGATGAGAGCTGCAGTCGTGGACGCTTTTATCACTTACGAGCTGGACTAGATGGAAGCCAGAGAGCGCATTGTAGGGACGAGCCTGTGTGGCTCTCCAGTGGGTAGGTACTGATTTATCCGGTCTCAGCTTCCATTTCTGGCTTTCAGAGCTGTGCTTTATAATAGGGGAACCTGGAATGGACCTTTCAGTCCTGTTTTTCAAGCTTATGGGATGCAGGTTTGGCCTCGGTGGAGATGCAAGGGCATGACGTGGGCATCTCGAGGCTGCAGCAGAAGGGTTATTTGTGCCTTGGGATACAGTTTGGGCTGAGGTGTGGGTTTGGAGCAGCTCCACGGTAGCATGTGGTGGTTCCTTGAAGACATTTCACTTGGAGATTCACTTTTTCCAGCTGATTCACGTCCTCGTGCGAGCCCATTTCTTGCCATGGTGACAGTGAAGCTGGCTGAGGCTCTGCGTGATAACACGCCTGGTCCAGGCTAGAGGCTCCTAACGGGCTCTGAGCCCAGAGGGGCCAGGGACTGTACAAACACAGGTTGTTCCCTCGAGATTAAAACCCAGCTAGGCAAGCTGTTTGCAGTCTGTGGTCTGGCAGTGCTGAGTACACTGCTGTGCAAAGCGCTGGGCAAGCAGGTGAGACACCGGCAGCATCCATCCTGGCTCCCCTGGAGTGTGCATCCTGCCTGCCCACAGATCCTCACTTCCATCCTGTAGCCTTCCCTTTGCTCCCTGAGACAGCCCCATTTTGTGCTCGGGGGGAGATGCAGCCTTTCTCACTGGAGACCTGCAGCACACCATGCTCTTTTTTTCCTCTCCTGTCTTTTTTTTTTTTTTGTCTCTCTCCTGGACACTTTACTTAGCTTCTTTCTTCCCTCTCATTTTCTCTACCATCAAATGAAAGCCATTCAGACCAAAACGGTTCAGTCTGCTCTTTGTGTCTGGAAAACAGAACACCAAAGACAGCTGGACCTACCCGAGATGGCCACGGCCGTGGCAACAGTGGCTCTTTGTTAGCGCTGTTGTCTCTGCCCCTATCTCCAGTGTCTGGGGCCCTGTCTCTTTAAAGCTTTAGTGTGCTGTGTCAAAGCCAACAGAGAGTTCAGCTTATTAATGGATTCGCTAGGTTAATATCCCAACAGTTTGGTGTGGTGGTTTTTTTTTTTTTTTTTTTCTTTTTCACCGGC
>VYXD01016589.1:567034-580746 GCA_013397195.1 Hylia prasina | reverse complement strand
CACACAGTGCAGCGTGGGCTCTGTTCCTCCTCGCCTTTTGCTCTTGCTCCCTGGGGCAGCCCGCTGTGTCTCAGAGGCATGAGGAGTGAGTCCTCCGGGGAGTCCTCCAGCTAGTGTGAGGAATGGCCCCTCGGGGGATAAATCCAGCAGCGGGGCCGAGGTGGCAGAGATGTCCTGAGCGTCTCTCCTCGATGACAGCAGCGCCTGGGATGGAGATTTGGAGGTTTGCACGCCTTCACTCCCTCCCTGCCAGCACCTGCCCCTCCCTTTTGCCGTTGTGCAACATCCCAAGGGCAATTACAGCTATGCTTACGTGGAGGAGTGATATTGGGAAAGTATTTAGTCATTTTAACTGTTCTGCTGGTGGCTCCCCTCCCTTAAGGTAGTTCCTATTTATTCTTTTCCCTCTCCCAGCAATTCGTGTAACTCTCACTGCACCATGGCCCAGCAACCCTTTTTGGTGCATCCTTGGGTACTGAGGGCTCCTCTTGGCGAGTGGGAGTGGAAAAGCCACATTCCTGTCCGATAATACTTTTCCTTTCCTCATCCCTCCCCTGCTTACTACAGTGATTTTAAAGCTTCCGCCCCTTGACAGTGATGCAGGAGGAGAAGCAGTGGGGGATGATTTTGTAACCAAAAGTAAGAGGCAAGAGTCTGAAGAGCTTCTCCTGCTCTCAGAGGCTTCTGGATGCTTCTGTGTCTCCGTCCCTGGAGTGATTTTCCCTGGGCCCAGTGTAAACAAGGCAATCCGTTACGGCAGTTTGAGCGTTACTCCACAACCACGCTGCTGGTCCCTGCCCCCACCGTGGGCTCCCTCTGCTCCTGCTCTTCCTGCCCTGTGCCTCAGCGTGGTTATTTGGATGCTCTTCCACACATGGGAGTGACCTCTGAGCATCCGAGGGTGACCAGGGCTCCAGCAGGAACTGGAGCTGAGCCTGAACAGCCCCACCGCTGGTTCTGCAAAACAGGGGAGTGTTCAGGGGAGTTTAGGGCCACTGATGCACTCCCGGGGAGGGACCTGGAAGATCCGTGGGTATTGTTTATCCTAACAAGAGAGTGAAAAGAAGAGCCCACGGTAAAAGGAGATAAGCTCACGTGGCACACAAGAGTAACACTAAAAAATACGTGATTAAGGTTACAAAGTCAGGCACAGAGTGTGTAGGAAATCCTGGAATTAAGGACATCTGAGCAGCTTATGGCCGTGGAACGCCGTGCATTCATTAGGGGACAGCCTTAACTCTGGTCTCAAGGTGTTTCCTCTGCAGTGTCTCTGCCTCAGGGAGTGTGTGGGATGGGTGGAGCTTGGTTAAAAGCAGCTCAGTGTCCAGTTTGTGACTGTCCCCCCAGTACTCTGTTGGCAGCCCCAGTGACACTTTTGCTGTGCATTGTGCAGATCCTGCTTGGAGGTTGAAATTGTTCCTCCTGGACTTCCTAAAATGCTAAGCCTGCTCTTACCTCTGTCTTTCCCTCTGTCCCAGCTCCATGCTGTTTGGTGGCTGGCAAGGGGAAATAGCAGGATCTCCCCCACCAGTAACATTTTGGGGAAGTCCAGCTTTGCCCTGGGACCCCGGAGCAGGAGGGAATACACTCTGCAGCTCCAGGAGGGCTGATGCAAGTGCAGCCCACATGCTTCACACTGCCAGCATTTGATTTTCCATCTGTTTTTTGTTTTGGTTCTGTTAAAGGCAGAGAGGAGAGGTGGGTTTTGGTGTGAACCTCCTGTCTGTCTGCATGCAGTGTGTGGGACAAAGGCAGCTTAGCATGGAAAGCCCCAGAAGCACCCCAAGGAGTGGGCTGGGGGACTTAGAAGACATCATTTCTCCTGAAGCTGTGGGAAAAGTGTATATTTAGGACAAGCAGCCTTGCAGTCTGCTGTATGTATTCACTGTCTGAGAGCTGAGCCAGCCAGAGCCTGGAGGGGACAGATGGAGGAATTAAGGACATCTCAGCTGGGCAGCAGGACCAAGGGATGCTTGCAGGGGAGCTGGCTCCCACACCTGAACCACTTTGGAGACAAGGCTGGGAGTTACCAGAGCTTTTCTTAGCAAGAGAGCCCTCCACCGGAATAATGTGTTGTGGACATAAAAGGAGATCTGGAGAGGGAATATTTTCACTCTGGAAGCTGCTAAGGAACTTGCATTTAGCTGCTAGCAATCTGTTTCAAACTGAGTTCCTGTCCCAGGAAAGAGAAAGCAGAGCAGTCTTGCTGTGTGGACCGACTGTAAATTCTTTTCTGGCTTTGCTGGGGGAAAACAATGTGCTCTCAGTGAAAACCTCCCAGAAATCCAGGACGTGGGTATTTTATAAGTCAGCCCTTTGGAGAGAGCAGCAAAGGAGACCAGTCAAGTAGATCCCCTGACTTTTATTTA
The DNA here is from genome assembly GCA_013397195.1 of Hylia prasina. Lineage (NCBI taxonomy): Eukaryota > Metazoa > Chordata > Aves > Passeriformes > Sylviidae > Hylia > Hylia prasina. The sequence continues at coordinate 578,377 of VYXD01016589.1, read as the reverse complement.
CTGGCAAGTCAGTGGAGTGGCTGGAGAGGGACGGAGATGCTGCTGCCCTCACTGAGACAGGCGGGTCACGGTGACACACCCGTGACTGCAGGAGAGTGGCTGGGAAAGCATTCCTGAGAGAAGGGATTTGAGAGGCATACGTCTAGCAGAGCACAGAACTCAAAAAGCCATGGTGAAACTTTGCATTTAGATGCCTGCACCAGCAACCTGGGGAGCTTTCCAGGAGGACCAATACATTTCCCACCTCATGGCATTTGGTTAGAAAGAATTTATAAATACACTCACCACTACTACCCATCCTTTTCTGCTGGGAATTGCCATTAGCAGCTAAATTCAGTGTTTTATGTATAAAAAGCACCGAGATTTAATTCTGTGCAGTGCTTTCTTCAAAGTCTTTGTAGGTGAGACAGGTCCAAGCTGGGTCTGGGCTGAGTTACAGGGAGGTGTTGGGAAGCAGGGATTGTATCAGCGCACGACCTGTGATGGCAGCACCCAGGAGGTACACGTGGTGCAAGATGAGATGTCATGAAGGATGGGGTGTATGACCCTGAGAGGGACCTGTCAGACCTGTGAGTCGCTGCACATGGAAGTAGCTTCCATCAAACGTGCACAAATGACACTCTCTGGGAGTGAGTGAGTTTTGGGAGAGCAAAAATGGACGGATTTTCCTGGATGTATCAAGAATCCTAGAATCACAGAATGGTTTGGGTTGGAACAGACCTTAATGATCATCTCATTCCATCCCCCCTGCCACGGGCAGGGACACCTTCCACTATCCCAGGGTGCTCCAAGCCCCGTCCAGCCTGGCCTCGGGCACTTCCAGGGATCCAGAGGCAGCCCCAGCTTCTGTGGGCAACCTGTGCCAGGGCCTCACCACCCTCACAGGGAGGAATTTCTTCCTAATATCTAATCTAACCCTGCCCTCTGGCAGTTAAGAAGCACAAGAAGCACATCCCTGACTCTAATTATCCCATCACATTGCAAATCCCTGCTGCAGCACCGCGGGCTGTGTGAGATGTTCAGCCTTTTGGATGGGGAGGGAGATTCCTGTTCCCTCAGCCGCTTTCACAGCAGGAGCTGGACTTTCCCAGCCAAGGTTGTACTCCTGCTGAAAGGAGCCTGGAGTGAAGGTCCCCATGGAGTTGCTTGTTTGGAAAGGAGATGCAGTCTCATGCTCTGGTCTGCAGAGGAGTTACCAAACACAGGGAATTAGGATGGGATTTCAGTGGAAGCAGATTATCCCGTTTCTCTCTGAGAGCATTTCTGCCTCTGAATCAGCACATGACAGGCAGGGCAGCCGGGGCAGCCAGCGGGGCAGCTCCCATGCATGCCAGAGGGGGCTGAGCCCAGAGCCTGGGAGGGTTCCCTGTGTTCCCAGCGTGGCTGGAGCAGGAGCTGGGAAGGCAGGAGAGGGATGGAGGGGGAGCAGACGGCGGGCAGAGAGCTGCGGTGCTGGATGGGCGGCACAAAGTGCTGTCAGAACAGCAGGGACTCGCGCTGGCGACGGCTGCAAATGGAGATGGAAAGGGCTGGAAAGGAAAGGACTCAACACAGCTGGTCCCCTTCGGCTTTGATCTTGAAAGCAGAGGGGTGTTGGCCACAGAGCAGGAGAGGGGAAGAAGGGGGATGACTCATAAAAATATTGGTGTTTCCATGAAGATGCTGTTACCTGAGGACAGGAAGGAGGAGGAACCTTCCCTGCAAATGTGGAGGGAGCTGGAAGAAAAAGTCCCCCTTGTGTAGAAATTTCCAGCCTGCTTAGGAATATGGAGCTGTTTGCTCTGGAGCCAGCGGGTTGGTTGTTTGCTGGGAATTGCTGGTTTTGTGCAGAGCAGAAGGTGGTTTGTGTGCTTGTTGCTTCAGGGCAGAAAAAAAAAAAATAAAGGAAGAGCTGGCTTTCTTGGAGGCCTGTGTGGTGGAGATGTATTTGGAAGAGGAGAGAGCTCTGCTTCCTGCTGCTGGGTGAGGGGTCAAGAGGGGATGATCCAGCACCAGGTAGCTGGGGAGAAGTCAAACACTCCTCAGGATCTTCAGTCAGAGACTCTGGCCGCGGGAGGGCTGAGGTTTGATCTTCCTGGCCACCACAGGGATTGTGCTGGGGAGAGCGTTGTACTTCACTCACAGGCATGTAGATTTGCTCCATGTACTCATCCCTTCCACTCACAAGTGACAGAGGAGGCTTGTCCTGCACGGGAGGACGCAAGAAGGATGGATGGGCACAGGTGATTCCAGCTCTGTACCAAAGCAAGCTCAAACTTTCTCTCTCTGCCCCCTCCATGAGCCCTTGGGGGATTCCAGCTCACAGAAGCCATACATGCAGCGTCGGACCAGCTCTAATTTTTATCCTGGAGGCAAAAATCACTGGAAATAATGCTTCATCACTCTGAAGGTCCTGACACCACCCTTAACCACCACATCACGAACCTCCTGTCGCAATTGTGATCTGCCTATGTGTCAAATCTTGCCTCGCAGATAAAAGCTGCTCCGCAGGCACCTTTTGTACTAAAATACGGAGCCTTTAAAATGTGAAAGAAACAACAAAATGTAGGACGCCACACAAAGCTGACCCACTGGGGACTGGGGGGGGGAGAAAAACCCGCAAGAAGGAGGGCTTGACATACAAAAATTGTTTTGTTAACAAAGCATCATTGTTCCACTCTGAATCGGTTTGACTGGAGTGGTAGAAACACCCCATCTGGAGACAGATGGAGAGTTTTCTGGCTAAAGAGACGGCGGGAGGAGGGCCGGCTGACAACCCAGCAGATAGCATTGTCTGCTGCTACCTTGGCAATGGAGAGGAGAAAGGGCGGGTGGCAGATCGGGCGTCCCCTGTGCCACCCGCCCGGCGCGCCGGATCCTTCTGCACAGGGAGCTGTGCACTGCTCACACCTCGGGATAATCCTCCCTCTTGTCTTTCGGGGCTGGTTGGCTGTTCAAGGCGACCAGCCAGGTGTCTGGGGAGGCTGCAAGCCACGGAGTTCCCCTCCAAGGTGCTCTTGATGAGATGGTTCTGCTCTGCTTGTGTGCTGTGCCAGGTCTTAGTGTGGTGCGGCTTTAGCAGCACTGGGGGACCAAAGTGCAAATCTCATCCCAGCGAGAGTGTGGGAGGCTTGCTCCTGCTCTTGTATGGGTTTTGCCACTAACTTCCAGGAGAGCAGTGTTTGGGCTGCAGGGAGGATACTGAGTGGAAACCAGCGTGGTCAGAGCTGCAGGGAGTGAAACCGGTGGGAGCAGCAAGAGTTGATGCGATGCCAAAATGCCCAGGGATGGGTCATGTGTGGGGTGCTCAGGCTGACCAAGCAGGATGCCTGAGGGTTCTTGGAATTGCCCTGGCCACCTTGCTGAGGTTGGGAATGACTGAGGAAAAATCTGTGTTGAATGCCCAGGGCCTTGGAGCTACAGCACAGGCTAAATCTGAAGTGTTTTATGGCATCAGGTTCGGCTGGCACACAGTGTCTGCTCTGCTCCTGAGAGCTCACCAACAGCCCCTGCTCCCTCTGCTGCCTTCCATGCCTAATGGGAAACTCCAGGGTGGGTAATGCTCCTGCCAGAGCTTTGAGGGATCGTATCCTGCCCACCCTATCTGAATTCCTGATGACTTGCTAATTGCTTGACACACTCTACTTGCAATGCAAGAGACAGGCTCACGTCATCCTCTGTGGTTTGCCAGGGGAGAGTGTGAACCTCTTTTTGACTTGCCTTGAAATAGATGAAAAAGAATAGAGCTCGATATGATTAATGTGAAAACTTCAGCTTGGTTTCCTGCCTTGGCATCTGGGCTTTGGTCTCCTTAGCATCACTGTGCCTTGTGTTCTGAGCGTTTGGCCGCACGTGGGAGCAACTGAGAGCTGATGGTGCTGGCTGTGCTGTGGTGGTCTGGGGACTCCTCTGCAAGGTCTGTCCATAATCCCCAGCTGCTGGAGACATTCCAGGTTTGTGCAGCAGTCACAGAAGGATTCAGGTGGTTGGCTCAAGGCACTGCTGATATAATACCTCAAGGGGCTCCTGTTCAAACCCACTGGGGCCTTTGCATGGTGGAAATCGATTCAGATGCACCGTGGCTTTTTGGGGAGCCAGATGAGCAGCCCAGCTTGGCCACTGGCTGTGGGCAGGCGGTCGCCCATGCAGAGTGGACCAGCACAGTTTTGATACACCCTACAAAAAACATGGAAGAATTAAAGCAGAAGGTGGATTTGGTCTCTGAGCCTCGGAGCTGCAGATGCAGCAGTGTGTTGGAGGCAGGGGGTGTCCTGATGCCCTGGTGTCACCCGATACATCCAGAGTGTTCCCATGGGCTTTTGCAGAGCTGGATTCAATTCTGGCTTTCCTGCCTGGCATACTGGGTTTATCTTCTGCATGCCGTGCTCTGGGATGGATCCCACATGATCTGAGCAGTGCTGAGCTGATCCAGAGGGACAGGGCACAGGAGGAGTGTGAGGGTGACAGGAAAATTGGTTTCACAATCTGCTGTTCAATGCACGGGGTCCCCAAGTGTTTGCATCCATTGTGGTACCACAGGTGACTTTGGGATGAAGTGGCCTCAGGGGGGAGAAGTGAATGGGGTCACAGAATGCAAGATGGAGTAGATCAGGATGGGTCTATTCACCTGAGCTCTCCTACAGTGTGTTGTGCTTGTCCCAGAGGGAAGGGACCCGAACTTGGGAGAAGCAAAATGCTTAGACAGCCATCCCGTGCTTTTGCAGCCATTTGCCTGCCCTGGGCTGCTGGGGACACCGTTCCTACAGCCTGCTCCAAAAAATGCATCCTTTTGCTGTCTCGGATTTCAGCCCTGCTGCTGCACCAGCTGCACCGTGCTGGCAGGAGAGGAGAGGGGAGGTGAGGCAGGACGGGCAGCTCGGTTCATGCCGGCTGCTGTCACAGCGCAGCGCCCTTGACGCGGCGGTGGATGCCAGGAGCCAGCCGGGGCGCAGACCCCGCCGCCGGGCACTGGCTGCCCTGGAAGGAGGAGACGGGGTCTGGATTGCCGGTGATGGATGCATCAAAGCATCCGAGAGTGAGGTCTGACACATGCCTGGCAGCAGGTCAGCGTGCTGTTCTCTTTGCCCTACTGCTCGGAAAGAAGAGTACATCCCTGGGTAAGTGCCATCCACCCCATCCCGCCGTCCTGGCATCTCGCTGCGTGGTGCAGCGTGAAATCCTTCACCTTGCTTTTCCCCTGTGCAGAAAGGGGAGGCAAATTCGCATGCGAACTCTCCCGGGAAGCAGGGGGGATGGATTCACCTTGCTGAGAGGCGAGGGAGTCGCTGGGAAAGAGGTGCTGGAAATAAGCGCAGAGCGGATTAATGTGCAGCGACTCCGCTGTCGCCGGTCACCGGTGTGAAGGCGCCCGGGGAGGTCGGGTGCATTCGGGCGGTGTTGTGCTGCTCTCTCTGCCTCCCAAACGCTTCCTGCGCCGGCCTCTGTGAATCAGCATTTCTGCAGTCGGAACGAGACAGCGGGGAAAGGCAGGAGGATGTCAGGGCACGGGGAGCCTGGCGGGGAGGAGGATGGAGGGGACCTCGTTTAAAAGGGGCAGCCTGTGAGTTTGGGGTGGTCTCATGCCGCGGCTCTGCAATCGGCTCCCTCTGGGTTTTTGCTCATTACCGCCGTGAACCCCCTGGTGCTCGGTGGTGAGGTAAACAAGCCCTGGGAGCGATGCCTCCCCTTCCCACCCGTCCCCTCCCCGCCGCCGGCGACGGGGGAATGTGACAAGCTGGCACTGGGAGAAGGCATGAAAGCGATGTGATCCGCCGCAGCTCCTGAGCCGAGAACCTGGGGAGATCCAGTTACAGCAGCGGGGTTAGAACAAAAGAGATTTGCCTCCGGGATCAATTCCTCTCCATTTTCCGGGCCGTGCACGTGTGTGTGCGTGGAACGGCCTCGGTCTCCGGTGCTGAGCGCCGCCGGCTCTGCCGCACCCGGGGCCCGGCTGAGCACCGGGGCTCTGACGCTCCCAAATGCTTCTTTTTCCCAAAACAGGGAGGGCAGGGTAATCCCCTGGGACAGGCCTAGAAATAGCAAGGCCAGGCCAGGCTTTGCAGTGCTTGGAATGAGGAGCCAAGCTGGGCAGCTGGCAGTTGCTGGAGCCCTCAGCCTTTACTCTGCCAAGGGCTGAGCTCTGGGTTGGCATGTGAGACCACCCCTGGTCCCCCATGGTTTACTCCCAAGGCATTTCCAGGAGATACCTCCTCCCCTCCATCAGAAGGCTGGCCAGTGAGCAAAACCCCAAAGCCCCAAAAGCTTTTTCTGCCCCATAATGGCTGTGCCAACAGGGCATTATCCAAGATGCCTTTAACCCACGGCTGTGGTGGGGCTGGGGGAATCACCAGCCTTTCCTGTGTGCTGCAGAACCGGCTCAAGGAATCAGCAGGATCCTGCACCCTGGGATGTTTGTCGCTCATTTGGGGGGAGGTTGGGTGGCTTCTTGGGGGGTGGGGTTTTTTTGGCATATTGCCGTCTCCTAAATGCCGCTGGGGATGAGCCATGGAGAGCACAGATGTGCATCCCGAGCATACCACAACAAGGTTCCTGATTTAAGGACTGTGATTAACCTCTTTCCGACAGTTGCTAGCCAGGTGCAGGATTGTAACGGGAAGAGGAGAAAGCTCAGTGAAAACAGCCACTTTTCCTCCGTCACCTGGAAATGCACACAGATGCCATTTTCTGCCTGGAAATCAGGCAGATTTTAGCATTTATAATGGGTGCAGGGACACCCTGTTTGTGTCAGTACTGACCTGTAGTTGCTCCCCCGAGCCTGTCTCCTCCTTTCCTGCTTGGGATCCACAAACAAGGCATCGATGGGGTGTGAATCCAGCACAAGGCGTGCTGGTGTGTGGGATCATGGGCGATGGACTGAGCCCCACTTGGGGCTGTGCACGCAGGGGTGCTAACAGGAAACCAGGCAGAAAATCACCCTGCATTTGCCCCCTCCAGTTTTTCCTGGGATCTTGCTCTTTGGAAAGCTGGGTATCCAAAGGAGAAGTGTTATTTCACAGGCATGAAAAGGGGAACCATTACAGTTTGTGTTTTGCAGGCAAGAGTTAAACCAGGAGCTGCCAAAGTTGCTCATTTTCAGGAAATCTGGTATCCGTGGGATTCAGGGCTCCTCTGGCCAGGACTACAAAAGCTGGAGAGGGACTCTTTCCAAGGGCATGGAGTGACAGGACAAGGGGGAATGGCTTCACATCGACAGTGGACAAGGATAGGTTGGATATTAGGAAGAAATTCTTCCTTGTGAGGGTGGTGAGGCCCTGGCACAGAGAAGCTGTGAATGCCCCTGGATTCCTTGAAGTGTCCAAGGCCAGGTTAGAAGGGGCTTGGAGCAGCCTGGTCTAGTGGAAGGTGTCCCTGCCCATGGCAGGGGGCTGGAATGAGATGGGCTTTTAGGTCCCTTCCAACCCAAACCATTCTGGGACCCCATGACTGTCACCGGCCTCCCTGGTTTGGGCTTCATGTGTGTCACTCACAAATGCTGTATCTCATCCCAAATACCCCTCTGACATCTTGGTGGGTTTCAGATCAGCTTCAGAGTTCCCTGTGAGCTGTCAAGTGCTGTGGTGTGTGTTCATGGATCACCTGCTGCACCTTGTTTTTTGGAGAGCCACACTCATGCTGCTTTTCCAGCCCCTGGCTGGATGGTTTTAGGACCCCCTCATTGTACCTCCTCCCCTTTCCATCTCCCCATCTCTTAAGTCCACATCCCTGTATTTCTTCCCAAAGAAGCAGCTGCAGTCAGTGTTTCACACTGGGGCTCCAAACACTTTGCAGAGTCAAGAGCTGTTCCTTGAGGGACCAGCAGGGAGAGAGAGGGCTGGGGACCTGGGCAAGAGGGCACCCCCAGAGTGGGTGAGTAGAATATAGGTTTGGGAAATCTGAAGAGACAGAAAAATTTATCAGGAACAATTAACAGCTGCTCCAACCAATGATTTAACCTGAAACCAAAGCCTTAGGGAGAGAGGAAATGAAGTGGTGTATGATTGTTATTTTATTGCTTAATATTTTCTATTTTTTTAAAAATATGATATGCTAAATGCAAATAAGCATTTGTACTGAGCAGGAGAGGGAGGGGATGGAAGACATGCCGGGAAAAGTGAGTGGGATCTAGGTTTTGCATCGTTCACTGAATTACTGGCAGGTCTTTTGTAACATCTGTTAAAAATAAAACAAACATTCATTTCCATTTCTCACTGCCTGAGATGGCTCCTGCAAAAAAATTTCAACCTGTCCAGGAATTTGTCTTGAAAGTTGCCCTCCCTCTCCTCACGCCTCCTCTTCTCCAGGGGAGATTTCCTTCCTGGACTTCCCAGGGGCTCCATTAGCCCCACATTAAAGCCTTTCTACTTTGCTCTAAAACTCTCCATCGAAGTAAAAGGAATTCTAATAAACCACTGGGAAGACTCTGCTATTCACTCTTTCCATGGAAACACGGCGCTGTCTCGGAGCAGAGCTCCTCTCGACGGAGCCTGGGTCACGGCAGGAGGAGACCAAGGAGGGATGCAGAGATGGTTTCCATTATAAGAGACCTTTTGAGAGAAATAATCGCTGCTCTCCCACCAAGGAAAGCCTTGGAGATGTCAGGGGCCTCAGCACGGTGCGGGAGCGGGGCCGGCCTCGGAGGGGGTGGTGGTGGGAAGTGGGATGTGCTGGGCGCTGAGAAACTCATTAAAACATCTGATTAGTGGAAATTAAGGCGCCCAGGACCGATTCCTCCCTCCCAGTGGGAGGGATGAGTCCAGGAGGATGGATGGACCCCCTGCTGCAGGAAGAGGCTACACACAAGGGGGCTCAAGGCCGGGGACGTGGGGTACGGGGAGGGCACGGGGTGACAGGAGGACAGTGGTGGCTCCACACTCAAGGCTGTGCTGCATGGACCAAACATCACACCACAAAAATACATTTTTCAAGGCCAAAAAAAGCCTGTTTGCTCTGGGAGGGGATTTCTGGCTGTTCCCTTGGTCCCAGACGGGAGCTGGACAAGAAGGTCAGTGGATGGATCCCTACCTAAAGCCACTGTGATATAATTAATTTCCAGCCTCCTCGCAGGCACAGTCATCCCAAGTGTTGCTGTTCTGACACCGCGCTGCAAGATGAAGGATTTTATTTTTTTTTTTTTTTTAAAGCGTGAGGAAGCTCGTTAGAAATAGCCCGAAGGGCAAAGTTAGGAAATGAAAATCCATCGGATCCGCTCGGAGCCGACGCACGGAGCTGGATGAGAGCTGGGGCAGGGCTGCTGCTCCCTGCCTGCCAGGAGCCACCCTCGTGTGGGGTTTGTGGCACCCGCTGCGAGGTGGCACCAGGGCCAGGGGAAGAAAGCAATCCATTGGGAGGGTTGGGAGTGGGGCTGAGGGAAAATCCACCAGGAAGAGGGATGAAAGAAAGATGAATGAGAAAGAGCCAGCTTAGAGCATCCCACGTAGGTACTGGGGAGGTCCTTGGACCCCGGTTTGGCCACTCATGTCAGGGCCAGGTGAAAGGGGAGGCTGCTGGGGAAAAGCTCAGTTTTCTCAGGATGCCTTATCACTTAGGTAGAAGCAGTGAGACACCGAGGGAGCCAGAGTGCCTTTGTTTTAGCAGCTCCAGAAATAACATTGGTATGAGTCATTATTTTTTAGCCTCTCCGGGGCAGGAGGTGCAGGGTCACATCCAGGGAAGCCTCCAACTTTGATCAGCAAGGTGAGCCCTGCTCTCATGGCAGGGAAGATGGGAAGAAGCTTTTTGATGCTGGTCGTGCTGTTTTGTGGTAGCTCAGGGTGAGATCTGCCCCAGGGTGCTCTGGATCTGGATTTTATCAAGGGGATGGAAACTTTTCCGTCTGCACAACTGAGCAGCATCCTCCTCTACGGGCTTGGAGGTTTTAATGAGTAAAGTTAATTGGTGTTAGAGGTGGTGGTCTCCCACCCAGGCAGTGGTTAGGTTTAGAGAGACATGACCGTGTCATGCAAACAGAGGTGATGTGGGTGTTGACACCTCAGAAATGCTGAGAAGTCATGAAATCAGCCTTTTTGAACCCGTAAATCGTAGGCGCAGAACTGTAAAGGTTCCAGAAAAATAACTGTGTTTAATAACCAAAGTGTTTGGTGGTGATTTAATTTGCATATGGGGCTCTCTGGGGCTTGTGGTTTCAACCTTTCTCCCCACCACGGTGAGGTCAGGGTTGGAGGAGAGCAGGGCTGAGGTCTTCCTGAAATCATAGGACTCCTGGAGGTGGGGATTTCAAACATACCAGAGCTGGGAAATAACATGGATGGACCAGATTGTTGAATTTATTGGATTGTAGTGTAAAAATAACAAATCCTTTAGTCTTCTGTCAATCCCAGAGGAGAAGCTGGGGGTGACGTCCTTTGGGTCTGTCCCACCTTGGCTTTACTGGGGTGCCAGTCACGGCTGGTGATGCCAAACAGTGCCGGGCTCTTCTGTGTGAAGGGCAGGGCAGATTGGTGATTACAGGGAATAACACCAAGTCCCTGGAGAGCCATGAGGTCCCAAGCTTGATTTACCATCCTGCAGAGAGGCATGTGTGAAGCTGGAGATGGCTGGGAGCATACTGTGGTGTATTACCTACAAACAGCCAGGCTGGGACTGCGATGGGGATGGGGATGGGGATGAGGATGGGGAGGAAAAAGACAGGGGAGATGAGAACAAGCAGTCTGCTTGTGCAGGTGCTGTGTCCCCTTATAAGGTTTGGTCTGGTTTGCAGCTTGATGCCTCCTATCTCGAGTAATTAACAGGGAAAAGAGAGGGCCTGGTTATCCATCCTTCAAGAGCAAGGGGTTGAATTGAAAGGCAGCGCCTTGGAAGTGGATCAAATAGCTCTCCAGCCCCCCGCGTACGGCTCGGAAACTTGCTGCCGTGCTGCGTTATCAAGGTGAACAGCTTTAGTTCAATTAACGAGAGGCTCAGAGCGGCGTCGTGGGAGGAGGCAGGGCTGGGCGTTTCGCCCTTCGGGCAGCAGCCGGGGCTCGGAGCACGGCAGGGCACGGGTGGCCCGGAGTGCCAGGGCCACCACAGCTCTGCGTCCCTTGGCGAGGGGACCAGCTCCCCCTCCTCGCCTCCGCGACGGGGTTTTATTTACCCCTTGGAAAAATCTGTGTGTGTGTGTGTAAGGGTTGCTCTTTGTTACCACCTCCCTTTCCCCCTCCTGCTAATGATAATAAACCTCCCCAAAATCAATCGCTCCCAGCGACGAGTTGCCATCAGCTCACCGTGCACCTAAAAATCCCCGCAGATGATGGTGCTGGGGAGCCCGCGCGCCTGGATTTTTCCTGCCGGTCGCTGCCTGGGCTGCAGCTGGCTCCGGCACGCAGAAAGCTGCAGGTGTGATTTGTTCATTTGCCTCCACCTCCC
>VYXD01016589.1:542119-565413 GCA_013397195.1 Hylia prasina | reverse complement strand
AGCTTGAATGAGTGTGGTGAGATGAAAGGCGAGGGGTCCGTCCCTCGCCCGGCTGCGAGGGGGGGCGATTCCCAAAGGCAGAGGAATGATGTCGGGGTGGGGAAGCTCACNATGGATTTTCTTTCTTTTATTCGGTGGCTGGCGGGGCAGGAAAAAATGGATCTAGCAGATAACCCAAGGAATCGTGGGGTTTGCACATCTGGCTGCGCCTTTGGAAAGCCCCTCGGTGGGACTTTCACCTCCCGCTCCCTTTCTCCCACGGCAAATTTTGCCTCCAAATTCTCCGTTGACATTAATAAACAAACAAACCAGGGGAATAGCCGCGGAGCCCGGTGAGGGGGCTCGGAGTGCTGCCCGGGGGTGGGGAACCGTGTGCTTTTGTTTTAAATAAAGANCCTGAAGTATGTGATTATATCCCGTCCAACTTTGCCGGTTGCGGCGTTAATGGAGCTAATTATATTAAAAAAAAATAATAAAACCGGGGGGAAATACGCCTGTGTGTGGATGGGGGGAGATGTGTGGGGAGCAGAATCGGGTCTCGGAACCCCAGCGGCCCCCCCAAAAAGCGCCGCCGAGGTGGGGGATACCGAGGCGGTATCCAAACGTGGCCGGATTGTGTTTATTTGGGCGGAAATAAAGATGGAGCAACTGCCCTGGGGAAGGCTGTAATCCCCCAGGGAACGGCTCCGAAACCGCGCCGGTGCTGCCCTTCTCTGCCTGCCCTTCGCTGCCTGCCCTGCCCGGCCTTGCTTTTGTGTTTGTTTGCTTCTGAGGAGGGGGGAGAAGGGAGCTGGGGGGGTGCCTCGAAGGCGGGGAGAAGCCGTGAGGGCGGAGAGCCGATTTAAATTGGACTTAATGGATTCCCAGGGCAGCTCTTTTAGATGAAAGTCAAAATAAGAGCCAAAGTGAATCTCAGCAGACCTGTCTGTTGCATTAGAGATGCAGCCCTTCCTCTCCCTCCCTCCCTTTATTCTTTAAAAGAGAGGGGGGAAAAAAGTGTTATCCGTACGGAAGACGGCGTGGAGTTTCTCATTCCTATAATGCGAGCTCTAATTGAAGAACTTGCAGCCTCTTGGGAGAGTCTTTACTGATCGCTGCTTTTGTTATTCATGCCGCGCTCTGTTTTCTTGGGAATTTTTGGGGGGGCTGGTGCAAGTCTGGCTGCGCCGGGTGTGATGCTGTGTCCCCCCCAGGCTGGCTCCGTGGGCTGACGGCGACAGGACCCGCTGGTCCCCTCCTCAGGGGGTCACACCGGGCTCCCCCGGGTGGGTTGTGCTGTGCTGGAGGAGCAGAGGAGCAGCTGAAACCCCCCGGGAGCTGTCGGGGTGAGATGCTGCAGCCTGGCTGCGGGTGGCTCCAGTCCTCACAGGACCCCCTGGGACGGGGGACGGATCCTGCCCAGCGTGGCACATGGGAATGGGAGCAAAGCAGGGCTCCTGCCTCCTGCCTGTGCTCGCTGCAGTGATTTCGGGGTGCCACGGAGTGCCACAAGCCTGCTTGGTGCAGAGGGCACAGTGCAGCCCTGCTGTCCCAGCTCTCCTGTCCCATGGGGGTCTGCGGTGTCACTGGAGGGGACAGGTTTTGTGCCAAAGCCACGTGGATGCTCTGCCCACCAGGGGTGAGGAGCAGGACGCGGCCACTGAGCCTGCAGGACCTGTGCTGGGCGAGTTTCCCTCCTCTCCTGCCTTCCCTGTTGCTCAGGAATTCAGGACAGGGGTGCACAGGGAGACTGGCAGATGCAGCTCTCCCCTCCAGAGGTCTCATCACCCCCACTTCCCCTCCCAGCCCCCTTGGGTGGCCCAGAGGAGGTGGTGGCTGTCCCCAAGCCCTGCGTCCCCACGAGGTCCCATGGTGATGAGCTGGTTTGATGCAGCCAAAAGCTCCTGGGGGGGGCAGATCCTTGTTGTCCCTGTGTCCCTTTCCCAGCCTTGGGCACCCATTTGAACTACACTTGAGCTCTGCATGGATGAAAACAAGAGCCACAAGCCCCAGGGCTGCTGTCAGTGGCATTTGGGGGCTGTGGGGTGAGTGTGGCTGGGGAAGAGGATGTGTGAGCAGGATGGGGCTCTGCCAGCCCATCGGCTTAGCACGGAGGCAAAGCAGTTAACCTGGACATCTGATCTCCCCGGGAATTGTGTATTGACCCTGACAGCGATGCATCAGGAGCGACAGACTCTCCATCATCGATCCCTCTCCTCCCATCACCAGGTGTCGACACCGACAGTCGTGGAGCCGGCTTTAATTTCAGGCCTCTGGCTCCAGCACGTAACACTTAGCCGTGGTCCCAAGGTGCCACCAGGCTTTGCAAACAAACACCTCCACAGGCAGGTGGCCGTCCCCATTTTGTGGCAGGGATGGCACTTGCTATGAGTGGCCAGCTGAGCTGGGGACAGGGCTGGCAGGGGACCATCCCAGGGCCATTGGGCAGGGTGACATCGCAGCCTTTGGTGGGGGATTCAGGGATCACCTGGAGTTCCTGCTTTGCCAGTCTTTGCTAGGAAAACCCTCTGATCTGGTTCCCTTGTGCCATCAGTGTTGAACAGCAGAGGATCAAGCTGGGGTGTCCCCATCCTTTTGCAGCCTCTTCTGGGTGACCTCATCTGGCCTGGATGTGTCTTGCCTTCCCCACCTCTAAAATGGCCACTGCCAAACCTGCTGGGTGGTCAGGTGTGTGTGTCACCCCACAGAGACCTGCTGGGCACCGTGGTGGGTTCCTTGGGTGCCTGGATTTTGAGCAGGACGCCGGCAGTGGCGAGGGCCGGCTGCCACATCGCCTCTCCTCCTTCCCAGCATCTTGAGATTTCCGAGACGCACGCAGCCAAGCCGAGGCTGAAAAAGCTGCTTGTGGTTCAAGAGCATCTCCTCGACGGAGGAGAGAGGGAGGCTTTTCATTCCTCCTTTTCTTTTGGAGCTATCCAAGCTCCCCTCACTGGTGCAGGGGCTCTTCCCGCTCCCCCCTGCAAGGGAACGTTAAAAGCCAGGGGCAGCAGATATCTTGACACCCCGTCAATCCGAGCCTTTTACAGCAGCAGTCTCTGAAGGCTGGCACTGCTGCACAGAAGAAAACAAGTGAGAAGAGGGGGGGAGGCGAGAGCAAGCCTTTGCAGCCGGCAATCGATAATTGTGGTGTCACTCACTGCCTTGGAAGTTCCCGCATCCCCACGGTCGCTGGTGGGGGGAGAAGGGGAGGGTGAGAGATGGGCTGTGCCCTGCCAGCACCGGGCACAGGGCAGGGAGGATGGCGGAGGGCGAGAGCCCAGCCCCGAGCAGGAGCCTCCCGCTGCATTACTCACCACTTGATGTAGCTTGAACCTTTCAACTCCCTCCCCTTGGGGATGGAGCGGGCTGGGCAGAAGGTGTTGACGGAAAACGCTCTCCTTTCTTAGCTTTGAGGGTTTTTATTCCCCTTTCCTTCTTTTTTTTTCTCTCTCTATGTGCATTTTGGGCTTTAATAATCCCCCCAAAATATAAAAGAAACCCAAAAAAAACCCCCAACCCAGCTCCCCCTCATGTGTGTCTCCGTCTTAGCAAAAGCTGAGGCAAAAGATCAAGGAATTCTTCCTTTTGTGCAGCTTTCAAGACCAAAGATGTGCCGGTGAAAAGGGGAGGCTCAGAGTACCAGGCACACACAAGTGTTAAAGGAGAGGCTTCCCTTTTGTCTCCAAGGCAATCAGCCGGTGAAGGGATCCACAAATTAATTAAAAATTGCTCTGTCTTGATTGAGTTATTCCTGCTCGCATCCCACCTGCCTATCAAAAGACTGGGAATGGCAGGAGGAAATTCCTATTTCTTTCCCAAACAGCTCAGACACGTACCACAGTCTGTCTCGCTTGCCTTTTATCCCAGGCAGCAAAGGAAATAAAAAAAAAAAGAAAGGGCTGGCGCGGTATCCAAAGAGATCTCTCCCGGAGGATGCGTCCCCTCTCCTGCGCTAACAAATGCTGCGGTATTTGGACGATTTGGAAGAAAAATGAGCAGATTTACGTGTCAGGCATGGGCCAAATTGTAGTTGTAACTCCATGAAGTTGATGGAGATCCATCGGAGATTAATTTGGCCCCAGGTCTGGCTCTTGCTCCGCGGGGAATAGGCTGGATCTCTGCCTTGGTTGAAACAAGAGGTATTCAAATGGGTTTGTTGTGGCTGTGCTATGCCCAAGTGGTAGAGCCGAGCAAAAATCCCAACCGGTTTTATCCCCGGTGCCAAAGCACCATAAATACACCTCGAGCTGTCAAGTCCTGCACAGTTTCTACTGCATTTGCCACTGAGAACGCTTTAAGGGGGTAGATTTATCTGTAGGGGCTGTACACAAGTCTCCCTGTGTGCTTTGAGAGGAGGCTTGAACTCCATCCCGGTGTCCTGATGGGGGAAGCCTTTCTCCCCTCCTGTTCCTGGGATTTCCACCCAAACCGAGCCTGCGCCGGGGCTCAGCCTGAGCCCCAGAGAGCCCAGCCCTCCTTCACTGGGCTCAGGCTCTGGTTTGGGGGGGCATCACCAGTCAGTGCCTGCGAGCAGGATTCGGGGGGGGTGGTTTTGCTGCTTTGCAGTCAGACCTTGCTTCCTCCGCTTTATTGTCATCTCCGCTCTTAGTCACCGCTCGATGCCTCACCAGAGGACACTGCTCCTGCTGCATTTATGGCAGCCACTAAAATTGGCTGCTCCGACAGGGAGGGACACCGAGCATCAGGGAGGCTCTGTCCAGCTCCCTCATGGTTCTTGGAGTAATGTGGGGAACGTAGGGGAGCTGCAGGGCAGGTCCGTCACCAAATGGGTCCCCTGTGCTGAGGATGGACCTCCAGCTCCACTGGGTCCCTCCAGCTGATGCGTGAGGGAATATGGGAGCAGTGCTGGAAAGGAGCAGCA
This sequence comes from Hylia prasina, assembly GCA_013397195.1. NCBI lineage: Eukaryota > Metazoa > Chordata > Aves > Passeriformes > Sylviidae > Hylia > Hylia prasina. The sequence goes on along the minus strand of VYXD01016589.1, from coordinate 560,552 downwards.
GCGGCCACGCTCTCAGGTGGAGATGGCTGGCGTGTAAATGAAAATGAGATGCTCGATAAAGTAGGAAAGCATAATTAAAAACGTTCACGGCTGCTGGCTCCCGAAGGGGGGGCACTCGGTGATCCAGCGAGGCACAGCCATCCCCCCTCCCCAAACCCCACGGCTCTCAGCCCGCCTCGTCCTGTAATAGCGTGTCCTTCACATGCCTGTCGCTGCATGATCTATAGAACAGGGCTGGCCTCTCACACCACTGCCTTCCACCAGGCCAGTGACTGGATTCTCCAGAGGAGACTCTAGTCCTATCATAGCATGTCCTTCACCGTGACTGCTGCTGCACAGAGACACGGCAGCGTGGGACTCTAATACCTTGTAATTCACTGTGACTGCTGTGGCAGGACCTGCACCGTGCTGTGCTGCCGCAGCCCTTCAGACCCCTTGGCTTTTGCATCTGCTCTTGGGCTTCAGAGCCAGGGCTGGGTGGGAGGGGACATATGGTGGGGGACCTTGGAGGTGTCCCGGGCTTGGAGTCTGGTCCCTGGCTCATGGTGGGCCTGAGAAGGTGCTGAGTATCCCCAGGACATGATCCCATCCTGCCTCCTGGGTGGTTTAAAGGAGGGAGTGTTGAGGGCCAAGCCCTGCTTTGGCAGGGGAGAGATCCCTGTGAATGTGCCAAGGTGAGAAATGGCCCTGGGATGCAAGGAAAGCATCCTTCCTCTGGGTGGTTTGGGCATCATAGTAAATGTCAATATCTCCATGCACACAAAGGAGAAGGGGGCATTTGGCTACCGAATGCATTTTTTCCAAGAGCTGATTTACTTTGAAGACTTAAAGGGTTCTCTGATGCTTCCCTCTTTGCTGGTTAACCCTGTTCCTTTGCCAGTTAAATAGAAATGCAGCTGCCATCAATAAAGCCCTTCTGGAGGCTGTTCCATGGATGTTGCCACACTGCTCCAAGTGCTGTGCTGGACACTGCTCCCTCTTCCATTGATCTGGTTTAGCTCCTCCATGAGCAGGAGGCAGCTGAATCCCTGAGCTTTTGCTGCCCTGGTAAAGTGGGGATCCCTGTGAGGGATGAGGGTTTTCCAGCCAAGTGATGGAGATCCCAGTGCTCACAGCATCCCCTTGGGGCCATGCTGTGCACAGAACAGCGTGTGGGTGACCATGGCTCAGCCAGAAACCAGATTTGGGGTTGTTGCTTCGTGTTGCTGGGTTTTCTTTGGAGGGGAGGCATTGGAAAGCCTGGAAGCTGGAGCCTGTAAAAAAGAGTGGGGATGTCTTGTCAGGGCTTCCAGAAAGGGAGAAGAGGATGTTTGGTAGTGAGATGGATGAGGGAGCAGATTTTGGGAGCTGGTGCTTCCCTGCAGCATGATGCTTGGCTTGTTTTCCAAAAAACAGGAGTTGGCATCTCCTGTTTTGCTTCCATACAAATTGTCACTGTTGTTGTTGCTCCTGCTTAGACTGAGGAAGGAGGAATTTGGCCCAGTGGCTTTTTTTCCTCCTGCTTCCCCCAGCAGCCTAGGCTACAGATCTGCAAACAGCTGTAAGGAGAGCAGAGATCATTAGCTGGCAGGATCAGATGAGATAGTTTCTTAAAAGGATTGTCTGATTTCTCTATTGATCAGCCTGATTTAAAAGGGGGAGTTGGGTCAGAGGGCATAAATTATCATTGAAGGAGGGGTGAAGGCCTCAAAGGCTGTGCTGCACTTAGCTGCAGTGCTGAGGAATGTGTCTCTCGGCGGGGACGTGCAGAGCTGAGCGCCGTGGCTGCCGGCCAAGCCGGGTCTCCTCTACGCTGAACTGGGAACCGAGTCAAGGGAAGTGCATTTAAACTTGGGTAAAGAGCCTCCCTCTCTCTTTGCCAAACTGGTTTCTGCAGCCCCCACCGTTTGGGGTCAGAAGGGGAAGGGGTGCAGCGTGTGGCCCCGGGTGAGGTTTGGGGTGCGGCGATGGGTTGGGGTCACTGTGGGGTCCCACTGGCTCTGAGCTCCTTCCCTCCCTCCCTGGAGAGAGGATGCTCTCACCCCACAGAGACCTGCGACCTCTCCCTGGCTTTCCCTGGGCTCCCTGTGTGGTCTCCAGCAAGATGTTGAACCAGGGGCGGTTTCTGCCTCCCTGGCTGTAAAATGAAGCTAATCTGCAACCTGAGGTTGCTGCTTTCCCAGTTCTTGTGATCCCTGCCCAGGGCTCCTGCATCTCCTGCCACTGGAGTCACGGGACTTGGAGGCTTTGCAGTGGCCCCCCCGCTCTGGATTATGGGAAGAGGAATGGGAGAACATCCAGGGGAAATCAGACACCATCCACATTGATGGCAGAGGGTCTGGTTTTGGGGATATGGCACATCTTCCACACCAGCTTGTTCTGCTGGAACGTGGATTCTTGTTCATTCTTCCCTTATTCTCATCCATCCTCATGATGGAGGAGCCTTTTGTGCCTAGGTCAGTGTCCTGTCTCTACCTTCTCCCAGGGTTTGCATCTCCCACAGCTCTCTGGGGCAGGATGTGGGGATCTGCAGCAGGGTTGTGTCACTGTGACAGGGTTGTGCCAACAGGGCATGAGCTGGAACCAGAACAGGCTGTCTCAACAGGGAAAGCTGCAGGAGCTCGTGCAGGGTGCCAGCTTACCCTCTGGTTGGGGTTTGTGCCCTTTCCAACACCAGTGGAGCTTGTTCCTCTTATTTCTGGCTGTGCTGAAATAAAACAATGCAAGAAGTGTGATTCCTGGAGCTGTGGGCAGGTCTGAGGTGCCCTGGTGAGCACTGGGCTGGGGCATCTGACTGGAGTAGCACCATGGGGGAGGCTAACACAGCCACACTGCTGGTGTCCCCAGGCTGGGGACATATCCTCAAACTGGGTCCATCTGCCCTTTCCCAACGCTGTTCCACAGCTAGAGGTGCAGCCAAGGCTGCTGCCTGCCCCAGTGCTGCCCATCTTCTTGTTCCTGCCCTCCTGCATAGAATCGTTGAATCACAGAATCATTTGGGAAACCCCTCTAAGACCATCAAGTCCAACCATTAACCCAACACGGCCAAGCCCACCCTTAAACCATGTCCCCAGGTGCCACATCCACACATTTCTTGAACATTTCCAGGATGGGTGAACACTCCACCAATACCCTAGGAAGCCTGTTCTGATGCCTGACCACCCTTTTGGTGAAGACATTTTTCCTAATATCCAACTTCAGCTGCCCCTGGCTCAACTTGAGCCCACTTCTCCTTGTCCTATCACTTGTTAGCTGGAGCAGAGCCCAAACCCCACCTGGCTGCACCTTTCTGTCAGGGAGTTGTGGAGACTGAGAAGTTTTCCCCTGAGCCTCCTTTTCTCCAGGCTGAAGCCCCCCCAGCTCCCAGCCGCTCCTTGTGCTCCAGATCCTTCCCCAGTTCTGTTGCTTTTTTCTGGACACGCTCCAGCGCTTCAATGTCTTTCTTGGAGTGAGGGGAGCATCCCCCTGTGCCCCATCCCTGTGCACGGTGGCTGCTGGGGACAGCAGCATGGTGGTTCCCCATGACGTGTGGCTTGGAAGGAGAAGAGACAAGCCATTATCACGGATCGCTTCTGCCAGGTGGAGAGCAGGGAACCAGCATCATCCCAGCCCAGGGCACGGCTGGGAGCGGGCAGAGGGTTCAAAGGCTGTGCCAGGGCAGCAGGGGCTCGCAGCAGCCCCACTCCCACTGAGGAGGAGAGCATCTCTTCCAAGCATCCACCAGCATCAGCCTCCCGGCATGGCTGTGGGAGCAGCCACCAGCGTGCGGCAGCTGGGCCGGCATTATCCTGGAAATGTCACCCGAATGCCAGCCCGCCGGTGAGCGCCAGGACATGGCAGGAGGTGGTGACTCGGCTTGCCGGCATTGGCTACCATTTTAGAGGAAATGTGGAGCGGCGGGTAATTATTTCTCGTTCTTAATTGAAATTTCAGCCTCAGTGGTTCGCGAGAGCGGGCGGGAGCAGGAGCACAGGCGAGCGTGACACGAACGCAGGGCTCGTTGTGGGATGAGGGAGAGCAGAGTGAGCTGAGCCTGTGGGGTGGCGAAGCATCTCCCAGCTCACGCAGAGTCCAGCACTCCAGGGAAGGAATTCCCATAGCCCACAGCATGGCCTGCTCACGGTTGCAAAACAAAACCAACCCCATGAACTCCAAGATTTTAAATTTTTTTTTCCTTTTAGCGGGGGAGGATGCTTTATTGTTTCTTTATTCCTGTATTTCTGTTTTGCTTCGGATGAAGGGCCAATTAACTGGAATTAGGCGCTGCAGCCTGGCACCCCGCGTTGGCTCGGAGCAATCAGGTGTAGCGCAGCATGGCTGATGAGAGCCAATCAAGATGTATAAATGAGGTGTTGACATTCAAACAGCAGGTACCCGCGCCGCCCGGCCGCAGCCGCGCCTGCGTGCTGCCCAGCCCGTGACACCGATCCGGGCACGGGGAAGGGCCGGAGCCTGACGGGGCAGCCGGGCCTGCTTTGGCTCCAAAGCACTTTGTGTTAACAGAGATGGTGGGCACGCGCTGAGCTGCCCATGCTGGGGGCAGTGGGTGTTGGGGAGAGTAGTGGACACTCCTGCCAGGGTCTGTTTGCTGGCAGTCCCCGTGCCCAGTGCTGATGCATCCCCTGGTCAATGCCCTTAGCGCTGCTGCAGGGTGGGCAGCTGAGCAAAATACTGTTCCTTTGGGGAAACTGAGGCACGGGGAAAGATGGTGGACAAGGTCCGTAATGCTGGGGCCTGGTTTCACCTTCAAGGTTTTGTATTTCCATTTTGCCAGGGTCCGTTTTGCCTTCAAGTCCCTGAGTGGTGTTGGGACACATTTGTCCCCCCACTGTCTAGGGACCGTGGATGGTGTGACCACTGCAGGGCCAGCACCCTCCAGCAGTTTGTCACCCTCATCTCTTGGGTTTGCCATAGCTGCCACTGTGGGACCTCTGGGAGGTGGGGACCAGGGGCACCAGTGGCCATGGCAGCGCTGCACAGGCCAGAGGAGCTCGGAGGCCATCCAGGGAGGAGAAAGCAGCTCCGTGGCGAACAACCTCATCAGCGTTTCCTGTCTCACGATGGAGAAATCGCATGCGGTGAGAGGCTCTAAAAATAGGCTCGGCAAACTTTTAACCACATTTGCAGATGTTAAAGGTAAAGCCAGAGCAGCCCCGGGGAAGAAAACATCCCTGGCCGTGCCTCCCTGGTGCTAACCCTTGGCTCTGCCGGTGGCGGGGAGCTGGCTCTGAGGGCAGGAGCCCCCAGATGGGCAGCGGGGCCGAGCCTCTGCCTCGTTGTGTGGCTCTCCTGTGTGTCCCCATTAAGTGTGTGGCAGGAGGACATTAGGAGCAGGAGCACGTACCGGCAGGCTCTGTCTAACAGCGCTGCCGCCTGACCCTGATTTGTAGCAGGGCTGAGCAGGGAGGTTTGCTGTAGTGTTACAGCTTTTCCTGTGGTAATAGCTGGCCGGGCAGCACTCACACAGCACTGCCAGTGGCACCCGGAGCCCACAGTGGCACAGGGAACACACGGTTGCTGGGGTGGATGGGGTGGGAAGGAGATGCTGTAGCTGGGTCATGGCACATTTGCTTGCAAGAGAACTGAGGGGGCATGTGGGGACACGGTGTGGCTGCTGGAGTTGTGTCTGCCCATGGCAGCAGTGCTGGCGCCCGGCATGGTGGCAGAAACACAGCTGGATCTGCCTGTCCTTGTCCCCACCAGCCCAATGACTCTCATGTCCTGTGGCTTGTCCTGCACACTGCAGTGGGTGCATGCCAGTGGTGCTGCTGTCTCCTTGCCTCCTGCCCCTGTGTCACATTGCCAGGACTGGAGTCATTTGGGGACAGTGGCCAGTCCTCTCCCAGCCAAGGTTTCAGCTCCCTGATGGCACTCAGGGATGTTCATTTCCCCTGTTTCTGCCATGCCAAAGGTGACCAACCATCAGAGGGTGCCAGCCCTGTGCATGCAGTAGCCACAGCGAGGTCCCTTTGTAGCGTCCCTGTGAGGATCTCTGTGTGGGGATGGATGCATCCCATTGCCATTCATCCCCAGGGACTTGCAGAGGCAAAACTAACCTGGTAATGGAATGGCAATAGAAAACCTGGAGGGTTGAGGTGAGCCCCAAGGTTGTGGTCTTTGTGGAGGGCTGGCAAGAGGCATTCTGCCCACAGAAGATGGAAGAGGCAGCACCGTCTGCCAGCATCTCTCTGTGGTGCCGTGGTCCCTGGCCTGTGCCGGCCCCGCGGCCCCAGGAGGGAGATAGCAAAAATCTTTAACCTCACAGACATGGAAGGTTGACTCGGACCATCAGAAAGATGAAAGAGACAGAGAATAGGGAACGATTAAAGGGAAGAAATCGAGATTGCTCGCGTTACCTTAGCTGCCCGCTGCCTGATACCGGCACCTCACAGGCCCTGGGCACCTCTCACGTGCAGCTCGGTGCTGGGGCACAGGAGGGCACATGACTTTCTCCTCAGGAGGGAACTTCCCAGGAAGATTTTAATAGTTGCTGTTGGTGTGATGTCTGGGGGAGTGCATTGCTTTCTTTCTGCCATTGCCTGGCTTCACCTTCTCCTGCTGGCAATTGATGCGTCCTCATGGCTGTGTTTGGGGCGATGGTTTGGGTTGTTGTCCGCCTGCACCTGCAACGCTGGAGGGGAAAAACTGCCCCTCAGAGTTTTATTTAGCTAAAAAAACCCAACCCAACCTCAAACAGGTGCTGGCTGTGGGGTGCCTCATGGTGGGATGGCCGGGATGCTGGGGAGCAGCACTGGTCCCCAGGAATCTCCACTGGCCACACTGGGATCAGAGTTTTGGCAAAAGGCATCACCTTGCCAGTAGGAATAATAGCCAGGAGGGGGAGGGGGCCGGGGCAGGCAGACAAGCAAATCCGTTTTATCAGACGCCGCATATTTTATGAAAGCACATTTCAGCTCTTCAGCCTTGGAAAGCTTTTCATACCCTTTAATTTTCTAATAAAAAGGAATTACGTTTGCTGAAAAGCCAGTAACAAGATTCACTGTCATTGTCTTTTGTACAGACCATAATTCCTGGCTCGGGCTCCTGCCTGCAGCCCTGTTGTGTGGTCCCAGGTGTGGGTCCAGAGTGCTGGCAGGGGGGCCTCAGGGCCACGGCTGTGCCAGCAGCGGGCAGGGGAGAGCTTTGCTGGTGGGAGCTTGTGGCAGGTGCCCAGGAATGATGGGGGCGAAGTTGACCACCAGATTTGTCTGCATCCACAGTGATGCCTCTTGGTGCCCAGCGCAGATCCCTGAGAAAGCAGCATCTGGTTTCGAGGTGGTTCCTGCTTGTCTGAGTGTGCCAGGTGGGACGGCCTTTGAACCAAAAATCAGTTTAATTGTCTGGTCACTGGCCTTGTAACCGTGAGCTCGAGAGCGATGTGAGGTCCTGACGAGGCTGGTGGCTGGCACACAGCTTTCTTGGTCTTTGATGTGGCTGGAACAGGTTGTGATTACATGTGTGTTGGAGCAATGGGGTGTCTTTGCTGAGTGAGGACAACGAGCCGGTGTCCCCTGGCTCTGCGCCGGCCTCACAGATCTCACTGGTGAAAAGGTTCAGCTGGGCAGCCAGCAATTCCTGGTTATCCCCCATCCCGGGTATCCCTCCTGCAGGCTGCAGGATCTGGCGTGCAAACAACAGCAGCAACCACACCTGAGATCTCAGCAAGCCCAGGGCACTCCCAAAATCCAACCAACCACAGGCTCTGACAGNACCCTCACAGGCTCACTCACACCCCAGTTTCCCCCAGGGGTGCATCCCCTGCGAGCTCTGGAGCTGCAGCTCTGCCCGTGCCGCGCGGGCTGCCACGTGGCGCCGGAGCCACGATGCCGCAGCCGCTGGCGCTCCGTCTCCTTTCCAAGTTGCTCATTTGAAGTTTCAGCTCGCTGGCTGTTTTTGTGCAGGTGGGATGCAAAACCAGCCCACAAACACCAATAAATATCTTCTGTATCCTCCCCCCCTACCACCCCCCGCCTCCAATTCTCGTTTTCATTCTTACTTCCCAGCTGGTTTTGGGGGTGAAAACGGGTTTTCAAAGCTTTCCCTAAACGTGTGTAACAATAGGAAGCGTTGCCTTTTAGCCTGCGGCCGGCACAGTTTTAAATGAGGTCCCAGGTAGTCATGGTTACCTCTCCTCTTCAGTAAGAGATGACTTTTATTTCCTGCCTTTTGTATTTGCACATCTCAGATATACATTCTCCTAAACCATAATTGGTATTCACGGATAGACAGGAACGCAGGAGTGAGCTGCCACAAGAGGGGAAGAGCCAGATGGACGCAGGGGGTGTCAAGGTCTCCAAGCCCCCAAACATCAGGAAATCTTAATTTCAAGTCATTTTTCCTCCCCTGGCAAGGGCGGGGAGGCAGACCTGTCTCTCCACAGCCTCAGGGCTTGTCCTGATCCCACCTCCCTTGCAGCATCCTGGTTATTCTGGTTGCTGCACCAGAATTCGGGATTTACCCTCTGGTCCTGCAAACCTCTCTGTCATCCTGCATTCCCCCAAAACATCCCTTGATTGTGCTGAGCTGGGAAGGTGAAGGAGGGGCTTCCCTGTGCCCCTTGTCCCCGAGCAGAGTCCTGACCCCCCAGGCACTTGGGGGGCCAAGCCTGCACCCCTTGATTTTTGCAGGCACGAAGGGGAAGCAGAGCTGTGGGGCCGTAGACTCACAGCGGGCACAGCCTGGGGAGCGAGCGCGGGAGGGAGAAGTGCTCGGCAATGATTGATGAAAGATCATAGCCTCATTCCACGGGATCATTGCTCAGAGTGTGGGCAAAGCTGCGAGTCCCAAGGGGACCATCGCCTGGATGCATGTGAGCCTGCAATTCAGGGCAGAGGGGATGCAAAGCCACATATTTTATGCCTTTTTTATTTTTTTTTTCTCTCTCTTTCTCTCTCTCTCTCTCTCTAAAGCACCAGGAAAACAAAAACCCAAGCTGTCTAATCAGAGACAAGCAGATTCCACCCACTTCCTTGGAAAACTTGCATTTGCTAGGAAATCATCTCGCTGCATTTACAGCAAGCAGAGTGCCCCAGCGGTAGCTCGTGCCTTTCTGGCAGGATGATAACCAGCGCTGAACAATTATTGCGCTGGAGTGGGAGCAGCAGACATATTGGCTTTTCTCAGCCAGCAGGAAAGAATTTGCAAAACTAAGCAGGCGACTGGAGCAGCTCGGATTTGCAGCGTTGGATGCGCGGTGCCGCGGATTCACAGCTCACCAGATTTGCTGGTGGCAGCATATCAGGGACTCGCACACCGCATGCACCTGGGCTCCTATTTACATGATTCTTTTTTTTCTTTCTTTCTTTTTTTTTTTTTTTGCAAGGGAAGGGCTTGTTTTTGCTGCCTGGAAAATGCGTCTGATTCCCAGCTTCCCCCGTGGATGCTCAGTCCCCAGGTGTGCGCTCGGATAGTGGGGAGAAGTTGTTTGCTTTTGTATTTTTTTCCCTTTTAATGAGAAAAATGTGTACTTGTCACAGAATCATAGAATGGTTTGGGCTGGAAGGGACTTAAAGACTGGCCATTTCTACCCCCTGCCATGGGCAGAGACATCTTCCACTAGACCAGGTTGCTGCAAGCCCTGTCCAGCCTGGTCTTGGACACTTCCAGGGATGGGGCATTTACAGCTTCTCTGGGCACTTGTGCCTGGGCCTCGCCACCTTCACAGGAGAGTATTCTTAAATCTTAAAAAAATACTGTTAAAAATTGTTGTCAAGGAGGTTGTCCTTTAAAAAACAGTTCTGGGAAGAAAGGCAGCAGTTCCAGCAGGATCCTGCCCCCTGCCAGCCTGGCTGCCTTTGGCATTGCCAGAGGAGCAGGATCTGTCTGGGGGTTCCCAGGGGAACCCTCCTGGGGCACAGCCACAAATCCCCAGTCAAGGCAAAACTCCTTTGCTCAGTTGTAACTTCAGGCAGAGATGGATGGGATTGCTGGAGCACCTCCCATCCCTTGGAGGTTTTTGGTTCTTCCATAGATGAAACTCTCCCTGACTTCAGATCCCACATATGCCTTGTCTTCTCCATGGGCTGGGCAGAGTGTAAGCAAAGAAATCCCTTCCCTTCAGCCTTGTGGGGTTGGGAGCTGGATCTGTTCCCATTTCCCTCTGCCCACTCACAGCACTCCCTGTCTCTGCTGGAGCACTTCTGAATGGGATGCTCCAGTGTGGAGAAGTGGCATGGTGAGGTTTTGCTGTGGATCTGAACTGCGTTCCCACTGTGGGTGCAGGATGCTCCAGTGTGGAGAAGTGGCATGGTGAGGTTTTGCTGTGGATCTGAACTGCGTTCCCACTGTGGGTGCTGTTTGGCAAGGACAGCAGGCAGAGCCTGGCCTGGGATACTCTTCCCAGCCCTGCTCGGGATGCAAACTATGCATCAGTTGCACCAGCAGCTGATGGAGACTCCAGTATATTAGCAGCATTAATTAAGTTACAAAAATTATGCATGTTATCAGTTATGAGACGACCTTTCATAAACTCCGTTATTAAAGCAATAAAGCATGACCCGCTGGTCCTAACCAGTCTAATGTCTGGCTAAGAGCACGGTTTTTCACATAATACTTTTAGCAGGTCATTAGCTGAGCAATAAGATAACGTGGAGAGCCAAAGTGATGTGCGGGAATGGCAGTGGAGGCAGAGACAGTGCTTGATGAGGGGGCACAGGGCTGGGGGTCACCTGTCTTCCTTCATGGCTTGTTCAGGTGTGCATGGCTCCGGTGGTGGCTGTGGTGGGTGATGGTGGAGTGGTGGGTGCTCCCAGGCTGTGCAGTGCTGAAATTCTGGTGCCATGGGGCAAACCTGGCCCTGGGGCAGGTGTGGGGCTGCTGTGGGTCCCTCTGAGCCCTGGTTTCACTGCCGGAGCCCACCTTGCAGAAGGGAGATGGGGTGTTGTGATGTGGCCATCCCGACTGCAGTCACAGTGAGCTGTAGGATGAGGATGGAGACCCTGACCTTCCATGAGGCCAGGGGTGGGATGGAGGGGCCTGGGCTCCCTTTGCCTGAGTGGTCTTGGTGTATGGACAGTGCTGGTCTCAGCATAGGGTTGGTGTTGGTGTCTCTGGGCTGAGACTCCCATTTGGGGGTATAAGGGTTGGTCCCCTCCCTGTTATGCCTGTGGGGGCATGCCAGGCATCCAGGGCCACCCAGAGGAAGCCACCAAGCCCTGGCCCCCAGGTGCTGCTCCCTCCACACACTGGTACTGTTACTGAGCACATCCCAGCTGAGTATGATGCCCTCCCTTACCCCTGGCTGTGCCATGAGACCTGGACATGCCAAGAGCTGCACCACAATCCAGCACCCCCAAAGCGCCTTTTGCGGTCCCCGCCAGCCGTTTCCAAGCACTGACCCTCTCCATAAACAAAGGAGAGGGAGAGGGAGGGTGGCTGGCATGTTAATATACTCTCCCCCCCTCTTTTCCTCCCTTCATCCCTCTGGGAAAGGCCTTTGCAGATATAAGCAAACCTTGATTAAAAGCTGCCTGACAGGCAACGGCAGCAGCAAGCAGCAGGCAAGGAAGCTCTCCAAGTCCAAAGGGAGCTGCTTCTGCTGCTGCCGCTGCTGCCTCCATTCTCAGATGTCCCTGATCCTTTAATCAATCACAGCCGCGGAAGAGAAGAGCAAACACCCGTGCCGGGGCAGAGGTATGTGCACGCATTCGTTCCAGCCGCAGCCGAGGCAGCGGGGCGGCCGCACGCCTTGGGCTGGAGGCACGGAGCCGTCCCCGCGCCCGGAGCTGCTCTTTCATCTCACGGAGACGAGCGGGGGCTGTGTCCCTGCCGGTGCCTCCGACAGCCCCAAGGAATCCGGCATGGAGGATGGTACCCCACGGGCTGTAGGCAGCGGGACGAGCCTCTTGCCCCTCTCCCCAGGTGCTCCGAGATGCATTCCCGGGTAGAGGATCTCCCGGCTCCCGTCCCGTGGGCTGTGCCATACCGGCAGTGGTGGGCCTGGCTAGCAGTGAACGGGGAGAATGGGGGTGCTTGCAGATGTTGGGGAGATCTGGGAATGGGGATAGCCACAGGGAGCCAGCCTGGCTGGCTGTGTCTAACATGGCCAAAAAACCCATCTGTCCTTCGATGGCACACCGTGGCTGGGCACACAGAGCAGCGCCTGTGGCTCCTGAGCTGTCCCCATCGGGGGGCAGAGCCCCATGCTGGGCTGCAGGGTGGGCAAGGATCTGCTCAAGGATATGCCCCGGAGGGACAGGCAGGGCCTCTCGCCAGCTGTGGCCATGCCCGGAACCACCAGCATGCAGAGAAACCGCCCACCCCCGGGATGATTTGTCACCAAGTCCTGTGTGTCACCGTGGGGCTCGCTCCTCGGAGAGCCTGCAGATGGGGGCGGAGGGAGGGGAAAACCACGTCGTTTTAATAAAACCCAGCAAAATCCTCTCGTTCCTGACGTGCTTCCCCAGCTCGCGTGAGGCAGCGGGAGCTCCGCTGGTGCGAGGCCGGCAGGGGCAGGCAGGGACCGTGATTTTCCTGCTTATTTTTGCCATTGCTTATTTTTAGCGCCGCTTCTTAATATACTGTGACAGTGCCCTGGGACGTAGCGCGCCTCCGGTCGCAGGAGAAGGTGTCTGGGGCAGAGCTGCTCGATGCCACGAAGGAGTTGCAGCCAATCGCCGGCACAACGCCGGCTAACGAGGCACCCCCCGCTCATGGGGGTCCCCGGGGGAGCCCGGGGGGAGTGGCAGGGATGAACCTGTGCATTGAAATTGTCAAGGCTCTGCAGGGAGGGACTTGCTCTTTGGGGGAGTCGCGGGTTTTAATATGTTTTTTTAATTAGGCAGTTTTGGTAATGACGGGCTGGTTGCTGGCAGAGCTGGTGCCAGGCAGGAGTGGTGCCTTCGTAGAGTGGGTGCCTGTGCAGACAGGGACATGGGTGGTTTGATGTTTCAGGTACCTCGTGCGTACTGGGGGACCCCAGTGCTGTGCTGACTTTGATTTCCCTCCCTGGAGCTGCTTTTTGGGAAGGGTTGACTGGTTTCCATGCCAAGACGTGCCTCATGTGGACCTCCAAGTGGGTTTTGATGCAAGGCAGAAAGGCAGTTGGCAGAGGCACAGGATCTTACTGGGATCGGGGTGAGATCCCACCAGGCTAGAGGTTGCCAGCACTGTCTCAGCCGTGGGTGTAATTCCGGTGGGGATGCTGTGTCCGTGGGGAGATCCGGGTGCTCTGTGGTGCTGGGTTTGGCAGTGGGAGTCTGCATGCACGGGTGCTGCCTGCCCCAAGCCCATTAGTAATGGATCTTTGTGGAATAACCCTCCTCATTAAGGCGAGCTACCCCACGTGTCAAAGCCACTTTATAAGGAAATTGTACTCAGCTCCAGCCGGGATGTGCGTATGTAAATTGGGTGATGCACAGCCCTGATTGAGACATCATGGGGCAGCTCAGCCCAGGACCCCTGGGAGTCTTCAGTCCTGGGGGAAACAGGGGCTCCTGAGGGGCTGGAGGGTGCAGATGGTGTGGGATGCACCTCAGCCTCCTCCTGGGGCCTGGCAGCCCCTGTGTGCACTCAGGGCTTTGGCAGGAGCCATGGAGCTGGTTAGGGCTGGAATGTCTTCAGATGTTGGAGGCTCCAGTCACCACATCCTTCCAACAGTACTGGAAAGTATCTCTTCTCTGCACTATATTTGGAGGAGTAGAGGGGAACTCCCTCTCTTCCATCTCACCCCCCAGTTTTGTCAAGATGTCACCGCGTGCCCAGCACGGGTGGAGGAAGTGTGGAGTTCCTCTGCTCCTTGTGTCATGACCTGAAGCCCTACAGAGCTGGGATTAAATCCTCCTGACCACACATCTGAGGCTCTGGGATGGCTCCACACACACGCTGGAAACGTTGGGATGCTCCAGCATTTGAAAGAAGCAGGAAGAATGTGCCAGAGCTGAGGCCATCACGGGGCTCTGGTGCCCCTAATGGGACATTGAGGACACCAAAGGACACCGTGAGACACCGAGGTTCTTCACACAGCACCTGTGCTCACTGCTCCTTTCCAGGAAGGAGTGGGCCCAGCACGCACCAGCTCCCCGGGATCCAGCTGGAGCGTCCCCACATGCCAGGACGTTGGCACCTCTTTGTGGAAACAGGGTGACAGCTTGGCAGGGAAGTGAGACCCTTCTTTTTTTTTTTTTGGCAGCGCGTTCCTANTTTTTGGAAGCGCGTTCCTAATCAGCGGGACCCGCGCCCCCCGCCGCAGGCACGCCGTGCGCTGCTATTTACGGAGCTACTTGAAATACACCTGCAAGAGAGGAGAGGAGAGGAGAGGAGCGCCAGCAAGTAAATAACCCAGCAACCCGACAGAATGAAAACAGGGAGAAGAGAGGCAGGCAAAAAACCCACCCCAAAACGAAGCGTGATGTGGAATTGAGGGGCTCCGTCCCAATCGTGCCGTGGTTTTCTGGCGGGGTGGTCACTGGTGTTGGTGGTTGGTGGGGAGACCCCATCCCACTGTGGGCCTTGGGGATCTCAGTGCATCTCTGGAATGGGCAGGGGGATGGATGGATGGATGGATGGATGGATGGATGGATGGATGGATGGATGGATGGATGGATGGATGGAGCCTTTTGCCCACCTCCCCACTTGCTTTGTTTACCTCGTGCTGCTGTTCATCTCCTACCTCCCCCCACCCTTTTCTGAAACATTATAAATCAAACAGCTTAAAATGTAAAGCATCAAAAATTCTAAAACCTTCATCTATTATTAACTGTGACAGTAAATTCCACCTCTGAATGTTTCACATAGCAACTGTTACCAGGACTCAGCATCCAAAGCTGATGTTCCAGCAACTTTCCATCACGGTGGTGCTGCCACTCCAACAGTGGCAACGCTGGCCTGGTGAGACTGGCTGACACTCCCAGCACTTTTCAGTGGGATTGGGATGCCAGCACAGAAATTGAGCTTAGATTTAGTAAATACAGCCCAGGATAGGAAAGGAATTGGTGTCTGCATGTGGGAGTTAGTGGTGGGATCTCCTATCATGGTTCTCCCTCTGTGTTGGTCACACAGCCCCCAGAATTCATTATTTTCACCATCATGTTAATGCAGCACCATAAATAACAAGGATGTGAATGGAGTGGTTAAAATGAATGGATAGGGAAGGGTTTTTGCAGGGGGTGGTGTTTGCTTTTCCACCTCCACTTCATCCCGGCGCTGGATGTTATTGTGGCCCCTGAGTGGTGATCCTCACCCTGGCATGGACAGGGGTTCTCACTGCTCTGAGCATTGGGTTGTGGTGAGTTTGTGGTGTGCCAGGTGCCCACAGGGACCAGGAGCCAGGTGTTCACCACTGGGGTTTGTTCACACTTCCGTGTTTGCCTGCCTTCCCCACGTGCCATCATGGCTCTGTTCTGTGTTGTGTCCCCTGCCTGGAGGTTGAGCTGGGATGTTTTGGGTTGGATTTGGCTGTGTAGCAGCACTGTGAGCCTGGCTGGAGGGAGGGAGAGCCTTGGCTCTGCATCCCCATGGAATACTGAGCCTGCTGTGGTGAGAGTCCCACCAGTGCACCAGCACCACGACCATGGCAAGGCTCACACCACCACCCCAAGCACCAAAAACCACCCAAATTCCCCCAGCAGCACCCACCAGGGCATGCCTGGTGCCCCTGTACCCTGGCACAGGCATCCCTGCCTTGCCATCATCCTGGCTGTGCCACTTTCCTGCAAATCCTGGGGCTGCCCACTGGGATCTCGTGTCATGCCACGCTGTGCTGTGCTGGCTGCAGGGCCAGGCAGCAGTGGCTGCTCTGCCTTCTCCCCAGGGACAGGCAGCAATTTTCCTGCTCTGAAGAAGCTTGTGAAGGTTTGAGTGAATCTGGGAAGCAAATCTAATTGGCAACCTGGTAATTCCTCGGGGGGACATGTACTTTGGTCATATCTAAGTACATTCCAGCCAGTGTTTAAGACACGCTGAATCCAAACTTGGACAGTCAAATACCAGCAGCTCTAAGCTCCTTATCTATTTCAGGCAGATTAACTCCTTAATCATCTCTTTTGGAAGTTCCCTGCCCCAAATTCCTCTCCCTTCCTCTCCCCCCCTCTCCAGTTTTTCAGCAGGAACAAAAGGAACCGATTTTGCAGGGTGCCAAAGGTGGGGACGGTGCCCGCTGTGATTGACAGAGTCAATAACCGGGAGCCAGGAGAAGGCCTTTGGAAATCTGCTTCCCACTTCACCTGCCCCAGTATTTGTCTTCAGAATTTGAAGCTGGGGAATATATAATACCAAAATAATTTACCACGCAGCATCAAACCTCAATTTATTATTTTCAACCTTCTTTTCTTTTATATATATATATATTTCTTACTTGATTTATTTCTTTCAACACGGTTTTATCCTTATTTTTCCTTTCCCCCAGGGGATTCTAGCTCAGCATTCCCTAGCAGGTGACCACCCTGCAGCCCCCAGCCCTGCTCATGGCAGGGGGATGCTGATCCCCTCCCTGGCAGGCAGAGGAGGCCGTGCTGAGCCGTGGGGACACAGCCGGTGCTGGCCACTGTCACTCAGGGGAGTGTCAGAGCATTACGCTTCATTACTGAGCTGTCTGCTGCCGCCAGGGGATGGCTTAGGGCAGAGCCCGGCAGCGACACAGCTGGGATTGGCTCCGGTGCATGGACCTGTCTGTGGGCAGGTGCTGAAACGTGGCATCTGTGGGGTGCCCATATCCGAGGGGTTTTGCTGCGATGGCAGCAGGGAGCTGGTGCTTGGTGGATCATCAGATTGGCTGCCCCAAAAGCGAAGGCAGGAGTTGCCACAGGAAGGCAGAAGGGGGGACAGGGTAATGCCCCCCGTAACCATGAATCCTGGTGAGGGGGTCTCGATGAGACAGGGACTGGGGATCTCTCTGGGATCACCAGTGATAATTGAATAGCACTCATCTGAAACACATCTAAAATGTGCCTGACATGGTGGGGACAAAGCGCCACCTCCTCCTGGACAGGGAGAGAGAGTTTGGGATGGGGAGAAGGCACAGGATGGTGCCAGGGTCAGTCCTTTGCTGTCAGCAGCCATCCCACAGCAGCTGAGGCCTCCTGGTTTTGGATGTGGCAGTGAATTTGCTGAAAGTTTTCCTGGTAGAAAAACTGGCTGTGACCAGGGACAAACCAGAGGGGCTGGACCCAGTGGCACATTCAGAAGAGCTGGGAACGTCCTGAGGGTGACAGCCTGTCATCCTTCGGGGTCTCAGTTCTGTTGGGGATGGAGAGACCCACTGGGGAGGAGGTCCAGGATCCTGGAGCTGGGACACGAGCCTGCTCCATTCCTGTGCTCCTGGCCTGGCACTTCCCAGCATCAACACTGGACCCCAGCACAAACCTGCACCTCTCTACAGTGGGTAAACTGAGGCACAACTAGAGCGTGGTCCTGGTTCCAATCCAGTGGATTTTCCAGCTTCAAGCTGCTGGGTGGATGCCAGGTCCTGCCACCAGGTTTGGTGTAGGTTTGCTGGGATGAGGGATCAGCAGTGCCAGGGGACCACGAGCCATCCCTGTCACATTCCCCAGGGAGTGCAGCCTTATGCATCCAACCACATCCATGAGCAACCAGCTCACGAGATGGAGACCAGTTCCAGGACTGGGATGAGGATCCATTCCCTCTTCCATACTTGCGAGAGCTTTTAATTGCTTTTATTTTTGTTGCAAGCAGCATGAACCCCTTGGGGGCATCAGCATCGTGGAAGAAGGTGCCAAGGGCATGGCATCTGCTCCCCGCCTTTCCTTGCAGGGATGGAGCTTCTGTCCTGCTTCAAGGGGAAACTGAGGCAGGGGACAAACAGGATGTGTGAGAAGAAGGGAGGGTTAATATTAGCGGTCGCAGTAATGGTTGGAATGGTTAATTGTTACTGGAATTGAAGTGAGTCAGGCCGAGAGCAGGAGGAGAGGGAGGAAGGAAGGGAGGAAGGAAGAAGGATCCCAACCTGTCAAGCAGAAAATGAGTAAAGAAGAAAAATGTGAGCATGTGGAGAACTGGCCAGGCTGTCACTTCATGCTGGCCCCGTGCTGCTCGCTTGGGGTGAGGCTGGAGGGTTGGCTGAAGGTCACCATGGTGGTGACAACAACCCAAGGCCATGGTTGTGCCCATCGGTGCCCTGGCACCATTGTACTGACAGCTCCAGGCACGTCTGCACCAGGATTTGTGTTTGGAAACTGGGATTGCTGGATCCCTCCTAACCTCAGCTGTATTTACAGCCTCCTGCAGGGTTGGTTTTCCTCTCCCCTCAGAGCCCCAAGGTCGATGTCCAACCGCTGGCTGGGAGCGGGATCATGGGGAGCCTCACTCCATGGTACATCCGGCCATGAATTTTGCTCTGCAGTGGAACACAGTTCACCTCCGGAGAGGGAATTTGCCCAGGAAGGCTCAGGCTAAGCATCTGTTTTGCTGTGAGCCTCCAGCCTTCTTTTTTCCCCTTCTTTTTTCCCCTTCTTTTTTCCCCTTCTTTTTTCCCCTTCTTTTTTCCCCTTCTTTTTTCCCC
>VYXD01016589.1:506244-516913 GCA_013397195.1 Hylia prasina | reverse complement strand
CAGGGCGGGGGCCTCGGGGACACCGGGCGAGGACCTCGGGGACACCGGGCGGGCACCCTTGGGGGCAGCGGGCAGGGACCCCGCGGCACCGGGCACGGACCCCGCGGCACCGGGCAGGGAGCTGGTGCACCAGGAACTGAGCAGGGAGAAGCACAGGCTGTGACCCCTGAGCAGGACACCGTCCTCAGGGGATGTCACCAACCCCTGGGGATGTCACCAAGCCCTGGGGATGTCACCGACCCCAGGGAATGGGCACGGAGCCCTGGGAACAGACACTGAGCCCGGGAAAAGTCATCGATCCCTGGGGACGTCATTCACTCCTGGGCTTTAAACACCGGGGCTGTTTCCACCCCAGACCGGCATGCAGGGAGCAGGTGGGAGCGGGGGTGTGGGCAAGTGGTGGCCGTGGCTGCAGAAGCCTCTTCAGCACATGGAAGCCACGTGCCAGGGTGAGGTTGGGTCACCGAACTGGCCCTCTCAAGGGCCCTGAGCCTTCCCTGTCCCAGCTCCAGGATTCAGAGCATGTCCCACCTGTGCTGCAGGCCCATGGCATGGCCCAGGGCAGGAGAAGCTCTCACCTGCCTGGTTAGGGACATACCAATGCTGCCCTGTGGTGGTGGCCTGAGCCCATGCACTCTCCTGAGGGCCATCTGTTGTGGGATCCAGGAAAAATGCTGGTGTCATTGGGATCAGTGCTGTGGCTGCTGCTCAGGTCTCAATGTGGGAGTCTTGTGCCAGGAAAATGCCATGCCCTGTGCCCGGCAGAGCTCCGTGGTCTGTCCTGCTGCTGGGATTCATTTAGGATGAGAAAATGTGCTGCAACATCAGCTCTCTGCAAGTTTGCCCTCTCCTCTTCTGTGCCACCAAGCAGTATCTGAGACTACCTGGGAATTCATTAAACCTGGCTGCACCTTAGCAACTTCCCTTTGGCCTCACTGGCTCTCACACGGTGGCACAGCAGGCACCCCTCTGCAGTACAGGGATCCCCTGAGTGGCACGGAGCACCCCAGGGCTCACTGGGCACCACACAGAGCTGGGCAGCAGAGCTGGGGGGGCACAGCCCTGCTTGTCCCCTCTGCACCCTCACCCCACTCGGGCCTCCTCAGTGTGGGGACATTGACCTGTGCCCGAGCTGGGGATGAGCCCAGGGAATCCTGGCTCAGCTCTGCGCCAGCAGCTGGGGCAGCGTCACCCACACATGTGGCAGCATCAGCTGCTCGGACATCCCTCACCCACAGCAAACATTGCTGAGGGGACAGGGATCACATGGCCAGGAGATCCATGACCTGCCACGGGACATGCAGGGAACCGTGTTCTTCCTCCCCGTTTTTATTGGGGTCACTGGGGAGAAGCCATGCTCCGTGGTGGTGGCAATTCCCTTTCCTTGGTGCAGTCCGTGTGCTGTGGGAGGAGAGGGCAGGTTTCCAGGGCTGGGGAGATGGATGTGCCCTGGCCCCCCTGGATTTAGAGCAGCCTTGTGCAAGCATGGGGGTCACAGACCTTTAATAACCCATGCAAGATCCGGGGCACAGCCTTCCCTGAGGGATGTACAGGGACAAAACCACACAAACACAGAAGGGGAAAATCACACAAAAACATGGAAGGGGGAAAGAACACACATAAACACAGCTAAATTTTTTGCACAAGCTGTGTGCAAAAGCTGGATTTGGCCAGGCCCCTTCCTCCATCTCGATCCTGAGGGTCCGAGGACGCCGGGAGCCCACACGTGATGCTGTCCCTGCTGCGGGGTCGGGAGGACACCCCGGCAAACAGCAGCATCCTCCAGGCACTGGGGAAGGACGAAGCAGCGCGGCGGCTCCGCGGGCCGGCTTTGCGGGCGATGGATTCCACGCGGGGTGGGGCTCCCGGGGGTGCGCTGGGTTGCGGAGCAGGGAAAACCCCGCCCGTAGGACCAGGGCCACGCAGCCAATAGGCGCGGCTTCCCTGAGTGGAGTGATTCTACATCACGGCTCGGGGCCCGCGATTACATCATGTCAGTCCTGCGGGGATGGCGGACCGGCCACGTGGTCGCTCCGGAGTCGCTGAGACGTTTTCCTGAGCGCAGGCCGGGAGGAAACCGCAGGATGAGACAGAAAACAAACCGGCCCCGGGATGGTTGGGCTCTGGCCACCGAGCCGGCCGGGCAGGCTGGTGCGGCTCCGCGGGGCTCAGGCTGTGGAGCATCTCCCCGAGCGGCACCGGCGGCAGCCGCAGCTCCGAGACGTGCTGTGCCTGAACGCGGCAGCCCCAGAACGGAGCATCCCCCGTCCTGCTGCCCCCTCGCTCAGCCAGCTGGGCTCTCCCAAAGCGAGCCCCCGGGTGTTTCCCACCTGCCAGCACACCTCAGCCCTGCGCTGGAAGCAGCGAGCCATGCTCCATGCCCAGCCTCTGGCATCCTGCCTGCCCCCGGGGTTGTTTTGCTCTGGCAGAGCGCGGCGTTAATCATTAATTTGTGTCGCAAACAGATTCAAAAGCCTCTTCTCTCCTTTACTGCGTGTAACTCGGCTTTGCCAACTGTCCCTTCCTGAGCCACAGCTTGGGGAGGCGCAGCCAAGTTTGGTGGCACTCCAGTGCAGCCCCCGATCCGGATTTATTTACCCTCGAGTTAAATGGGGAAAGGTAAATGCACCTGTGGTCATTTCCTATTTGCACTGGCATCCAAATCTCCTGCCCAATGCCAGAAAGCAGTGACACTCAGCTCGCCTGAGGCTCTGCCCATATGGGGCTGGCTCGGTGCCGTGCTCTGTGCCCGAGCTTGGCAGCCCACGGTGGAGGGCAGTGATGTGTGGAAGCCCCCAGCCCATGCTGGGAGTTTGCACGGACACTGTGGGAGCGGGTTGGGAGAAGAGAATCCCATCAGGGTTCACAGACCTGGGAAAGCCATGCTCAGGTTGGGGAATTGGATCACCAGCGACTGGAGGGGCACACATGGGAAAAGCAAGTCCCCGTGTGCTTGTCCTACTCTCTCTTCCCTCTGCACCCACTATGGCTCCTACTGGAGGCAGAATGTGGGGTTAGAGGGATCTTTCCCTCACAAGTGAAACCGTGGGGCTGCAGAGGACAACGTGGTGAAGCCCCTGGAAGGAGCAGCCCTCTGCTCCAGCAGCATCCCCCAATCCCACAGTCCCTGCTCCCACAGCCCCTCCTGCACAGCGCTGGACATTTCTGACCCGGTGCTTTCTGTGTGATTCTGCTCTGTCAGGGCAGTGGCAGCTCCACACCTTTCCCCACAGATCCAGGCCAGGAGCTTCCCCGAATGTATAGGACATCCAGCCAGGCACATGATGAGTGTGGGGTAAACAAGCTGGGGCAGGGCTGTTTAATGCTAATATGTGGCTTCAGGGAGGGGAAACCCATCTTTCCAGCTATTCCACACCCCCCTTCCCCAGATTTAAACAATCAGGGTGGCTCTCCACGTGCAGAACAGAGAGCACCATTTTGCCAGACTGGTTTGGTTTTGGCCACTGCCGCTTCTCTGGAGTTCCTAAGCTGGTGCTCTTCCTTCTCTGCCCATCGCAATGGGGATGTTGGAACAAATTCCTGGCTGATGAGTCAGGAAAGTGGCTCTTGGATGGGCTGGGAACATCACCTACCACTTTCTAGGTCACCAGGGTGGTGATCCACAGTTACCCTCCAAGGACTATCAGTTAAGCCCTGCCAGGTGGGCAGGTGTCCCACCGAGCCCCCAGGTTGTCACCCGTGCGTCTGCCTGATGCCACCCACAAAAGATGTGCCAGAATTTAGTGGGACACGAATTTAACAGCACTGGCAACGCAGCCCTGAGGACAGCACAAGCCATGCAAAGGCAAAGAGAGCAACTGCTGACGACAAGCCCTTTTCCTAGTGGGAATACCCAGATTCTGTCTCCTGGAGGAGACTAAGGACTCCCCGTTTTGACATCTGGTGAGTACCCAAGGGCTGCACATGTCCCCTGTGCCCACTCATTCCCTGTGCTCAGGCCAGGCAGTGGAGCCAAGAGAGTCCCCAGCTAAGAGACAGACGATAGCACCCCCAGCTCACACTAATAGTGTATTTATTGGAATATCTCACATGCAGGAACCAAGGAGATGATTTCTGGAGCAAGTTAAACAATGGCAGATTAATACAGTTGTCTCGTCCTCAACGGAAACACTTTCTACTTGAATACAGCGATGTTTTAGTGTTGGGTTTCTCTGCTTTTTGTGTATTTTGTTTCTCTTTACATAGTCGATCTCTTTAAACCGTTATGTCCCCTTTCTCCCCCTACCCCATTCCCAAACAAAAAAATATCCAGTATCTTCAGTAAATAAATATTATCCACTTTTATCTGGAAAGCCTACAGCTGTAATATACAGAGAAGCTATTACACAGGTTACGCTTGTAGGGTTAACAACAGCTCATAGGAACATGTAGGGAATGAGGAGCTTGTACTCATAAAAACACGGAGCAGGGTGGGAATTTTGGAGTAGTGGGTTTGCCATGGGCTAAAGAGAACCAGCACCAGAGCTGGGTGCTGCTCAAGGCCAGCTGGCTCTTGGTGTTCCTCACACCTCTCTCCAGGTGAGGAGGAGGTGTGAGGAACCTGGGGCTGGAGCAGGCAGGCACAGCCTGCTCCAGAGGCTGCAGTTTGGGATGGCTGGGTGGAAGGTGCTGTGTGGGCACCTCGTCTCCTTGGCTGGTGGGAGCCCACAGCAGCGGAAGGGTTACCTCCAACACAGCTCTAAATCCACTCACTGCTTCAGTATTTCCATAAAAATAACTGTTCTGAGCTGTTTTTTTCCAGGGGTGGCTTCGCAAGGCTTGTGGTCAGCCCTGAGGAGGTAAACAATGACGGAGCTGGATGGAGATAGCACAAGCAGTTCCCACTCCAGGGCTCCCAGCAGCCACAGGAGACTCAACAACTCACCAGACGAAACTGAGTGTCGGAAATCCATCTTGTTTGCTCTCCTGGGCTGCACATCCTGTCCCTGAAGGTGACATCAGGAGAGCAGGGAATAGAGGAGCAGGGACAGGCTGTGCTGGCCAGGAGCTCCCACATGGAGGGACTATCACCCCTGCCCTGGACCTGAAACCATGGCCTGGATCTGTTCTTCCACCACTGGAGGGAAACATCTTGCCACCACAGCCTGCTCCCAGTCCTCGATTTCGAAGTGGAAACAGCCAATGTATCCCATCAAAAAATGCTGAATGAAGTCAAACAAACAGAAATCCTCACTAAAAAAATCTTTCAGCTTGGAGGTGCAAGACCAGCCCTGGGGATGACAGAGCTGGTTTGATCAGCACATCCCAGAGATGGAGGCTGTGTTAATCAGAAGGGAAAAGGTACGTTGGAGGCTACGTGAGGGTCCCAGTAGGGACCAGTCTCAGCGTTTATGCTGTTCCCTTTAAGAGACACCGTGCTATGTTTTTATGAGCAGTTCTCCTATGAGCCTTACCTACACCCTAAACACCCTAAGTATCTGTACAGCACATTGTTATCTATTACATCTGCTGAAGATGCAGCTGAAATNCAAACTATGGAATGGGGGGGACGGGAGTCGTTGTTAGCCAAGGACTGTGGGAGGACAAAGTGGCCGTGCGGCGACATTCGCCGGCGGAGCACAGGGGCGGAGAGGGGCGGCTCCGCGCCACCTTCACAGTGCAAAGAGGGCGTCCTCTGAGCGCTCCTGCTTTTTCCTGCTGGAAGGATTTGTCGGAGGGGTGGGGGCTTCCAGGGGAGGGGAAGGCAGGCTGGGAACCATCTCCGCCGCTTTGGCTCGCTCTTCTAAAAATTTGTCAAACTCTGCAATGCAAAAACACAAGGAAGATAAGTAAGAATGGGGGCCGTGGGTTCGGCCCCAGGGACAGAGGTTGGCAGGGGCTGAAATTCCAGGGCCTGGCATCCTGTCGGGCTGTGTTTGCAGGCACAAATACTGGTGCAGCCTGACTTCCTCGGGAAAGGGTACAGCCGTCCTTGGAGACACCCGAGCTCAGGCAGCAGCTGGAATCAAACCCACACTATGCCACCGGCTGTGACAGAACCAGGGAAACATCATTCCAAAGGGCTGAGCAGCTTGGGGACACATTCCTGCTGGCACAAACATAGAGCACAGCCAAGGAAGATGGCAGGGAAGCACTTACAGCCAGGAGGGCTCCCCACACCATAAATATGAACCTTTTGCTGTGAAATGCTTTCCTCCCGCCTTTCTGAGCATGGAAGCATTTGCTGGGGAACATCAAGCTGGGAGAAGGCAGCATCTCAGTAGGGATCAAAGCAAATTCCATCTGAGCTCTAACCTGAGAATGGCTCATAGCCACGGGCATCTATGCTTACCTTCACTGGTCACTCCTTCTTCCAGTTCGTTGCCTTTCTGCAATGGGAACAAAAAGGCACGTGAGCAGAGGCAGTGCTTCCCCTTCCCTGTCATCCCCTCCACCTTTAATACAACTGGACAGTTTCCACCACTTGTTTCCACGTATTAACCATCGGAGCAGGGGGACCTGGGGAAATCACACGGCTCCCATGTCAGGAGGCCAGTGGGGACTGACATTTCACTGTGCTCCAGAGCAGCAGGACGAGCACTGAGGTGCTTCTGAAGATTGCTGGTGGATAGCTAAGCTTTTCCTGTTGGATGTGAATGTCAGTCCAGCGCTGTTTTCTCTTCAGACAGTAATTCTGGTCCAAATCTGAGCTGTGTGAGACACACACACGCTGTACCAGATGGCATCTTTTCTGTCACACAGTCCTTAAAGAAGTCAGGACTGTGGTTTGCACTGTGTCTTCAAGTAAAATGCACTTTTAGCTGACAAAGGACACATGCAAAATTGTTTGGGGTCAACATTCCTCCTGTGAGAGTTCATTTTAGGTTTCATACAAAAATACAGCAGCTTTCCTGTGTCCATCCTGTACAAAGACAAGACATGGGTGATCTGGATGAAGGACACTGACAGCAGTCAAAGGCTGGGAGTGCCACAGGGTCACTGCATTTCCACCAGTTTGTGCATTATGTGCATTTCAAATAATGAAATTAGAAGTCTAGGGACAGGCATCCTTGTCAATCTATCAGGATGTTTAAGATGGGTAAAAATACTGGTTGAAACCTCATGTTGAAACTGCTTTGAAAACACAGAGTATTTGTCTGTATTTGGCTTCTCTACCAGGAGTGGGAACATACTGACTGGTCTCACATTATTTAGAGCCTNAAAAAAAAAAACCAAAACCCAAAGGACGTATTTAAATAGAAACCATTGATTCCTTACATCTCAGCACATGAAGAGTTAACATGAAGCACATGAAGAGGTTAAAAAACACACTGGAAAGAAAATATATAGACAAAATAAATATTTTAACCTAGAATAGGGCGCGATTAGAACTTACAAAGGACCCCGAGAATAATTTAGTGTCATTGAGTGTCAAGCTGTGATTCCTAATATGCCTGGAAAGCGCTGGGACGTTATTTTTTATGGAAAGTGGATCAGGCTGCAGCTCCATCCCTGTTCTCGCAAGCGTTGGAGCCACTCGAGTCCTCTGCCCACTTGCACAGAGGAAGCACTTAAGAGTGAAAGCGGAGGAAGGATAAATTGAGAAGTTGGTCTCCTGAAGTGGAAAACCCCTTCCCTTTCCCTCAAACAGTTCCCACCGCTCCAGTTTTCAGCAGACCACAAGAGGACAGGGAAGATGAGAGATCCTGATACAGGACATTTGGGAGGCTCTAGCGTAGCTCTTGTATTTGTTAAAGAAGGTTTGAGCTAAACCACCTGTTCTGCCACACTCTGTTCCCTTTGGTGCTTCCAGCCCTGAGAGCCAAGTGTGGTGGATTTGGGCTCCAGATCCATCCCGGGTCTTTCCAAAAGTACATTTCCTCCCAAGGAAGGCATCTCCTGGGAGCTGCCCTACTTGCAGCAAAGCCACCACTTTGTGCTGGTGGCACCTGCCACTCCCTGCAAGCAGTGCCACGGCTTTCCAGAGGATAATGCGGAGTGTCAGCAGGGACCACGGACTGCCTGGGGCTGCACACACCAAAAGAGCCCCCTGAGCTCTGCCAACACACGCTCTGTATTTTCCCCCCAGTCCCAGCCTTCTCATTCCACCTCTTTTCCTCCCAGCTGGAGTGAGCCATCACCCACAGCTCTGCAGAATCTTCCAGAAAGGGACCAGATTCTCCCTAAAGCAACATCTTGGAGGTCCCAGGGCAGGTTTAGTGTGACAGAAAAAAGCATTAAAAGCACATTCCCCCAGCACCTTTTGGCTGAGGGGTGGGGGATGAAGGGCCAGCACAGCTGCAGCAGTGGGACGCTGCGGGGGCTTGGTGACAGTGACATCTGTGCCACTCTGCACCATCTGACAGTGTCCCCATGCCTGAGCAATGCGATTATCTCCTCTGGCTTGGCAGGGAAGCTGGATTAACATGCTTAGAACCACCTGATGTGGCCATTTACAGGGTCAATGTGTTTCAAGGATTTAGAAGAGAAAATACACACTTAAAACACCCATGGAGCTTTCTGCATTGACAGGAATATCAGCAATTCATTGTATGCTGGCAAGACTGCTCAGGCGATCACTAGATGCCATCTGAAATCAAATCAGCATTGCCACAGAAGTTTCCTCAGGTCTCTGGGAG
The DNA here is from genome assembly GCA_013397195.1 of Hylia prasina. Lineage (NCBI taxonomy): Eukaryota > Metazoa > Chordata > Aves > Passeriformes > Sylviidae > Hylia > Hylia prasina. The sequence continues at coordinate 508,334 of VYXD01016589.1, read as the reverse complement.
CTGGTGGCCACATCTGAGGTGTTGCAGCAAGCTGGCACTGCCAATCCCTGAGCATTGGGCTCACCTTGTTGTTGAGCAGTGAGAGGTGTGCAATGCAGCCAAGGCAGACGGAGAAGATGGAACGGGAGAAAGCCTCTGCAGACTCACACAGAAGGGTTTCAACTGGAGAGAGGGCCAGCAAGTGCGGAGAACAGCTTGATCCCCAAGTTGTCTCCATCCTTAAACTGGTCTTCCCTGTCCATTTGCAAGCCGTGCTACACAGAGCAGTGATGAGGTGTCACGTCAGCGCAGAGGGGTGGCAGGACAGCCCTGCCTGGGCTCAGCTACATATGGAGGGATCCTGGAAGAGGCTACAGGCAGGGCAGGACAGAGGAGACGACGAGTAGGGAGAGCAGAGTGAAACCTGACCTGGGACGGCCTGGAAATCCTGCACCAAACAATGTTTCCCTTCAAAGATTAATGTGTCCGCTGCCAAAGTCCATCAGCGCTGCAATCAGGCATGTGGTAGCAGGCTTTGTGTGTCACAACGTCCCAAAGGGGGTGGTCCTCAGAGAGTATGGTATGGGCTGATAAAATGCTATGCTCAGATAAAAGCTTCTATCACTTGGCCTAGAACAACTTTCAAGAGAGCTTGAAACACATCAGCATCCTGGGAAGCTCAGACATGTCAGGTCAGAAGGAGGTTGCCTAAGCCAAGGAACACCCTGAGGAAGAGGGGCTGGAGCCTGCTGCCTGCACGGGTGTTGAGCTGATAAAATGCCTCTCTGTCAGGATGGGAGATTCTCCTGCCATGCACTGCTCAGCTCCCTCTTTGATCCTGCAATCCTGTGCCACTGGCTTCCTCCCAAGGAACACGCTGGGGGATGAGGCGATGGCTGGAGCTGCCTGCTCCAGCTCTGCCTGTCAGCCCAGCAAGGCAGGCACACATGCTGGAATCCCTTCTGGCAGCCCCAGAGGAGCAGGAATCCTGGCCATGCCTCTGGCAGGCAAGGGAACATGCTTGTTTGCACAGAGACTGCAGCCCTGTAGGAGCCGGGAGTTAATGAAGGGCAGAGGGATCAAAGGACATTCCAAAAATTACAAATAGCACGGTCACAATCATTTCAACACTTTCTCAGGCCTAAAACTGGAAGGAAATGAGGAGTTTCACCTCCAGCACAGGCTGGCACGGCTAATCCCTCCATGGTAACCATCTCCCTCAGCATTCCATACAAACCTCTGAGGTTTGCCTCTTTTCCTCATCCCTACCCCCAAGAACCAGCATGTCCATCCTACCAGGCATGGCAGGGAATCCAGGAAACTCAATTCACACCCAATCCATGAGCAAGTCCCATCCATCTGCATGGATGTTTACACCAAATGCAGAGCTAGCTCTACAGTCCCCAAAGAAGGAGTCTAAGGTAAGGAGAAAATAACCAAGCTATTTTAAAAGGCAAACACACCAGGAAAATTCCTGTGTGAGAATGGTCTCCCGAAGAGCAAGGTGCTTCCTGTGCCATCGTTACAGCATCCATTTAGCCCAGCATTTTCCATTCTTGTGAACTGCCAGAGCTACTGGACATGGCCAACAGACTGCTTCAAATTAGAGCAAGCTCAGATAAAACACAAGGCAAAAAATACCCTGTGAGATTTAGAAATGAAACGCCACAGAAAGTGGGGAAAAGCGACCACCATATGGTACCAGGAGATGTGTGAGTGGGAGAGTAAAGGATTTTAACTTGTGAAGCACATGTTGAAAGGGGAACAGTTGTTCCTTGCTGTCGAATCCAACACGAAAGCCAATACATTAACATTTTATCTAAAAATAAAGACACACTCCCCCTGAACATTCCAGCTCAGTCAATTACATGCTGATTGACAGAGCCGTCTACTTGGCAGGACCTGCCTAGAGAAGAGGATGATCCCTACATAAATTGAAGGGCAAGGCTGCTCTCTCCCCCCTGGGCTTTTGTTTCAGCCCAGTGTGACGTACTCGTGCATTCTGAAGGGGTTTTCAGCATCAAGAGCTGGTTTTGTGCAGCTGGGACAGGAAGGAGGGGATTAAGCGAGTGCTGGAGAATCGTGGTCTGGCAGGAATAGTGTTGGATTTA
>VYXD01016589.1:455163-506173 GCA_013397195.1 Hylia prasina | reverse complement strand
CAGGGACAGAGGTTGGCAGGGGCTGAAATTCCAGGGCCTGGCATCCTGTCGGGCTGTGTTTGCAGGCACAAATACTGGTGCAGCCTGACTTCCTCGGGAAAGGGTACAGCCGTCCTTGGAGACACCCGAGCTCAGGCAGCAGCTGGAATCAAACCCACACTATGCCACCGGCTGTGACAGAACCAGGGAAACATCATTCCAAAGGGCTGAGCAGCTTGGGGACACATTCCTGCTGGCACAAACATAGAGCACAGCCAAGGAAGATGGCAGGGAAGCACTTACAGCCAGGAGGGCTCCCCACACCATAAATATGAACCTTTTGCTGTGAAATGCTTTCCTCCCGCCTTTCTGAGCATGGAAGCATTTGCTGGGGAACATCAAGCTGGGAGAAGGCAGCATCTCAGTAGGGATCAAAGCAAATTCCATCTGAGCTCTAACCTGAGAATGGCTCATAGCCACGGGCATCTCTGCTTACCTTCACTGGTCACTCCTTCTTCCAGTTCGTTGCCTTTCTGCAATGGGAACAAAAAGGCACGTGAGCAGAGGCAGTGCTTCCCCTTCCCTGTCATCCCCTCCACCTTTAATACAACTGGACAGTTTCCACCACTTGTTTCCACGTATTAACCATCGGAGCAGGGGGACCTGGGGAAATCACACGGCTCCCATGTCAGGAGGCCAGTGGGGACTGACATTTCACTGTGCTCCAGAGCAGCAGGACGAGCACTGAGGTGCTTCTGAAGATTGCTGGTGGATAGCTAAGCTTTTCCTGTTGGATGTGAATGTCAGTCCAGCGCTGTTTTCTCTTCAGACAGTAATTCTGGTCCAAATCTGAGCTGTGTGAGACACACACACGCTGTACCAGATGGCATCTTTTCTGTCACACAGTCCTTAAAGAAGTCAGGACTGTGGTTTGCACTGTGTCTTCAAGTAAAATGCACTTTTAGCTGACAAAGGACACATGCAAAATTGTTTGGGGTCAACATTCCTCCTGTGAGAGTTCATTTTAGGTTTCATACAAAAATACAGCAGCTTTCCTGTGTCCATCCTGTACAAAGACAAGACATGGGTGATCTGGATGAAGGACACTGACAGCAGTCAAAGGCTGGGAGTGCCACAGGGTCACTGCATTTCCACCAGTTTGTGCATTATGTGCATTTCAAATAATGAAATTAGAAGTCTAGGGACAGGCATCCTTGTCAATCTATCAGGATGTTTAAGATGGGTAAAAATACTGGTTGAAACCTCATGTTGAAACTGCTTTGAAAACACAGAGTATTTGTCTGTATTTGGCTTCTCTACCAGGAGTGGGAACATACTGACTGGTCTCACATTATTTAGAGCCTGAGCATCTTCTGGCTTCTTACTGCACTGAGGTGTCCAAAGGTTCACACAGCAGCCTCTTCACAGGCAGAGCTGCTGTTTGTCCCAGTGTACCACAAAAAGGATAAGGAAATAACAATTATCTAACCTAACCTGCAGCTTCCTCACCTGGGAAGTACAGAACTTAAATGAGCTTTTAACAAAACAAGGAGGAGGGAACCCAGAGTGAAAAACAAAAATCCAGTCCAAATTTTCACAGGCACCTCTCTGCTGCACCCACATAGAGTTGGGATGGGGACCCAGGGACATCCCCAGGCTTGCTCAGGAATTTCCAGGACACTTCTCTGCTTTGTTCCTTTTGAGCAAGTTTGTGCTGGGGATGACAGATGCAGAGAGCTACCTCCCTATCTCTCCATCAGATCTTCTCTCCCTCTAAAATAATTTAAATGGCAAAGACAAAAGTTTATTGGTTAAGCAGAGTGGACATGCTACATTTACTGTATTTCTTTAACAAAATGAGGCCAGTTTATAATTAAATTTGAAAGTGACCCCTGTACCGAGGCCTGACAAGCCTACCTGCAGCTGGAACATTTCAGAGGCAGCCAGTCAGTCTGCCAAAATCAAACACTGAACCCAGAATCTGTTCAAGCACTTCAGGCACCTCTGGAGAGCTGGAGAATCTTCTTCCCTCCAGTACAACCAGCTCCTCCAGTGCCAGAGCACAGGGCTGACGTGCCAGAGCGTGCCTGCAGCTCTGCTTCCAGCTGAATCCCACAGCACCCAGCTGGGAGCTGAGCAGGCAGCAGCAAGGGGCTGGGGGACACCCTAAGGAGTTGGGAGTTTTCTGCCTGAAACTGGAAGAATGGAAGGAGATGGTCCTTGGGGATATGATGACTGCAAGTTCGGTTCACTAAAACCATGTTTAAAAGAACAGTGTGAACACAACCCACCACCCACCCCCCAAAATGCACTCGGTTGACTTGAGTCATATGCTTACACTGAAAAAAACCAAAACAGAATAAATGTGTACTAGTTGTATCCTGCTTAAAGCAAATGTGTGTTGTGACACCAAAACAAACTCTAGGGTGAAGGCAAACTACTTTTAGTTCTGCTTTTTGTTTGTTTGCTTAATAATTACCAGACAATAATCATTTAGGAGAAAGTTATAAACACTGAAGAGAGACTGTTATAAATTTTTATTATTACTATTATGAATCATGTCAAGATTGCCTGCCAGTTTAACAAAGACATCTTGATTTGAAAGGAATTTAAGCCCTGATCCAGTATCTCTTAAAAGCATGCCTCAACATAAGCATGAACTTAGATCCTGTCTAATGATGCAGCTTTAAACATGAACTTTAAGTCTGGTGCACAAAAATTCAGCCCATATTTAATGCTTCCCTATTTGAGGATCAGAATCCCACGTTTTCTGGAACACATGCTATTCTGTGATCTTCACATGGAGAAGGGAAAATGCAACAGCTCAGAAAAAAAAGTATTTTGATTGAATTGCTGAACACGACCCTGACTCCTCCTGCTTAGATATCCCCTTCAAAGGGAACCAAACTCTGTGCTTGGGAAGTTTCACTGCTTCCCACTACAAGAAGTACCAGGGACTCAGCAATGCATTGAAAGTTACCCGTGCAAGTGAAAAATGAAAATATAAAGAGTCTCACCAAGTCGGTACTGAGCCACTCCTCAATGTCATCCATGACAGAGGACTGTGCAACAGGGATCTAGGGAGTGCAGCGAGAGAACAGCAAGGCAGGCAAAAACCAAAACACATCCACAATCATGGCCACAGAGCGATGGAAAACGCCAGAAATAAGATTAAAAACAAAACAAAAACAAAGATGTAAGATGTGCTGGAAAAAAAAAAAAAGGCAACAAAATATAAATGGCATTTCAAATAAAGAAACAACTTGGAAAGGAAATTATGAACAACAAGGCTAAAAAAAACAAGAGAAAGATTATGGGGAATGACGTGACTGGATGCCAGCGTAAGATGAGTAACTTCTCGACCACATATTAAAACCATCAAGATGGACTGATGATTCTAATCTTGATCGTGAAATGCTTTTAAGGGTAGAATACTGGATATCAGTTAGGTTTTGAAATGTTAAATTTACACCTTTTGTTGTTGTTTTTTAAATGGGTATTAGCCACAGTGAAGGGTTAGAAAAAAGAGGGGCTCGAAGTCTTCAGGCAATACTCCTATGAAAACAATTTGGTTTTTCCCGCAGGTGGAGAAGTCAGAGCCCAGGGTACAGTCATGCTTCCTCCCAGATCCTCCTCCCACCACACCACTGAGCCCTGGCAAGCCTTGGCACAAGGGTTTAAAGCAAAATTGTCCCAGCTCCTAGTTCCCATTCCTCTGCCAAAGGTGACCCTCAGCAGCAGAGTCCAATGTGTGCCAATGCAAAGTGCAGAGTCTCAAAGGTGAGGAGGAGGATGGGGCAGAGGAGGAGAGAACAGCCCCAGAGCTGCAGCAGGGCTCTCCAGAGCAGGTCAGGCTCCAGGGATAGTTCAACATTCAGGCATGGAAGGTTTGCCTCTGCCCCTGCAGTGGAACTGGTCACGTTACTGGTGTGATTGCAACAGGGAGCGCCGAGGCAGCTGAAGGGCAGCAATTTCACACAGTGCTAAGGGTAACTGGGTCAGCAAAGGGAAATTACTGAGTATTAGGTGTAGAATTTCCTGACTTAACTACGCTGCTTAAATACAACAGAGGCCTGCCGAGGTAAACAGGAAAACACCACAATAGATCTGGTAAGGACAACCTGAAAAATAGTTGGAAAAACAATGTCAGACATGCGAGTTCCAGACCAGGGCACGGCAGCCGAGCAGCGAGGCTGGCAGGGAGGAGACCTGGCACTGTTAGAGGGACTCTCCTAGGCAGAAAAGGTGTCAGTGGCTCTCCACAGCTTTGCCTGAAACCTCTCACAGCAACTGCCCACCCTGAAGTGATAAAAATCCCCATGGATGTGGTGCTTCGAGACATGGCTTAGTTGTGGCCTTGGCAGTGATGGGCTAATGGTTGGACTTGATGGTCTTGGAGGTCTTTTCCAACTTTAATGACTCTGTGATTCAATAACAGCTGGAAGAGGCTCTGCAGATGCATTTCCTGGGAGATGTAGTTTTCTCGGGCACTTCTAGCAGAGGAAGATGGACAGATGCTGGATCAGAGCCCGAGGCTGTTTAGCAAAGCTCCTCAGGAATTTTTCACAGAATCAAGGGGCCCTTTGTACTGAGGTGGCCAGTTAAGCCCTTGCTTGAGGTGAGGTGTGCTGAAGTGGGTTAGTTGTGTCAAAGAACTGGAAATTCAGAACTCAATCCAAAGCATCTCCCTCAAAGAGCAGCACCAGGAAGGTCCTGCGGGAATTGCTGTCCAGGAATTGCTGGACAAAGTCAGTTACCAGGGTCAGAGGTACAAGGTGTCATTTTTGCTTCCAGTGAATTCATAAAGATCCCAAACTGAAAATAAATTCCTGCAGTTTCCTCTGGAATGGGCCAGATTTAGGGTAACTGCCCCTTTCTGATTTCCTGAATCATTCACACACAATGTGAGCTGAAGCTGCTGTGAGCTGCCCCAGACAGCCACACACAAGGGAAGAGCTCCAAGCACCTTCCAACACGTTCCTTCCCAAGGACAAGTTGCATCTTGTAAAACTGTCTCCTTGGTTTAACAGCTTTATAAAATACTGGCTTCAGAGATATAAAGTAATGAGTTTATTCAGCCTACAGCAACCTAAAACCTACTGCAGAAATTGCACTGCTGCCTCTCTCCAGTGTTGCTTAACCTGCATGCAGTGGGTAACACTGTGGAAGGTGCAGCGTCTGAGCTGTTGGTTGGTTTGCAGCTCAGAAAGGTGCTTATGTTTCTCTAAGGGTAAGAACACTGGCATGGAAGGGAGGAGGAAAACAGCTGGTTTCTTTTTCCTTTTCTGTGAATAAAATTTACAGGAACACAGGGGGCTCCAGGTGAGCTGGAGAAGGATTTTGGATAAGCACCTGGAGTGACAGGACAAGGGGAATGGCTTCAAGCTGAAAGAGGGTGGATTTAGATTAGGTATTAGATTATTCCCTATGAGGGTGGGGAGGTTGCCACTGAAAGAGTCTGTCCCATCCCTGGAAATGTTCCAGGCCAGGTTGGATGGGGCTTGGAGCAACCCGGGATAGTGGAAGGAGTCCCTGCCATGGGTTGGAATGAGATGATCTTTTTTTCCAACCCAAACCATTCCAGGATTTTATGATATTATGAATATAAGAGCAGCTGTTCTAAAAAGTGTGGCAGTACTGTGTCCTTGTATTAGAAGGGACAGCAGCTCAAATCTTGATTATCCCAAAAACATGACAGATGACTGATCAAGTACTGAGTTCCTGAGAATCACAGGACTCTTGAATTTGCAGAAGTCCTCGAAGAACAGCTCAGCAGCAGAGAGTTTGTGCTGTGGTGTTTCATAAGAATTTAAAAAACTGAAAGAAAAAAACAAGGCAAAAAAAGGAATTCTACTTTCAGCAAGAGCTACTTATAACAAACAAACAAAGCCTTCAGAAGTGCAAGAGCACTTCTTGCAGAGAAGCAGACAAAGCTGCAAGATAAACATCTGAGTGTGTCAGCCTTTTGCTATTCAGCACTGACCTTTTAAAAAGCTTCCCCTCTCTCCCAGCACACCCACTGAAGTGCTGAGGGTTCGATTCTATTGCTTCTTCCATGCAAAAACTTCCAGTTTACTTTCCTCAGACTCTGAGCCCCATTTCCTCATAAACCATGGGTTACATGTGTCAGGTTTAGTTTGTTTGAGAATAAAGAGGGAGGAAACTCTCAAAGAGCAACTGGAAGTTTTAAATTATTTTAACAATAACATTGTACATTTATTTTTCATTTTAAACTGACCATACAGAGAAGCTCAGTTTTTGCCAGTCAGTTGGGTACTTGGCAAGTCTTCCCTTTCAGAAGCCCTAAACTGAAAAATGTGCAGGGGAATTTTGTTATAACTAATCCCTAAACTCCAACAGAGCCAATGTAAAAATAAATTTACTCGTTTACACATTAAAAAAAACAACAGTTTCTGGGAACATGCAGCAGTGGCAGCCACAGACTACATGGAAAAAACTCTGGAATGGGACACTGTCTTGTTGATACTTTGATTATGCAAACTTCCATGGTCTAGGGAAGCTCTCAAGAGAGCTCCCCAGATAGTCAGTGTGGGCTGCAGGAGCTGTTTGTATAAAGATATTGTGATTTTTTTAAAGTCAGTACTTAAAGTAAATGAAAATTAAGTCACAAAATATTTTTGGGTACTCTAAGTAACTGGCTTTAATTAAAAGTTGAGGTGATTGTTTAAATTCCTTTTTTATTTAGTCTTTGGAAAATCCTACAAATGGGATCATCTCAACAGTCCTGAAAGGGAAATGGAAAAGGAGGGCTGGGAGAACAAAAGTGAGTGTTCAATCCCACAAAACCCACAGGAACCTGGAATTCAAGTTCTTACTTATCTAAGTTAGATTGTGTTGATGTTCTTGCTAGCAATCAAAAGCCAAAGAGTATTGCCAATATATTTCCTGAGAAGTCATAAAATCCAATATTCTACCCTTAAAAAGACAGTTTAAGGTTATTATTATCACATTTTATTTCTATTAAAAATGATCCCACTGGAAAAGAAGCAGGTATGAAATGACAATTCAGGTCTCTAGGTGAGCTCATTAATGTTCTTAAAATGTTTAACAAGGTTTATGCTAATTGTTGCTAGACTACTGCCTTGTAATAGCTTAGTTAATTCCACTTCTTTCTAGATGTTTAACGAAGCTGACACCAGTTCTTGGTTAGTTGCTGCTCACTCCCCCTCTTTGGTTAGCAGTAGTAAAGGTCTGACATCCCTACAGCAGCACTAGGAGCACGCTAGCAGGCTACTCCAGCTTACTACTACAGCCTTACCATCTATTTAAAGCTGTTGTGATCTTGAAATAGCTGCTTGGCCTCAATATTAGAACATGCTTGACTTCACATGTGAGGATTAACTTAACTCCTTGGTTACTCGTGGCCGTGTTTACGCATTGCACGGCCGGGGCAGGCAGGGGCTGGGGCGCAGCGTGTTCCCAGCAGAGCCTGTTGTGCCCGTACAACAACCAGCCCATCAGGATCTGAGACAGGCGTGTCCAGACAGTGCCAGCCCTCACTGACACGGGGGATTGGGCTGTCCTTGCACAGTGGAAAACACCACTGCTGGGGAAGGAGACCCCCGTGGTCTCTGGCTAAGGGAAAGCGCCTGCTTGCCTTCAACAGGGAGAGGGTCCCGCCACACGGAAGAAATGAGATCTTCACGTGTCTGTTTTTGGGCTTGTCCACAATTCAAGCACTTCACTCTCCAAGAAGATAGTGTTTTTCAACAGTCTCACGTTACCCAAGTCATTTCCACATCTCAGATCCTATCTCTCTCTTGAAGGCACATAGCGGCATCCCACTTGGTTACTAATTAACAGAGGTTTCATTTAGTCTTTACTCACCTATCTTTCCTACAAAAAGGGCTCTCCTCCCTAGCCAGGCATGCTGCTGGTGGTCAAGATAGAATGCTAAGTGGTGTTTGTCTCACTTCCCGTGAATTGTGGTTCAGTTTCATCTTTCCCCTGCCACTGTCCCAATTAATGTCCTGACATGGTGGCTTAAGCAACACCTACTTCTCACTTTCATAACAAATAACCCATTTGGTATGTGAGTGGGTTGACAGATTATTCTAAGAAAGGAATGTATTAATGCATATCTCAGTAGCTGTCCAATCTCATGAGAAGGGAACTGAGACTACTTGCACTAAAACGTGGCTCTGTGGTAAAGTCTGTGCCAAAGTGCTGCTGATACAGACCCCTCTGTGAGACCTGCATGGCAAAACCCTGACCTGACACTGCAGACAGATCTGTCACTGGAACAGCTCACCTTCCATCCCTCATCATCAGAAACATTTTCTGCCAATATAATTTTGTCTACTTTAGTTTTGTAGGTAGAGCTGGGATGGATAAAGGTGTGGCTGGTGTCTGTCTGCATGGTTCTGGCATCATCTTGATGGCAGAACTGAGCCACAGGTTAACTGGAAACAAGAACAACACTGCCAAATTCACTGGGAGAGGAGAGCCAGAGACTGCAAAGGTGTGTGGTGAACTGGGATGCAGAGAAATGGAGTGGGAAGGACTCACCCAAAGCTGAAATGTATCACAGTTTGTACAGAACAATGTCAGATCGTGAGGGATATGAGAACCACTCTGGCAGGTGGAGAATTCCTTTTGAGTGGTCTCAGTGTTGTACAGGCACAGGGAACAGCAGTGTCAGCTCATCCCTTTCCTCCTCATCCAAGTACAAAAAGTACCCCAAAGGTACAAAAAGGCACATCAAGTTCATAGCTGGGATTCTACTTATCCACTGGCACTGTAAATGCTACAGGTCATATTAATAAATACTGTTAAGAACTACAGCCAATTAAGAGAGAAACTGAGTTAATGATTAGTTTTGGTTTATTTTAGGTATTTCTCTCTTGTATTTAGCATACAAACAAGGTGACAGGTTTGTAAGAGCAGTGACTGGCTGGACAGCCAGCCCCCTTCCCTCCCCAAATCCATATGCCTCCATGAATGCTGCAGTATCCTTTTTCCAGACTGAATAACCACAAGCCAATGAAGGAATATGCTGTTTGCTTTTTTAATAAAGCAGTGGTGTGAGTGGTGTGAACAGCAGGGGTGCTGATTTCATGCTTCCCTGCTCTTGTAAACAGTGGAAAGGCAAAGAAGAGGAACTAACTCAATCACTGGATTATTCATTATGGATGAACATCTAACGGTGGCACAGCACATCCCTGGCTGCAACAGAGCCACAGAACAGCAAGAGCCTCTGTGAGCCACAGTCAACAGTATCAGGCAAAGCTGATACTGCTGCTCATTTTACAGCTTTTCATTCTCACCTTGTGAGCTGTGGGTGTCTGACAGCACCAAAATGACACTCTGGCTCCCAGGGACAGGTACCCACAGTGGGTTTATCCACGTGTGTGAGCAGGCATGGAGGTGCTTTTGGGCAGGCAGATACAACACCTGTCCCACCACTGTGTGTGCACCAGCCATGCAAACTTCTGCCTAATTTCCAAACTGGCCCTGAGAAATAATCTGGATTAGCCCTCAATCCAGAAGAATAAATGCAAGTGTTTCACAGAGTAGATACTGCACAGTCTGGATTTTTCTAAACTTTAAACTTTCTGGGATGTTTCTCTTTTTAAGCACGGGGCAGCTTACTCTGAGACATTCCTGCTCCATGGGCTTCCTGGTGCCCAGCCCCACATGCTGCACTGCCAACTCACCTTAGAGCAAAGGGAATTCTCCCTGCACCTCCCTGAACTCGGCTGCAGTCAGGACTGTCTCAGGAGGATTTTCTAAAGTTAGGTCACATTATTGGTACTGGTCTCTAACACTTAAAATGATGGATTACATTGTCCAAAAAAATGTCTTAGAACTTGGCTTTAAGGCATTGCTGAGGCTATTTTTCCCTTCCTCTGGCTTCTGCACCTAAAGCAGGCTTTGAACTTCTCTCTGCAAGTACATTGATGAAGGACAACTTCAAACAACGTCAGAATGCGCACAGGTTCAGTGATCTTCAGAAGCCTGATTTTATCAAGGCACTGGCATCACCAGAAACAGGAATTAAATCCTTAAAGCCAGCAAAACTATTATACCTTTTGGAGTCTGATTCATAATGCCAATGGGGTTGAAGATGTCAAATGGGCAGAAGTTCTCCCATTCCCTTCCTTGCATAAACAATGATCCCTACATTACTCAATTCAACTACTTATGATCCTATAACTTCCCCATGTTTATTCCAGACCATGAAACTAAGCACTACCAGAAAAGGCTGCTTTAAAGACAGATAGCAAGTGTCCTCTTTATGAAAAAGATCCATGAGACTTGTGTTTATCCCTCGAAAAGTGGATACTGCATAAATAAATCAAGACAGTAGAAGGAACCAATTGGATCCCCAGGCCTCTTCTGAAAGTGACGTGGGATCCTACAAATGATTCAGTTGTTTACAGGTCTTTGTGCTGTATAAACCAGAAATTGGTGCAAATCTTTCCCTTTGCCCCAGGTAATGATGTAGGTGGGAAATAAACTCCTTGTACTGTCCGATTTCAAGCGGTTCAATAGGGCAGGACGAGAGGTGAACAGAGGATGGTTATTCTGGGTCAGGGACTGGGGTGGGCAGTAGGAATTGCTTCACTGGTGAAGTCCTCACCATTCCTTGTGTAATTAGCCACTTGTCTATAGGCTCCATGTCTGAGTTCCCACCTTTACCTCTCCTCTGTGTTGAGAACAGAAAGGTCCATAAAGAGAGAAACCACAGCAACAACCCGTGATAAAGTAATAAAACAGTTAAAAACTTCACATACACAGACACACACATAACACACAGAGTTGCCTACAGTAACTTCTGGCAGCAGCTGTGTCCCACTGCCTGTCAGCTCTGTCCAAGGGGGGACAGACCTCACCCAGAAGTCTGCACTTCCTACAGACAGTTCACAGCATTTTAGCACTCCCTCCATGATGTCCTTAAAAATAAAAATAATAACAAAATAAACCAATGACTGGCTAGTAGTGAGGCTGATGTTTGTCATCTTCTTAGAAGAAGGAAAAGTGAGGCTGTACAAGCTTCTGCAGACGGTGAGACTGCACTGGCAACTCTCGTGTCACACTCTGTGGAGTCCCCCTTGTTTATGAAGCTGTGGGTTGCAGCACACCCTGCTCATGTCCTTGACCTCAGCAGACACACTGTGCCCCACACAGACAGCACAGCAGCTCTGTGATGGTGTGGAGGAGAAGTCAGGGCAGTTTGCTGCAGTGTCTTGGCAGCCTTTCAAACTGCCCCTCTTGAAAAGCGCAGAGGTTAAAGGACTGCTGATGCATCCAGCTCCCCTGAGCAGGCTGCAGACTGCATGGCACAGCACCACAAACACTCTAAGATGGTTTTGTGTCCTTCAGCAGCTCCTCCCTGAGCCAGGGTGGGATGCAGAGTCATCTCCAGCTCTGGAGGGGCTTTCTCAGGCTTGGCAGAGTGCAGTGGCTCCAACCCAGAACTGGGAGAGCTCAGCAGAGAGCCACTGGTGTGTCATGTACATCCACCCAGACACCCGCACACACGGGACACCTCTCCTGTCCCCATTAACACAGGTAATGGAGNAAAAAAAAAAAAAGAGGGGTGGAAATCATTCCAATTTCATCTACTCTTTGTGTAACACCAGAGAATTGTTTCTTGGACACCTCTCCTCCCAGTTGTGATCATGCAACAACTCTGTGGCAACAAAAGCAATTCCCAACATGGAAAAGCAATATTAAGAAAACAGTGTATTTTTAGCTCATCTTGTTTCCAGCTGCTAAATCACATTAAAAGACAGCTATTGCCACGTGATCAGCCTCCTCTCTGCAGACCATTCCGAGAATGACTACATTAGAAACGTCGGATGTGCTGAATTCTACCACTGGACAACTGTGCTGGAATGAGACGTGTGTGAAGAATGTGTTGCAAAGCTTTTGGCTCCTCCCCAGAGCTGTTCTTAAATTAGCTCTACCCAAATTAAAGCCTGTCTTTTCGTTTACTGAGCAGTGCCAGTTTTTTGCTACACATGCTGGGGCTGGTAACTTTAGGAGAGTTTAATTTTTATTTCCTTTAAGAAGAGACAACCCACAAGCCTCACAACAGTTGAGAAAAAGTGTTCACCAATTACAGAGCAGCTGCATTTCAAAACAAGCTCTTCTGATTACATGATACAGTCTCCAGGACCTTTGAAAAGAGGCCAAAAGTCTTGACATCTCAGAGCCCCAATTTCCACAACCCATAAGGCATTTACCGCAAAAAACTTTGACCCTCAGACGAGCTTAGCCTTTGAACTGACAACAGCTGGGGCAGAGCAGGAGCTCTGCTGGTGTGAATGACATGTTGTGCTGGTGCCTAAAGCAGAACTGGCTGGGAACTAAAGTGTTAATAAATAAAGACATGACCCTGAGGCCACTGGGGGAATACAGCCCCCTTGACCAGATAAATGCAAGCCCCTTGCATTTGGTCAGCCAGGAACAAAGAGCAGAATGTCAAATCCTTCCCCAGGTCCTCTGCCAATAACAGCTCAATGATACTGGGAGCTTGGGATGTCACACTGGATTCAGAATTCCTGTGAAGGAATATTTCTGCCCCTGCCTCCTCACACTTCCCCTTTTCCCTCAGTGCTGCTGCCATGAGTTTTTGTGGGGCTGAGCTCCAGCTGCTCATGGGGCTGACCTGGGTTATAAAGTACCCTTCCTGCAGGAGGACAGGGACAGGAAGAAGCAGGTAGGTTTGTGGGGTGGGGGATGCTCTGTAAGAGCTGAGGCCCTGCTCCCACTGAACGATGGCCTGGGCAGGTAGGCAGCTGTGATCTGACCCCAGCTGGCTCCCAGCACAAATTCTCCCTGGCTTGGAGTACAAGCTGCCAGGCATGCCAGCTGCCCAGAGCACTCCCACTTCATGTCATGAAAGAACCAGGGTGGGATCAGCCAAGGCATAGGGAGGCAATTCTCCCCAGTTAGAGGCATGTGCACACTGCGTTGGCACTCCCACGCTACGCTGGCTCTGCCGTGCTCCCTAGTGGTCATCACAGCCCAAAATTGGACTGGAAAAGGCTCTGAACTTGCTCCTGCCTCTAAAAATACAGCTGCATACAAAAGAGCAGCACAGTTTTAAAAAGCAGGGTGGTAGGAAGGGGTCAAGGGATGATCTGAAAGCTCCTTCACTTCTGCCTTCACCAGGGTATGCAGACAAAGCTGCCCAAGCTCTCTCACCCATGTTTTAAGTGTCAGCTGCTGTGAGGCGACAGCACATGCGGCTCTTCTGCCCACACAAGAGAGGAAAAGCCTGCCCTGGGCAGACAGAACAGACTGCAAGCAAGGGCACTTAGGGCAAAGAATGTGAAGCATTAAAAGTCTGCATCATTTCTGTCCCTATAACTTGCTCGTGTATCCATGCACTTGGAGCAAAGTCTAGTAGATGAAGACATTCATAAGCGAAACCAAACCAAGCCAGTGCACATCAGTGTTCACAGGACATTCCCCATTTAATTCTTCTCAGCAGTGATTCCAGCCAAAGAGCTGGACTCCCCAGACAAGCTGCAAGGAGAATTTACCCACTGTGATTCTGAAGTCTTTAACACTGGAGTGCAGCGTCTCTTTAGAGATCATTACTGAGCAAGTACTTACTCCCAGATATCAATTTCAAAATAGCCATTACTACCACGTTGCTGGAATACAGAATGAGAAGCTCAGTGAAAGCAGCCACCTCCAGCTTGGATTCCACGTGGATAACAAGACCCAGAGCTGTGACCTACCCCTCCCGTGTTCTGTTTCCGAACATCCAGGGCAGATGCCAGTCCTTTGACAGCCTGTGGATCCTCGTACGTCACGCTGGAAGAAAAGAACAAACCACAGAACTAGAAAGAAAGTCCAGCAGTCACCCATTAGCAAACATTGAATTATAGGAAGGTCTGGCTTGGAAAGGATGTTAAAAAATCATCTCATGATTCTTTAATCAAGCCGTGGGGAGGGACACCTTCCACTACCCCAGGTTGCTCCAAGCTCTGTCCAATCTGGCCTTGGACATTCCCAAGGATGGGGCAGCCACAGCTTCTCTCTCTAGCAACCTGTACCAGTGCTTCACCACCCTCACACGAAAGAATTTCTTCCCAAACTTTAACCTAACCCTACTCTCTCAGTTTGAAGCCAGTCCCCTTTGTCCTGTCACACCAGACCCTTGTAAATAGTCTCTCCTCACCTTTCTTGTAGGCTCCCTTCAGGTATTGGAATTAGGTCATCCCAATCCTTTCTCTTTTCCAGGCTGAACAATGCCAATACTCCCAGCCTTTCCTCATACGAGAACAATACTCTGGATACCCCAATTTACTTCCCTGGGAACCAGAAAGCACATTCTTTTTCTTAACAAGACTTGGAGGGTACAGTTTGTACCCCAGTAAGAGGAGCTTGCTCTGTACAAAGGCCACCCATTAGTTTTGGAAAGCACCTTGAAGCAAAGAGAGTAAGATCAGCATTATGAAATGCAGGCAAACAGGTCGTGAGGCACCCATGTCCAAGAGCAAGTGGGGGACTGTGAAAAGAGGCCTGATTGCAGATTATGTTTAGCAAAGATTTAGAGATGACATCTGGAAGCCTGACCTTGATGTGTGCATGGGAGGAGAGGCAAAGTGAGACTCGAAGAGAGATGAAATTATGCAACTGCAGTGAAGCAGACAAAGAAATGCACTATTTACAGAGCTGTTAAAAGCTTCTTAAATTGCAATGCAAAAGGGAAATGTAGCAGTCAGGTGACAGAGGCAGCAGCAGCATCTTGCAGAGCACAGTGGTGAACCATGAGCTGCAGCAGGCACAAACACGTGTCCATAAATCAGCTCCTGCGAGGGGCTGCCTGAGCAGGGGGAGCCCTCTCTCCTCCTTGTGCTGGCTTCTCCCAAGCTGTGAGCACAGCACCCAGAGCTCCCACCCCCAGAGCTGTCACCTACACACCACAGCATGTCACACTCATGCCTTCCCTCCTCCCTGCTGCTCCGTTTAGACAGTGCACAATCCAAGGAAGATAGAGCAATGCTCCCTTGTGAAATCATGGATGATTCGTGCTCCTTGTTCCATTAGGTACAGTGAGGGAAGAGTAGTTTTCTGCTTCATTTAGCACAAGAGACAGAGGGACCTCGATTAGATCTCTCCTGCAATGCATCTCCTTTCTAACTGTACATTAAGGCTCCCAGCCCAAAACCTCCAGTGGTGGCTTATCCCTCTACATTAGAGCATTTCTTCTCAGCACTGATACCACAGCTGAGGCAGTACCAATATTGATAACTGCAAATAACAGAGCCAAATATATTCACAGGTTCAAGTTTTGTAAATTTTTGATAAACTATTTGACAGCATTTCTTAGCTTGAGACAAGATATTGATGATGTTCTGACTGCTGGTAGCCACTACTTCCCCTAAAATCTGAAGCCAGGAGGCAAGATATAATACATGAAAGAAAAATACCTGAGTGTGTCTTTTATTGAATATCACTTGACAGGGATCAAAGGATTTCTTAATAACTGCATAGATTTATTTTACATTAAAATAATTTGACCTGTTAAATGCCCTTGAAAGTGCCAGATTTGCAGCTCTAGAGATGCAAGCCCTATGCATATAAACAAATTAGGGGTAGCATGGAGCCAGGCAAGCTACACTGCCTTGACAGCCTGTGAGAGTCTGACTGGGGCCAAAAGGAGAGTTAACTAGATGGTAATTCTGTTTCCAAGCCTTTGATGACAGTAATTCAGTCACCAAAGTACATCCATGACCTTCAGGTGAAGGACCCCTCTGTTCCTGTATCTCAAACACGGGTGGATGGGATGACAAGCCTTTAGGAGAAGGCAGAAGCACAGGCAAGCACAATTCCAAGTTTCCAGTGAGCTCATTAACTAAGACAGTCAGTACCCAGCCAGTCTGCTCTGTCCAGCAGCAGGAACTTCTCCACTTGCTCATATTAATAACAAGCAAAAGGACAGGGATTGGATTAAAAGCACAAAAACATACACCAAAACTACTTTTCCAGTCTTAGGAAGTTTCAGATTTATGCCCTTAGAAAACAGCAGTGCCATGACTCAGTGCTAAAGACAAATTCCAACTTACTTCTTTCGCTGCTCAGCCAAGGAGCTGCCTCTTGTCTGTGCAAACATGTCAAAGTCATCACGAGGATTACTGTGCTGGAGGGAGCTGAGTGTGCCACTGACACTGTTTGTGCCCAAGTCTGCAACCAGAGGAGATAAAATAGTGAACCAGTGAAATAACAAACCATATGCAAGCACCACCATCATTAACAGCTGCAGCACTGAGGACAGTTTTGTTCAAAAAAGGCTGGATAATGATAATGAGGTGTTCTTAAAAGAAAAATGTAGAGATTATCTAACTCATCCTGGAAGCATCTCTCCATAAATGCTCCTCGTCAAGAAGTCAGCATTTGGGAATTGGTGTGAACCTGCTGCCAATATCCTGAGATATTTACTGGTCACTAACAAGCCCAAAATTTTGGGCATGGACAGTAGTTTTCTCCACAATGTTTTATCTCAGTTACTAACAATGAAACCAACACTTTCAAACAAAGGGATATGGTATTGATGCAGTGCTGAAAGAGGTGGAGAACCTTCAGTCAAACCCAGTGATCCAATAACACAATCTTTGGTTTGATTTAATGTAAACCACCTAAGAGTTTCATAAAACCTTTCACCCAAAGGTTTCAAATGTTATTTGTAGAAGGGGAATCAAGAACACTCACCAGGCTGATTTCATAGAGAATTATAACTAAGCAGAAATAGGAGTAGTAGTATAAGTTCTGCCACGAACAACAACCTGCACGTTTTCCATCAGTTTTCCCCCTGATTAATAAATCTCTCCCTTTGTGCCAGGCTGGTTCTCAACTGCAGATTGCCACAGTGCAGGAGAGTGGGAATGCCTTCTAATCCTCCTGTAAGCCAAATACCCAAACCTTTTGGAGGCCACGTGGCAACATCAATAAGTAGTGGAGAGCATGATCTAGATCAGGCACTCACCAAGCCCTGCAAGCTGTGAGGAAAGTGAAGATGGAGGTGCTGAGTTTCCGACCATTGGGCTCACCACAGCTGGAGAGCCAGGACCCAAATCTATTAAATTATCTTCTGTCACCTCATTCAGTACCTGTCAGGAGACAAGAAACACAGAAGTTACACACGCCAGAAATTTCTTCTTGCAGTAGAACATTAAACATCACAATTTTCCACGTTAGGTATAAACTGTTTTCAGAAACAAAACTTTGATGCGACTGAAGTGTCAATGCAGAGTCTTTGCTGAAGTTTGCATCACACTGCAGAAGTGGTAAAGCAAAATAAACAGAGGAAATGGTTATGAATGCAGAATAGAAAATGTAATAGAAGTACAGATTTATAATGAACTCAGACCTTGAACACTATAAAACAACTACAAAAGAGTTTTCATTTAAAGAATAATTAAAACTCTTCAGCTTGGAAAGGGGCTGCTTAAAGAGGAGGTGAGAGTGGTTCCTAAAATTATGAATGGCATGAAGAAAATTAACCCGAACAGTGGTATTGTAAGACACAGTGAAGAAAAATTAGGTGAAGCAAACAAAAATCATTAAGTGACTTGATCAAATGTAAACAAAATATTTGTTATATATAAATGCAAAATAAATATGTAAAAATGTATAGTGAAACTGTGGAACTTATTGCTTAAGGACACTGTGAACTTCTAAAGTCCACACGGACCCAAAAGCAATCAAAAAAGTTAATAGAGGAATGAAAATCCATCAAGGACTGTAAACACAGAGATGTTTTAGTGTGAAGTGACTTCCTGAGCTAAAAGTTGTCTCTTGGGGTTTGCCACATTCTTACTTTTCCTGACATCCACCACTAGCCAGTAGAGGCAGGACACAGGGCTGGGCAGGTAAAAGGTGTGAGCAGCTGAGATAATCAATGGAGTGAGGTACTTACTCCATTGCTGGCGTTCTGTGTTGAGCGTCCTGATCTGTATCGTTCAAATCTGTTTAGGATAAAAAAAAAAAACAACAAAAACAAACCAAAACCAACATGGATTATCAAAGCCACCAATAAATAATAAAAAATATGAGTTTACAACCAAGCCATGACATGCTTGCCACTGAACTTAGTTTTTTCTGGCTCCAAAGGGAAGCCTGAAAGCTTTAACTCCAAGCCAAGACAAAGGGAGGACTGCTGAGAAGTTGCACTCTTGGCAAAGGTGGATTTTAAATTGACTAATCCGATCTTGCAGCACAAACATGCTTGAAAAACACTGCAGGATTTGTCTTTTGGTTTGGGGGCTTTTTTAATCATTAAGTGTTTTGTGACAGACTGTTGTGTGAGCCAAGGGACAGGAGGAATTGCAGCAAGATTGATGCTTGCAGCTCAACAAGCCAAGCACCACAGCTCATCTCACTCCCACTTACCAGCTCCCTCTTGCTGCAATAATGTAAATGAGGAGCCATATGTGTGTGGCACAGCCCAACCCAGGCACATGTGGCACGAGGGACAATGAACAGCAGATTCACTGCTTAAAACATCCTGAGTCAACTCAAATATGGTCATAGCCTATGCTCAGATAGGTTGGTACTTTCCAACAAGGCAAAGTAATGATGTTGGATAAAACCTTCATACTTCTAAGGGGAAGTCTGGTAAGTCAAGCTCTGATCTCTTCTTTACTCTGTGCATCTGGGGCCACAAACCTAAACCCAGCTTTCATCAAAGTTTTCAAGGCCAGACTGGATGGAGCTCTGAGCAACCTGGTCTAGTGGAAGGTGTCCTCATCCGTGGCAGGGGGCTGGATTAGATGAGTTTTGAGATCCCTTCTAACCCAAACCTTTCTGTGATCCTGTGAACTCAAACCAGCAGGGAAACTGCCTGCTCCCATGGCCTTTCTGAGGCCAGTCTGATCTCCTTCCTCACTAGGGAAAACCACCATGATTTCTTGGAGGTTTGAATTTTTCAAAGTAGTTTCAGAAGTAGTCTCTCTTTCCAGCAAAAAGCCCATAATATTCATAAAATCCTCCAGGTTTTCTCCCAGATGGACAAAATACAACAGGGAATGTCAAGCAAACAAAAATGTTTTCTTAATGTAACAGAGGAAAACGCAGACTTAAAAGGCAGCAAACCCAAATTCAGGCCCAAATTTCAATTTTAGGAAGCTGTGGGTGTTTGCTATTACTGGAAATCCAACTCCCTTTGCTGGAAACCTAAGACACCTCCCACCTCATTTCTCACCAAAAGGCTTCTGTTCATTTACATCCCAAGGCTTCACAGCAAAGGCCAGAGCTCCTGCTTGAGTCACTGACGGAGCTTGGTCCCTATGCTAAAAATCAGCATGATGGATGTGGAGCTTTTGGAATAGCAGAGGAGGAACTGGAATTTATTGAATGCTCAGGCCAGTGCAGCTATTCCACCACAAACGGCTTGCTAACATCACTCAGCTCCCCTTTCATGAATAATGACTACAAACACATCAGCCACAGTCAGCAAAGTCGCAGATGGGGGGGAAATAGAAAAAATATTAAGGGTGACCAGACTAAACCTCAGTGATAGTTGCACTCTGCCACTTGTAGAATCCTGCTTGTGCATGAAACACACACCATTTCACACAAAAAGCCAGTGTTCATTTCAAAGTTTGCCCCATCTCCTCTGAACGAGGAAATCAAAGGCAAAATCGAGGGCACGGAGTCGTCTTTGCAGCCTTTGCCGTGACAGCACAAATTCACAGATCTGGAGTCTAATTTATTTTTAAAGGCTTGAGAAACAAAGCCCTGTGCTAAGAGCAAGGAACAAAGGGTACTCTTTAGTGCCTCGCTCCCCAGGCCTGTCATTAAGGGGAAGATTAAACTTTCCCAAGACTGCAGCATCACGTGTCACCTCCTGCAGCAGATGTGCCTGACAGCGCCTTTGTCTGATGTGTCGAAAGTCCTGTGCCCCAAGTCCTGTCCCTGGGGATGACTCCTGCAGACCAGCTCTTCGAAACATTAGCTCTGCACAAGACAGGCCTTTTTTTCTTTTTCAAGATTTTAAGTGTTACTTAAAAACAAGCCCTTTGCATGCACAATGCTCCTGCCCACCTCAGGTGGCTCCCCTTGCACCAGTGCTGGGACTGGGAAGCTCAGAGATCAGAGGGCAGAAAGAGCTCACAGGAGCCTCCCTAAGCCAGGAAGCAGCACAGAGATTTGTGCAGAGCCTGGGCTAGCAGGGGAACTAGTGACTGTGCTGGGCTATTTTTAGTCCCAAGTCCCTACACCTGTACAGCCCTGCACAACAGGGACTTGCAGACTCAAGCCTCTGCATTCAGAGCGTTTTCACAAGGTTGCCTTGCATTTTATGGATATGCTGCACAAAAATTCAATGCACAGCACAAAAAAAAATAATCATAGTATATAAAGAATCAACTGAAACAGGAATGTTACCATAAAAGGCCATAAAAACACTGTGTAAATGGTTCCTGTGGTTTGGTTCTCTGTGTCATGTTGGACTCTTGGCCCAGAAGGCCCAATTTCACCAGCTGACCTATTTTATTCTTAAGTGAAAACCCTGAATGAATGTAAATGGTTGCTGGGAGAGCTGCCCCACCTTTCATATCGGAGGAAGACGTTATTTAAATCATCATTCACGTGCAGCAGCTCCTCTGTGACTTCTTCATTGGACACTCGTGAGATAAGCTCCACAATTCTCTGCTGCATGGCTCTGCAGGTTCGGTTCAGTTCCTAGGAGGAATGCATTGTGCACACACAGTCTGATAAGCAACAAGCAATAAGTAGATTTAGTTGAGCTCTGTTCACAGCCAAACATATCCCCCAGCTGAGAAACACTAAGACAAGTTTATCTTTGCATGATTAAATGTCACCCAAAAGCACATCTAATCAGACGTCCTTCAAGAGATGATGGCACAAAACCTTGAGAGCCTATTCACAATTCAACTTCCTGATTCTTCTTTAACTCTGAGCACTTCAGAAAATAAATATCTGTATTTTAGTCATCTGTTTTAAGAATAAAACATGTTAATACAACAGCTTCCCAAAAGAGAGCTTTCAAGGAAAATTCAATCTGCTCTTTTTGGCAGTATCAGCCTTAAAACTAAATGATGTCGATGGTGGAACGTGGGGGAAAAAAAGTTCATCAGGGCTACCACAAGTACTAAGTGTGTGCTAGGATGAGAAGTGTTGGCAACACAGAACTTACCAACTACAGAGAACATGAGGAGGGTAAAGACAAACCAAGGGGCAGGAGCAGGAAAAGGTGAGTGTTCCACACACCCTCCAGCACCGAGACACACAGAAATGTTCCCTTCCACTGAGCAAGTGCACAGATGAGATTGCACAAAGGCAATGGGGAGTTTCACAAGAACATTTTAAGGAATGCAGAGTGAGGGCATCTGTTTTAGAAGACTCTCATCAAGAAATCTAGATTTCAGTTTGCCTAGACCAGGAGTTCTCATGCTTCCAGGACATCTCTTCCATCACCAATTACTTAGCAGAATTCTGTAGTCCTGAAAGGCCTCAACACCAAAGGTCAAACTGGTCTTCTGAGGAGAACTGCAAGAAGAAATGTGACATATGGCAGGGTGCTTCTGATCAGGCCAACGGTTTTACTTCAATAAGCACTGACATTCCAGCTAAAGCATGTCCCTCTGTCATCTTCCACTCCCCCCAGCTCCACTTCACAGCAAAAATTCAGCCCTAAACAAGGATGACTTGTTGGTACACAACCTTCAGGATGAAAGCAAAAATGTGTTTGTTTTCCTTGCATGGTCTGACATCCTAAGCTCTGGATAAATTTCACCTAGTGCAATCCAGCTGCCTTAACAGCTTGAGGAATGTGTTCTCCAATGTCAGTTTTGATCCCATCACTTTCGAAGCAGATTGTGACATTTCAGAGGTTTGTTTGCTGCCTTTCCGAGAGGGCTGACAGTACCTATCTATTCTGTGAGAGAGCTGGCTCTCTCACAGGCTGTTTACATTTGATTGTTGGAGAAAATGTCAGGAATTATTTAAGGAGGAGGGCTATATAAACCTCAAAGCAAGGAATCCTTGCATGCAGCACCCAGCTCACAGCTCTCAAAAGACTAACCATCCTTTGTGATCAAAAATGGGTTCTCCCCAGCTCTGTGATTCAGATTTAGGCTGCATCAGTCACAGAAGGGAACCAGCTGGAATAAAGAATCGTTGCTGTCACTCCATTTTATGATCAAGTTCTTTCACCTTAAAGCTGTGCTCTGAGGTTACACTGTCAAGATGCTGGTGGTTGTTTCTCGGTGTAAGCAAACTGTTCGATTTCGGCCTGTCATGGTTTCCTGGAAGCTGCTTTTGTTTTGAGCAGTTCGACCCAAATGGGCAGTGACTGAAAGGCTCTTTATTGCAAAGCCTCTCATCAGCTGCCATCATGGCTCTGAGACAAACAGACAATGCCACTGCATGGGAGAGACCAGTTTTTGGATGGATTTCAAACTCTGATGTATCACAGAGAGCAATTCCCTGCCTTCCTCCGAACGGACTGCTGTGGGAGCCCATCCTCCCCGCTGAAGGATCAAAACAGAAGGCTATTTCTGAAGCTGTGGAAAGGCAAATCCCATGTTAAGGGCAGCAGCTGGAATGTCAGATCACAATGTTCCTCATCTGTGCTCCTCATCTGTGGGACACTGTGACTTTCCTCAGCCAAAAGACCACCCCACGACCCCTGGCCTTGGGAAACAGGAATGAAGCCTGAGACACAAGCTCAATTTATACTGTTTTCCCTCTTGAGATGCACAGTGCTGCACTGGATTGAGATTTTCCAGCAAATAAATCTCTCCTGATTACCCAGTCTATCCCTCTGGACACCATGGAACTTCACCTGAACACCTGCCTTAAGACACCAAACCTTCAGGAAAACACATCTTCTGGAAGGACAATTAGTTCACAGACAGGACTTCAAGTGGCAGAGAATCCACAGACCCTTAGCATTATTTAGTCCAGATGGAAATATGGAGTGTTTCTTCCTGCATGTTGACTGGGAACGTTTTGACACTGTACAAGTGGTAATGGGAGGTGTAAAAGAAGCAGGAAAGCTCAAGGCTTACAGAACCTGTGGCAGTTCTAAAGCTGCTTAGTGGTAAAGGAGACCTGATACTCAACACTGGGAAAAATTTCTACCTACACAAAGAGGAAAGCATTGGAACAAGTTTCAAGGGAAGTCAGGAAATCCTTGTCACTGGAAGCTTTAAGAGATGAAGAAAATCAAGTGATGGCACTTGCCAGGGTCAGACACAGGTCACATCCATTATGAATCCAAGCATGGGCTGTGAAGTGAGCTACAACAAAACACACCCCCCAGAGAAACACAAGCACAGAAGGGATCAGAATCGTATTTTCTAGAAAACTTACTTGGAGTAACTCAAGGTCTGAGGAATCCTCTTGTCCAGGTACCATTTCTGTCAGCATTTCAGACATCACCTTTGTATTCCCACGAACAATATCCAGCTCACTGCGCAGCCGGGCAATCTAAATTGGGGTAACAAGACAGCAAAACACTGCATAATCTTTTGGTTTAAGCAGTTCATTTTCAAGAACTGACTTTGGGATATCTCTAGTTCTGTTTGACTTGATATCTCGGGCTCCAGACGTGCTAGCAGGAAAAAACCAAAACAGATAAAAAGTTTACCCAGGAGAAAAGGAACAGAAAAAGAAAAGAATTATCATCACAAACCCAGATGTGCTGTGTCTGTATGGAAGGGAAGCAATTGCAAACAGCACCTAAAGCTAGAGCTTGGCTGTGGTGCCTCACTCCAGTGTGGGGAAAGATGCACGTATTTTAAGTAGAATCTGTGGCTCTGAAGTTATCATTTTGCAGGGAGAAAAGAAAATCCTGTATTAGGGCATTTGCAAGGGCTTGACGTCCTGCATCTGCAAGACATTCTGTGCCTTGAAAGGAGAGGGGCTAATGGGAATAACTGCTAAAATACTGCTCAGCAGGCTGGACCAGCAGATTGTGCTGTCATTACCAGGCCACAGAGACACATCCAAAGCCCAGATTTTACAGTATAACAGGAAGAAAGATTACTAAGTAGAACCAGACCTAGCAGAAGACAAAGTCCAAAGAGTTAAAATGAAAGTTCCTCTGCAAATTAACTTCTAATTTAATTTGCCAAAAGAGTCTCACTCAAAAGAATCAACATGCCAATACCTGTTCAGAATTAGCAGTGATGGGACCAGTCACATTCAAGGCTGGGGCCTGAGGAGCAGAATACGCCGTTGGAGAGGACGAAGAGTAAGAACTGGTGCTCATCCTTTGCTGAGACTGGGAATTGTGCATGTTTGCTGCAGGATCAACTTCAGGAACACTCTGCCACATCAGAAAGACAGGAGTTCAAAAGCTGAGCTGGGACAGCACATGCTTTGTCAGCAACCTCAGGCCAAACAGGCTCAAATATAGAACATAATTGCACCTTGTGGGAAAGGTCAGTGCAGCTACTAGAAAAGACTGGCAGCTCCAAAAATCTTCCATGCCCGTATCTTTTGACCCAACCCACAAGCATTTAAGTCCATTTACTTTTACAAGAAAAGTGAGAAGCAAAATAAAAACAAGAGCCAAAGAGAAATAACTATAAATTACTTTAAATTAGGAATTAAGTTGCAGGCTTCAAAAAAAAATGATGCGATACATAGATACTGAATTTAATTAACCTTGACACAAGAATTGTAATCTCTCAGTCCTTGATCACTTGCATTTGCCGCTTCAAAGATTCATTAACTTCAGTTTTCAGAGTGAATAATCAGAACACCTGTGATCATTAAGTTACTTCCAAGCAGCAGTTCTGTCAACTTTCCAGATCTAACTTTCCAGAGGTGTAAAGTTCTCACATTACCGTGGGATCAGAGAGATTCAGACACCATACATCCCTAATAGACAGGCAGACCTTGGCTCAGGGTTATCACCAAGAGAAGCAACCACACTTTTGAGCAAAAGTAAATCTCAATCATAAATCCTGCTGGGCCCTCTTTGAACAAATTAGTTGCTTTTGTTTGGTGGGTTTGTGGTACAATATTAAATGTTGCAAACACTTTCCTTCTTCTCAGATTGATGATTGACTCAAGGGAGGAGATAGCTTATCAGTCTGTATTATGCCTCTCTTCCATACCCTTTCACTATTAAAATGTCCTCCCAGGAGTGAGAAAATTAGCTGAATTCCAAGAAATGGGAGGGGAAAACCGAGTAGTTATCCAACTATTTAGATACCCTAGGAAAACACCCCCAGAATTGCAAGGCTGCAGCTTACCCTCTGTGGTGTGTGTATTGGAGACAGAGCATCAAGGTCTGCCATGGGGAACTCGATGCCTTTCCTCTTGAGCTCTTCATAAATATGCACTACTCCAGTTAAATCGGGGCTACTTCGGAAGGCATCAGCCCAAGCCTGGAAAACACGAGGGATTATCCATAAACCTTCCAAAATGAAGCTCCAGCCCCACTCTGACCTCAGATACTGACTGAAAAAGCTTCCACGGATTTCAGCTTCAAAGGAAAGCTGGAATCATCAGACCTGGTCTAAAAGGTCCTGCAAATATTAAGACAGTCACCTGTGCATTTTATTCAGATGTAAAATAGACAAGAACCCAGTCCAGAGTAGCTGTCAGTAGCCCTTGATATCATCAAAATCCATGAACATACATGAAAGTCTCTTCCTATCTCCTCTCCTCAGCAGTGATTGATGCTGATCTTTTCTGGCATATTGTACAGCAAAAGACCCACCAGAAAAGGTCTGTGTGAAAGATTCAACAGATCTAACCAAAATTCACAAAGCTGTAAAATCATCTTAAGTAATCTCCATTCACGTTGTGAAACATTCTCATTCGTTGCCAAAGGAAAACCACAGCCATCAAGTGGTCTTCAGTGTTTTATTTGGACCAAACTGAAATTAAAAAAAAGGTCCTTTCTGAGGTTCTTGTCTTGTGACAGAGACTCCCCTGAGCAGCAGAACTAACGACGCCTGGGTTCTGACAGAGCATGTCCAACACTCAGACACCCCAGGGTGGCACAAAGGACAAGTTTAAAAGAGAGAAATTCCCACAGCCAGAACATTCATAATATCTCTCCTGTTTGAATTCTCTGGTGTCTAAAAAGACTTCCAATTCACATTTGAGCTCTTCCTTCAGTGGGAGTACTAAGTGCTTCCCTTGGCTAGCCAGCCTTCCTGCACTTAGGAAGCTGCTGGGAGCACAGGATGCTGAAAGCCTCAACCCCTTTCACTTGTGTTGGAAATTAGCCAAATATTAAAAATGTAGAGGAAGGAAAACCCGAAATATTATGACTCAATTAAAAAATGAAGCATTCCACAAACCCCCACATGTGTGGAGCAGAGTATCAGTGAGCTGGATCCAGCACTACTGCGAGACGAGTGTGTGGGCTCTGAACTTAATTCATTTACTCATCACTTTTACACTAGTTCTTTGACTATTTTTACTTTAAAAGCTCTTTGAACCATTTTTCTTGTATTTGAGAGGACAGAAATCCAAGATAGCAAAGTAAAATAAGAAATAATATTCATTTTTAACTTGCTTTCCTAACCTGTTCAATTCTAAGAAAGAGCATTTTCTACCATCTGTGCCCAGGCGACAATCCATTATCAGGTGCAAGCAGACAATCCTGGGTTTTCTTCTCAGCTTTGTTAAGAGTAAATTAACTGCATCAACTGTTCTGATGCAGTGCAAGTCCAAACAGCCCTGCCTGAGCCAGAGAAAACTGCTCTGACAGCACACAGCCATTGTTTCCTTGGAACTGACTTTCCAAAACATCCCCAGTTCTGATGGAGATTTTGACTGCACAAGTAACTCCACCTTTGCCATTTCACGGCCTTTTCAATTTACATCAGAAGCCATCTGAATGATGATTCTACATAATGGTGCTCACCACTTCAACTCTATTTGCAAGCAAAAGTGAAAAGTGTTAGGCAAGGGATGTTCTATTTAATAGTCATCACTCAAAAGAAACTTAAGAGGCAAAAATATGCTGCATTCTGCCCCCAGTTTTAATGAAGCTTGTTTGTCCAGGAGGATGTACTAATACATCCCCTCTTTCACTGGCTTCCCATGAATTTTGCAAAATGATCTCATTTCATCTGCACTCCACCTTTTAAAAATATTCTCTCTTCTGCTTTCTCTTCCCTGGAGAAAGGAGACACTTTCATTTGTATTCTTCTTCACCTGAGCTGGGAGCATTATCTACATTAACGTGTCTCAGAGGTCACAAGCAGGACAGGCACTATTGTCCTAAGTGCTGTCTACACATATTGTAAGACAATCCCTGTCCTAGACAGCTTACAATCCAACTAGGCAACTGCAATATCAGCTCTGCTTTATGGATAAGGAGCTACACTAGAGCTTAGGAGATCTGCCCATTGTCCAAACACACGTAGGACAGAGGGGAGAATGAATTCAGAGCTTCTAAGACTTTGGGCCTTCAGCATAAATACTTCAGATACTTCAGGATAAATCCCACTTGGATCCTCAGTGTGCCCAAACAGGTCACTTAAATACCATTGTAAATCCAGCCCCTGAGTTCTAACCAGGGGCACAGCAACAAGGAATATTTCTAAGGCCTCCTGGCAAGGTGAAGAAGGAAGGATAAGCACTATGTAACATATGCTAATTCATGTACACTGGGAAATAGGTTGAGAAAGTGAGACACGAGATGCTCAACATCTCAGAACAAGTCTCTAGATAAGAAATTGATGGCAGTTTTATCTACCCTTGTCATGGAAAGGCCCATGAATACCAGAGCTGTGTGGCTGAAGACATAGGCTGTTTGTACAGCTCTCTTCCATGCTTCCAAGTCTGGGCTACTAATCCACTCATTTCTGTTCTTATTAATTCCCCAATATCAAATTGGATATAGAAAGGGATAAAGACAATGTTGGTGGGGCAGAGCTGAGGTCATCCCTCTAGGACAGGGTTAACTCCAACCCCAGGGAGCACAGCCTAAGATGAGTGAAGCTGTCACAGGGTATTTTGGGAGTGTGTGTCCATAGGGCATCTGGGATGAGTGACTGCAATCACTCTTCCAGACTTGTCAGGCAATCTGGAAAACAAAGTCCCCTACCACCTCCAGCTAAAGAAACATGAACAGAACCCACCCACAGGCAACCTTCATAATTTTCAGGCTTTTCATATCAAAAGGCATTTAGTACCCAGAGTGAGGCTTTTAGCTCTACTGCACTAAGTCTCCTCAGATAAAGCTCTGTTTAATACACTGAGGCAATGACTGTGGCTTTCTGATTATGTTACAACACTCCCATCTTAGCTGCATTCATGACTGGGAATCCATTTAAACCCAGAGCCCAGTAAAACCAACATTCCCTAAATCAACATGGAAACACACCCAGTTTGTCTTTATGGGACAGTTTTTAACCTCATGTCCTGGTCACTGCCTGCATCTGCTCTCCCACCAAAGCAGGCAGAAACCTCAGGGCTCAGTCAGATGCACAAGAATTGCTTTTAATAATTTCATTAATTTTATGCTATGTTTTAAAAAAGCCATAAATCATATACTAGAAATAAAGGGACCCCCACAGACCCTGACACAATGCCCGCTAATTCCCTCACCCTACCCATTTCCTGTTCGAAAATCACTTATTTACATTGTCATGCTCCAAGGATGCCCTAGCCCTGTATCCAAATAAGAAATAAAGCAGCAGAAATCCAAGTGCATGCTTTGCCATAAAAATCAGAAGTATATCTGGCAAATGATGCTGTGCATTTGTAAATACCTCCCCACAAGGAACACTGCAGCAGGTTTATATCATTTTAAATACGCAGTGTCTTTTAGTCTCTGGTGTACGCAGTAGCCTGTGGAAGCTTAGTGATAAAGCTTCCTATAATTGTCAGATTTCCTCCAGGCAGGCACCAATGTTTCCTCATGTGTGGCTAATGGTTTGTGGAATTAACACGGCTGTTTATTGTTGTGCTGCACAGAAGGAGAAGCGGCAGACAGGCCCGTGTCTGAACTTCCCACTGCAGGCAAGCATCTGACAGCGCTCTTTTACTGCACAATAACCAGAGAAAAGACACCAAAACCATTTTAATTCCTATATGGTCATTTACTTTTCTATAACCATCTTTGAAAGGAATGCAGAATGCTTTCAAATGGAGGGAAAACAGCTCCATTTTCCGGTCAGGGAAACAGGCACAGAAAGGCAAGTGTACTGCAGCTGACACCAAAAGCACAATCCTCTGAAATCTCCTGGCCTCAGATGACAAGCCACTCACAGAGGCAAGTCTCCAGCTTCTAGATATGTCTGTTAAATTGCAAAAGCATCCATTTACCTTTTATTAAATCCTCCTGTTTTAAGAGTGGTACCTCTCTAACTGGAACCCAGACAGCTCTCCCTGGATAAAATATCTATGTGTGTACATGTCTGCTTTTTCACACCAATCTGGATATATTGTTTGAGTTTATATATAAAAAACTTGCCACATTTTTAACGATGACAGCATGTTTAGTGATGCGTAGCATCCAAGCAGACAGTCCTTATTTCAGGCAGCAACATATGGAGGCAGAGACAAGCTGTGTACCTGAATCAGTGCTAGGACTTTATCCTGTACTATAGTGGGGGGGTTGTTCTTGGGTGAGATGATTTTCACCAGAACACCATCGATGAAGTCACGGTTTGCCACCAAGACATGGAAGCGATGGCCACAGTTCTTCACACAGGTCTCCAATACCTGCACACACAAAAAAACCCAACATTCGTTGTTGAAGCAAAGCTTGATCACACACAGCACCTGATTTTTTTATTCGTTTTAGATGTTTTGATGGGAGGAACATAAGATAGAGGGAAGATTACTACTTCTCTTCTTCCCCAGTTTTGCCAAAAATCTTCTCTACACACAGATTCAGCTGTACCTCACCCACTGTTAACATACTGGGCATTTTTGTGATCCACCTTTCCTGTTTTCAAGGTAAAGAAATAGAAAGTTTCTGCATATTCAAAGCAGAACTTTCCAGCCGGTGCAGCTGAACAGCCAAGTACACAGCAGCACATCAGGAGCAGGTAAGACAGAGGACATCCTGTCACAGTGAGATATTACCGTGCTGTGCCTCTCCACCATTTTCTATGTGCCTGGAACACAGCTGGACCCAGTTGCTCCGAGCTATAAGCCATGTTTTAGAGTTGGGAATTCAGGTGAATGATCTTCACTCATTCAAAACACTCCCCTGTGAATGCTCTGACAGGTTATACTTTGACACATTTTCCCCCTGCAACCTAGCTGGAGGCACCTTCCACTTGCCATTCAACTGCCATGGAAGAACAGCTGTTGATTTCTCTCTGAAGAACATGATTAGCATGGAGATAAATCCAACACGTCACTTCTCCTTACAGCCATGCCTAATAACCACTGCGACTCTGTACCGAGGACTCTGTAATTACTCTCCTCCTTCAGCTACTTTCATCAGCCATGATGACACGGACTCATTCCTGATGGATTTTGCTCCTTCCTGCACAATGGATAATCTCATGGTTTGGACTTTGGTAATCTGTCAAAATGACAATCCAGGAGAGGAAATGGCAAGAAGACAGAAAGTACGGTTACGCCTCGTCAGGGAGATGCAACAAGAGCTCCGTGAAAGAATCATACAGATCACCTCCCCACAGCAGGATAACTGGATCTAGTTACTGCCAGAGCCAGCCCAGCACCCCACTCAGGAGGGCTGCACTACCCAGGAAACCTCCAGCTAAAGCCATCAGTAGGAAAGGTCACTACTAAATTACCCCACACCTTAGCAGCGCTGCCTAAGTGCACAGAATATAATTTACACTTTACTGAGTGAAATTAGATCAGCATAAATTAATGCGTTGTCTCCTACAGAGATTCATTCACAAGGGAAATTGTGCATCAGCTACTTATGAAGCTGAAAATATGGCAAGTTCATCATCCTCACTTGCAGATATGCCCACAGCTGTTGCCTTGGAGTGGAGGAATGGTTGGACACAGGGAAATGAGAGTAGAAAGGAAAACCTCCAGGAGTAACAGACCCATTTGAATCACATTAACTTTCCTCAGTCAGTACTTGGGATGAATAAGAGCCACGAAAAGAAGCAGAAATCAATTGAGTCAGAAGACTGCTATGCAAAGCTTCCAGCAGCTCTCCCCAAGGAAGTGAGGAGGCAACTGGAGAGAAGAAAAGGGCAGAGCAGTGGCTGTTAAAAGAAATAGTGTGTACATTCAAGAGAGTGCCAGGAAGAGGAAAATGACAAAAGGGTTCTGCCCTTTGAGGCATTCCAGCCTGCCCCCACTCACCGTCAGTGCCAGCATGACCTCTCTGTAATTTTTGTTTCCATTCAGCCTCTTCTTCAGCGCTCGAATGGCATCCTTGGGCCTGAAGGAGAAACACACCATTTTAAACAGACAGCTCAGACAGGCTTTTCACATCCCATAAACTGTGAGAACATGAATCCTTTGCCATTTCCAGCTGGACATAAGCATGTGGGTTAACTTCAGATCATCTGAGTACAACCAAACCAGAAGTATGTGAGGAGACAAGGTATCACAGAAATCAAGACTGGAGGAATGTCCCAAGTCTCCAAAAATCCAGGCTGTTGCTTAGGCAGGAAGACTGACAGCCACTCTGACAAGCCCAGGGAATAAGAGCAGTGATCAGTTCACCTGCAGACTGCAGGAAGCAAAGCTTTCTGCTGCTGAAGGAGGTGTGTCAGAAAAGCTGTCTACACCAATACCTGAAATTAAAGGCATTGCAAAGAGATGCACCTGCTGAAAAACAAAGGTGGCACCTTCTCCAAGAAGTTTTTCATGCCAGCCCTCCCAAGCAGAGAGTGACCACAGAAAGTATCACAGAATCATTTGGGGTGGAAAGGCCCTCTTAGATCACTGAGTCCAATCATTAATTCAGCACTAAGCCCACCTCTACACTATGTCCCCAAATGCCACGTCCACACGTTTTTTGAATGCTTCCAGGAATGGTGGTTCCACTGACCCAGTGCCTGACTGCCCTTTCAGTGGAGAATTTTTTCCTAGTATGTCATCTAAGTAAGTTGCTCTCCTGGCACAACTCGAGGCCATTTCTTGAATCCTACAGGTACTGCATCATACAGTATTTTGAGAGCAGGACAGGTCCAAGGAGCAGGAAAACCAAGCAATTACTTTCAAACCATGAGCATCTGCCCCCAGCCTCACTGCAGCTCCTCACAGCTGGAGGCAGATTGTGTTCAGGGACCTTTCCAAGTCTGCTGAAATAGCACATACCCTTCTTCTGTCTCGTTGATAATGTCACAGATCTCCATGTTAAGTGTCCAGTCTTCGCTCTGCAAAGAGCCATCTGTGGCCTTTTCTGTAAAGTAAAGAAAAATAAATCTTTTCACATCTTCCTGATTAGGTCTATGCCTCAATCCATCTTCAGTTACTCTGAGCTGAAACTATTCAGTAACAGACAGAAAAAAAACCACCAAATCCCTGCTGACAGTAAACAATGTCAATCCTTCCATCCTGGTTTTAGGGATCAGCATAGAGGTTTCCAGACAGAATCAATTATCCCTTCAGCCCACATAGATGGGCTGCTCTTCAAAGACTCATGAATTCCTGGGAGAGTAGGAAAATGTCAGCTAATTCCAATTTAAACTCTTCAGATTTGCTGGCAAGTTATGAGCTAGGAAAATATCCCCCCAAACCAACATGACCTCCTCCCTGTATCAGCAGATAATACCTCCACATGAATTGAGGGAGGGAAAACAGCAACCTGGAGACAGAATTCAAGGAATTTCAGCATGAAAAGACCCACCAGCACATGAAAACATTTAGCACATAACAATTCAGGTCATGATATCATGACATCTGTCCCATGCTATGCCCCTCTCCATGCTGGGGCTCTGTACACAGCTCCCAAGCTCGGCCTTCCTCCCAAATCTTCCCTCACTATTTGTGTGGCAGGTTGAGTTCACTCTGGCATCACTCAATTCCCAGGGAAGGATGACCTATAGCACTGTGACAGTGGCAGATGCCAACTGTTGGCATTTTGATTTATAGACATCTGCAAGAGTAGCATAACCATAACTTGTAGTAATCAGTTGACAAGAACTATTTCCTCCTTGGGATTTCCTCCTAAATCAATATAGTTCTGTCTAGCAGTGCCTGGAACATCCCTGGAATTTTTCACACTCCTCACTTGCAGCATTCAAATCTTATCTGCTACCCACAGTCAGGAATGATGTCAAGTTGTACATAAAGCCTGTCACTAGAAAGATCTAAAAAGGGGACCTTCGAGCCAATCCTTCTCTAAATTAGTCTGGGGTTTTCTACAGATCCCTGTCATCCAATGCTGGAAGGCAAAGAGGGTAAGCAAACCCACTTTCAAACATTTCAAAGCAGAAACAAAACCGCAGGTACCATCTTCTTCAACTACCCTTCTGTCTACATCTAACCCCATTCTGTCCCCCAGAACAAGGCAGATTTTGTTTGGAAAGACCAGGCTCCAAGGACTAAACACATCCCTTTTTGTTTACCAACACTGTTTTTTTCCTATTAGTATTTCCATCACTGTGACTGAGGATACAGATGCCCACAGGCCATAATTATGGGACATTATTTGGAGAAAGACTGTGCCTGGGTAATTCAAGTTTCCGTGACTTGTCTACACCAAAATCTTGGTTAAAGCAGCTCCACCAAGGACAGCAGTTACAGAAGTTTGAGACAAACCAGACAGCTATGTAAAACCCCAGAAGACAGGGCTGAACAGGAGGGAGAGGACACCATGGAAAAGGAGATTATAGAACAGGAAAACATTTGTTACAGACTTCACTTCTCATTCTGAGAAGCAGCACTGCAAGGTACCCACTGAGGAGGGAAGCTGAAAATCTCCCAGCTGGATCTTTTTCAGCTGTCACCACCTCATGGCAAAGTTTACTTTGGTCAATGAAAATTCTTTATGCTTGAGAGATGCACAGCTCCCATACTGTCCAATAAATACTAGACAGGTTGCTGAGTATTTTTAATTTACTGCATTTACAGTGCAGGCAGAACTGTTTAATGTTTTCCAGGATACAGGAATTTATCTTTGTGCAAAGCTACTTGTAAGAATCACTTCTATTAGTTGCTTTTTGTTCTTACAGTCTACATAAGGTTTTGTTGCTATAGAAAGGGATCTGCCTTCACCTCCATATAGTCCTTATCACTTAGGAAAACATTTTATTTAACATTAGAAAAAACCCTTCGCATTCAGAGATATATTAAAAAATCACTACATCTGATCTGCTAGAGAAGGTGATCCTTAGAGCAGCAAAGGATTTACAAGCCAAATGCTCCAAATTAAAAGATTATGCCTTAAATAGAGAGGATGCCTGAAGCTGGGCACATTATTTGTTTCCTTAATCTTAAATTATATTAACAAATTTGTGTGTTCTTGACAGCATTTGGCATCAGGCAGCAACTTAGCCATGTTCAGACTCTCTGGTCTGCTATAATCACTTTTTATATATGATTTTGGAAAATGCTGATCCTGCACAAAGTTATGCTGGCAGCCAATTCACTTGCTGGTCTTGTAAAATCCACGGAGTTAAGGTTTATTTTGACAAAATGTGGATATGGCAGCACTCCACAGGTAAAAACTGTGATATTTTGGAGATGGCAGAGTGAAGAGATGCTGCTGCAGCACTGTACAGAAGTTAGCACTGGACTGCTCATCTGTGGTCCCTGATAACCGTGGTCATATTCCCTTTCTGAGATACTCCAGGGAGAACAAAATCCCCTTTCTCCCAAAAAACTTGGTTACTACCTTTTTATTTTTGCATTTCTGCATACACAGCTGAGACTGTGTGGGTTTAAGACATAACAGTTGCCTTCTTGAGAATCAGCTCTCTTTCCCTTGGGTAATTTTTAATTCGAGTAAGAGTCAGAAGCTAATTTTAGTCTCTTCTTCAGCAACAGAGAGTACATGAACACTTGTCATCTGGAGTTGTGTGTCCTTTGTAGGGTGTGTGACCCAGATTTGCTGCTGCAGTGCTCTCTCAGCTGTACAAAGGAGTTCACTGGCTGCAGAGAAGGTTTGGGTGGGATTTGCCCGAAGAGCAGCATTGCGCTGTGACGAATTGAAAGCCTGCAGAGCTCTTCTAGAACCAAAACACAGCAGGTTGTAGTTCTGGATTTCTAGTGAAACAGCTCTGTCTGCACTCAGCTCTAAGAGAATCCCTACCCAATATAGCCAAAATGCAGTAAATTAAAAATACTCAGTAACCTGTCCAGTATTTCAGGGATATTTTGGAAGGCTCCTCCTCAAATAGCACCCAGAAACGACTGACAAGACTGAACAGATTTTGGCAACTATCACAGAACAGCAAAGGAATGGCATGCAAATCATGCAAATCCCCTTTGAGAGAGTAATCAGCTCCTCGACCTTTTTCATGGTCGTTAAAAGGCATCAAAATGGCACCAGTTCATTCACACAGGGACTCTGGAATGTGACCAAAGGATTCCAGGGTACAGTAAGAAATGTTAAAAGGGAAGGTGATGAGGAGGAGTTTGCC
Source organism: Hylia prasina (assembly GCA_013397195.1). Taxonomy (NCBI): domain Eukaryota; kingdom Metazoa; phylum Chordata; class Aves; order Passeriformes; family Sylviidae; genus Hylia; species Hylia prasina. The sequence goes on along the minus strand of VYXD01016589.1, from coordinate 470,732 downwards.
CTGAACTGAAGAGTTTTTGGTATAGTTTAACTGCATCACAGAAGGGCTGGCAGCTCCCAGCCTGGTGCCAAGGGCTCCTTGCACAGCTCCTGACTCGGGAGCAGCTCCGAGCTGGGATAATGCTGGGTTTGTGTCTCACACAGAGACACGATACCACCAGTGAGATTATCAGAAAGTCTCTCTCTGAAACAAGATGCTATCAGTTCCCACCACGTGTCCCAAATTAAAGCATAAATGTGCTGGTGGGAAGAAAGACAATCTGGCACTCCACGCCTGACACACAGCAGACCTTGGGCACTGCATATGCACACACAGCATCAGCTTATCTGTAGTCTGTGAGGAAAAGGAGAAAAAATTGTGCTATTTTTTTCATTCACACCTTCCCTCTGAGATCCAACTCTTGTGGCCGCATTTCCACGCTCTGCCAAATGGCAATATCAGCATTTCCCTGCTGACACTGAAATCCTGTATAATTTACAGCACTCAGAGGGTTCAGCAGGGTAAAGTTCCCAGTACAAACAGTCTCGGTGCACACACCCCCAGCCAAGCCTCTGCCCAAACAACCTGCTCTGACCTGAGATATCACCACAAGGATATCAGGTCAGAAATTCCTGTACAATCACCACGAAACAAACAGGTTGTGCAGGGCAGGGCAGGAATTAGCTTCTAAATGCAGGAAGAAAACAGAAGAACTTTTATCACCCATCCTGAAACCAGGTCAAAAGAGACCTCACAGAGAAACACCAACACTGGTTGTCCTCAAGAAGCTCCTCTCTGCTCTTTTCAATCCATCCTACTGTTCCATGCACATGTTTGTACAGCTGAGATTGGAATTCTGGCTGCTGGAAGCATTGAGAGAAGCTATTCCAGCCTGAATGATGACAAGACCAGGGTACAAACCTCTGCAAAAGTCGATCTGTAAGTACCAATAAGGCTTTATGGTGCTGGAGAATAGTCTTGGGAGAAAAAGCAAAAGGGAATGTTAAATGTGGCACTTGCTAGAAATAACATTAAATGGAAACAGCACAACTGCTGTTTTCTGTTCGAATATCAGAATCTCATGAATGAACAGATCTTTGTGTTCAGAGAACTCACAGTTTTCCCTCTTGGGTCTTCTCCAGATGTTGCTTCAGAGACTCTCAATTCATACATTTGGGACAAATTACACACACAAAATCACCTTCTATTTATGCAAGAAACATGCACACCAGTGCATCATGTTAGAGAGATCCAAAACCAAGAAAGTTCCAAGTCCAAACTTCTCCCCTTCCCTCCAACAGTGTTTGGTGTTCAAAGAGCATAAAACATCTTGGGGTTTGTGGCTGTTTTTCTTTCTTCTTTTTTGCTTGCAAGTTCATAAGATTGCAGATCTTAGATCTTTATCTTGTCTCTTAACAGTCCACCTGCCTACCAGCTGTGCTCCACCAGTGAAATTAGTGAATCAAACAGTCAGATATGTTATATTTCACTCTGCATAATAGAGATCAGAAGGAGCCACAGCATCAGCAGGTTTTTGCTTCCATCCTGCTGGTCCCCCTCCCTTCAATGCAGTGTTGCTCTCCCAGAAGCAAGAGGCATCAGCTGAGGGTAAAAGCAAAATGCTTTTGCAGACTGGGCTTTCAGGAAAATAGCAAGAGTTTTGCAAGGCAATGCAAACCAGACAAAATTGCTCAAATGAACTGGACAATAACACCTCTGAGCTGTAGCCTGTAGAACTGTTTTACACTTTAAAGCACCATTACATTTTGTGACTGCAGTTGTCTCTCTTGGATTCAATAACTCATCAATGACCCCTACAGCACCATCAATAAGATCTGGGGAAAGACCATACAGAGGCCACGGAAACATATTTCAGCTGTCCAAGCAAAATGAAGATAAGACCAAAGACCCCCAGCACCCACAAAGCTGCTGAGTTCAAGGCATCTCACTTGGGAGACAGACACACTCCAGTAACACACTTGGATACTCCTGCACCCAACAGTCTATTCTTGTTTCTCTCTATTTGCTTTTAAAAAGACAGTCACGGCCACTTAGACATTATGGTAACCAACAGGAGGATTGTTCCTTTTTATCAAAACGCTCCTATTAAAATATAAATGTGACTCATTCAAAATTCAAGATCAAAACTCAGCTCTGGAGTGACTTACTCATAAAACCCTGCCAGCTTCTTTGTTAGAGCACACGGCTCCAAGAGCATTTTTCAATTAGCCACCTCACTGCTCCAAGTCCTTTTTCTACATTCCTTATTTCACACTGCTCTGAAAATGCTGAGCTTCACACTACCAAGGAAAAAGCCAGTCAGCTAGAACAAACGGGCTCAATCTGAACGGCAAAGCACTACAGAAAACGTGATTTGGGTTGGACTGCTGCAGCACCGGCCATCCACTTGTCATGACCACTGTGATTTTTCGTTTGGTTTTCAGCTACGCTCACACTGAAACTCTTTGGGATCAAGTCATTTATCCTCCATCCATTGTTTTGCCAAAGTTTCTGGTGTTGAATAAATGAATAGTTGGTAATGGCTGCAGAGTCTACGTTAAAATAAAATGACGAGACACTGTGGACATGCACACGTGCAATCCTAATGAGTATTTAGCTCGAGTGCTGTTGGAAGGCACAGCAGTAAACTGGGAACTGTCATTTTCTCCAATTAACTTTCAGGTTTTCTTCTTTTTGAAGGTGCCACCCAAATGCCAAACTTCCTCCAACCTGCTTTCCAGATCACACGTACCTGCAGTCATGAATATATAGTACATAATTACTGTGCTGTGTAAAGGACCTCATGGTACTCACAGTCATGCTACCACATTCTCATGATTAAAATATGCTGCAGAAAAAACATCACCCACTATCTCCCACAAATTCAGCCTCTCAGGTGCAGGAAACTCCTGGTGATTAACTGAGCATAGCTGCACTGCAGTTTCAGAAGCAGAGCAAGGTGAATGGATTAATACATATTAAACAAATATTAACAGCTGTACAACAAAGAAAACTTTTTCTTTCATACTCAGATCAGAGCTTCACCTGAACAAAAAGAAAACCAAAACAGAAAGCCTTATAATAGTATCAGAGTGGGCAAGGGAGCATATCAGCATGGGTCACTTAGTTTATTACATCTCAAAGGTCTTGATACATTTGCAGGATATAAAACCAGCCGGACCTTCCCATCTGCAATTGTATTGCACAAAAAAGGCCTGGCAGGTGAACCTGGTCCAGGCAGCTTCTGTACTCAGATGTCTCTCATCTCAGGCATAAATGGTAGTTTAGTCACAGTCCTTAAAAGCATTTGGAAGCTGGATCCCAAGCAGAACGGTGTGTTTCTATACAATAAAGACTTTTGTTATGAATCTTCTCCCTGAAGTTCCCCCATCAGCAGAAATTGTTGCTGCTGACAGCAAACTCCACTGAATGACATGTGTATGTGAGTTGCTCTCTTCCAAAACAGATGGCAGAGAGACACTACTGCTTCTTTAAAACACAGTGAAATCCATCTGACTTCTCCATTCTACACAGCTTTAGAAACAAAGCACAGAAAAACACCTTCCTCCCATGCCCTGACACTCATCAGAGCTCACATGTTGACCCATGGTACTGTAAATAGCCGTCCTTCAGAGCGAGGTCATTCACAACAGCTCCCAGCTCATCAAGCCATTTGCATGATTCAGAGGCACTTTTCCCCAAAATTCAGCCTTCACTGCACGTTTCCTCATCTCTTTTAGCAGTGACCTTGGCTAGATTCCCACCTCGCTGCCAACCCACGATTTTCAGATGATGGTGCTACTTTACGATTGACAAACAGGGACCTGCTCACGTCAGGAATCGATGCGCCTGAGCCTTCAATCAGAAATGTCAAAGCTGCTCTAAAATCTGCACCCTGTATTAATGGATTTGAATGGATCTGAATGGAGATGTTTGATTTACAGTAGGAGAGAAAGAAATCAATGATCCTTTATGACATGTCACACCTCGTGACAGTGTCCCCTCGTCCTGTTGTGTCGGGGGGATGATGACTTGCCACTTCACAGACATCTGTGATCTATTAGGCAACACTTCTAGTATTTTAATATCATCCCACTCTGAGTGTCCATCTTTCTTCTCTGGATGAGAGGCATGAAAGCATAAATTAAAATCTCCTGGGTGATGAAATGGTCTCCTTCAGATTTGCCTTTTCTAAATTTAACTGCGACTGCTGCGACGTGTCCGTGTGGATAATTCTGTGTGGGAGAATTTATCAGCATGGTGTTGTTTAAACAGGTCAATGCATTAGGATGGGTACCCAAATCTCCTCCTCCTTTGAACACTGTCCAGCAGCCAGTGTTTTATAACAAAATCATCAACATTTAGTTTTTGCCATAGCCAGAACCTAGATTGTAGCCAACCACTTGTCAAAGAGTTTTCATCCTGTTTTAGTTTCTCCATGGAATCTGGATGATTGGAGGGGATACCAGCTCCTTAACTGAGAATCTAAGGCATTAAAGCACTGACATACTGGATGAGTAACATCTGTTGATTAACACTAGAAATACCAAATTTCTTAAGAGTTTTGGCTCTCCAAAAAAACCCCAAAAAACAAAGACGCTGGAAAAATCATAATTTTCCAAACACCCATTAGTAGTGAGAATTACTCACACAGACAACTCCAATAATCCAAACCCAATGATTGCATTAATTTCTCCTAATGCCAAAAAACCAATTGCTAAAAAAAAGGAGCACACTCCATTCATTTTATCAGCCTTAACTTATGAATCTCACAGAAAGGGATGGCTGAAAGTAGAGAGGTATTACAATTCCATATCCCAGCAGCACCAACATGCTATGATCACCATCAAGAATAAGGAGGTGTCCTGATCTGTGACTGTCTGCCCCACTCAGGACTTCAACAGCATCCAGTAATTACAGGTGAGCCCAAAAAAATGACTTTATGAAAAGTTATGGATGATCAGTGTGTCAGTGAGCTATATTTGAAATCCATCTCCTCTTGATGGCCAATTTTGTACTACATGAGTAAAGCAAGTTCTAATAACTCACTTGGGACTTTACTCCAGTACTTACAAGCTACGTGCTTTTCATATTCATAAAACAAAACTAATTGCCTTTCATGGATGAAATGTTCTAAGAATTTTTAATCCACGTCAGCTGCAAACTCTAAAAATCCATCCCCATACATTTCAAACTCCCCCTCCCACCTGCTCACTTGTAACATGTTTGCTGCAAACAAACTATGACGCAGACAGAATCATCATGCTCCTACATTAGAATTATTTGTATTATTTTTACAGGTTACTCCTAAAATCAGTTGCCCACATTTTCACATGCTTAAAATAAACTGAAAACACTATTGAGTGAGGGGAAAAAATAGGCAAAATCTCCCATTCCTACAAGGAGGCAGTTACAGGCACAGGTTTACTCCTTTGCTGCAGCATGCTACAGGGGATTTTTAAGCAAGTGTTCACACGTGATAATTAAAAGGTGTTACAAATGAAATGCAACAACTCTTGCAGTAACTATTCCATGTGCATGTTCCCACCCCCAGCTCTCCTACAACTATGAAGGTGACAGCTGTGTCCTCTGGAAAACCACAATTATCCCACACGTAGAGTGAACTAGACAGAGGAGTCTGCAGCTTTTGAGGGTTGATAGATTGTGTTTTCTAGTGTGAAGGCTTCAGTTTGCATTTTCAGGGTTTTTTTTCCCTTGCACTGCTCTACAGGATGACACCAGGCCTGTGCAAGAGGCAGCAAGCTCCAACCCCATCCCAGTTCTCCAAAATCTCCACGGCTTGCGGATCAGCATCTGGAATACACTAAGTATTCACCATGAGAGGAGGTTCCTCTTCCACCAGGTGACAGGAATTACTTTTGCCAATGCTGTGGTCACTGAAGGGCTCCACTGCGGGCTGCCCATTCCAAGAAGCCAGGCTTGCTATGCCTGCAGAAGCTTAGCAGATAAACACTTCCAAGCAATCTCCTCAGGAAACCCGAGTGCAAATCAGGCAACAGCAATAACAAGATACATGTGTGCAATCCCATCTTGGGGGCTGAGAAATGTGGATTTCTTGGTCTCTAATAACCCTACTAAAAATTCTGTTCCATTTTTACAGCCCTGTTTCTCATGTGCCACTGCTGCAGATAAGCCTGAAAAAGACTGATAAATAGAAAATGTAAATACCAGAAGTTTAGGTCAAGTATGCAAATGCCTATTTCTGAGACTGTCATTTTAATTTTCCCTTAAGTCCCCATTCACCAACTTGTGTTATCTAGGCACACGACTTTGTAAATTCTTTAGGTCAGGAGCTGTCCCAATCCACTTCATGTTCTGCTGCAATTGCCTCTGTTACATCACACCATTAGTGTGGCAAAATTAATAAAAATGTAAATGTATCAGAGGACTGTAGTGTAATTTTGGAAAATAACTCTGCTGGTTTAACTGTCTTGGACAGTTAAAATTCTAACTAGAACACAGATTTTGAGCAAGGCTTACAAACAGTTTGGGTTATTTAACACATGCAGCAGGGAGGCAAACCCCAGCAATGAACTAGGCTGATCTGCTGCAGAGTATGGATGGGAGGGTAACTTTCCCAGTGTGAACACATGCAATCTTTTGGGATCTGCAGAGAACCAGCTCCTCCTGCTTGGGAAAGCCATGAGGACGAGCAGCTTGCCCTGTTCACTGTGACCAGCCCAACGATGGAGCTTCAGCAGCTCCAGCCAGGTCAGCCCTTCCTGGGCATTCCCTCCTGTTTCTGGGTGAATGACGACTCTCTCCAATTCCTTTGGGTTTATTGTTCATGTACACTGTGCACGTCCTTCCTCTGAGCCCAGCAGCAGCTCCCTAAGCAACCAAGGACTGTGTAATGCTGCTTTTAATGAAATGGAGCCTTTAGAGGTGCAAAGGCTGAGCGAGGCTGCGCTGCTCCAGCTCCCTCCTGGTGATCACCACAGCCAGGAGAGGATTCTGCATCCAAACTGAGCTCTGCTTTAAGGAATGCTACACGTGAAATATCTCATTACCCACAGCAAGACTCAGGCCAATACCCATTAAGGAACCGGGTAGGAAAAAGGGGTTTTTATACTCATTGGCTATGCCAAGTCATTGGCACGGATGGGGATTTAAAAGGCAGTTTTAATTATAGTAGGTAAAACCCACAGATGATCAAGCTGCAGTGTCAGAAAACCATCAGAACTGAACACTGACCCATTTGGGTTGTTTGCTGAACTTTAATCACTTTCCAAGTCTGACAGCTGCTCAAACTTAATTGCTCATTACACTTGTAAATAAAAACTGATCTCACTCTCTGATTAGCCATCTTATAGTTGCCATAACAACTTCTTGTCTAATAAATGATTTCAGATTTACCATTATTTGTACTAGCAGAAAATTTCACAAAGGTCTGAGTTCGCTCTTTTCAGCAAAATACCCTTCTAATTAAAACCACCAAAAATCAGTAGAGAAAGGGCAGCTCAAAGATAATGAAAAAAAACAAGCTATTTACTACACCAGCTTAAATATGAGCTCAGGGTAACACACACCCAAATACATGCTGCATCCAGCCCAACCTCTACATCTCACTATCAATCATCTTATTATCATGCCTATATCCCATAACAACTGCTCAGGAAAACACCAGACAGAATTCAGGAAAAACCTCGGGTCACAGTGTGGAGACAGATTTCAAGATTCACTCCAGATGAAATATTCCAATAGAATTTGCATATTTTCTCTCCTAATCCTTAAATTAAGACCCAATTAACTGGTGAAATTCCTTAACACTCTGTTGACTGATCAGAGAGCTTTTTGGTGAAAATTGAGGAGTTAAGATCCTCAGCAACTTATATAAAAGAGGGGAAAGTGTTGAGCCCAACGGATGTCCACTGCTTCCACTGCAATCAAGCAGGTTTTGGAGGAAAAGCTACAAAATAGCATTTCATCTGTGGATCACTTCAGTCAAAACCTTGCTTAGGCAGGACTTCTTGGACAAAACTACTAAATAAAGCCCTGTAGATTTTTTTTTTTTAATCTGTATTTCAGTAAGTATTTGGTTACCAAAGCTTAAGTAAAATGCTTCTATTTAATATACAGATGTATTTATTGGTCTCAGAAGACAATGCTATGAAATATCTCTCACCTGTAGGCCCAGAATATCATAAAACTTTCCAAAATTTGCTGGCAAAGCTGCTGAAGCTTGCAATTTATTTAATATGCTCAAGGTAGCTTTTTGTGTTTATGGGCAAGGAAAGGCACCTCCTTCCTTCCAAAAGGAAAATAAATGCAGAAAGCCATAATTGAGACAAAATAAAAGTTTAAAAAAAACCAAAACAAACCCAAACAGATTTTTAAAAGGGACTTTCTTCATTTGTTAAACTAGGCAAAAAATGGGATATTTGTTATTTGGGTCAAATAGGAAACCAGTCATATTTCTTGCAGTAAATGTATCCCATGAAAATAAGAAGGATGCAACATGTTCAAGTTAACGTCTTCAACATTCCTGACCACACTTGGGATGCAACAAAGTCTTTCCTGCCTTAAGAACACGAAACCAATGCTCTGAAAAATTCTTGGTATTCAAACACAGTTTGAGCAGCTTTCAACACAAATCTGTGCCTTCACTTTGCGTATGTTTTCCTTGATCTGAATTTGAACAAAGAATTTCCTCCCAAGCTAATTTAACCCAGAAGGTTTCCGAGGACCAGCTGGGAATAGGCTGTCCTACTCTCAAGGAATAAGCAGGCTACAAGGTAACCAACTTATTCAACAGGTTTCTTCCCAGCATCTCCTCATTTTTGAGTCTCCTGGTGATCCCTGAGACTACACGGAGCTGCCAAATGCTGGGAACCAAGAGATACAGGAGCATGGGTAAATAGTCTATACACATCCATGCCAGGAATTGCTCAGACAGGGCATGGATTTTTTTTTTAATCCTTAATCTTTGATTTTGAAATGAGTTACTGCATTGTGAAGCTCACCTTGCAATTCTGGCAGGTAGAGAACAATCATGGAGTGTATATTTAAATTTAAAGACGGTGCTGTCAATAATAGACTGGCTGGATTTATCTGCATCCCCTTCCTAAGCAATTGGAAATGTTACCTATAGCTAGAAGATCTGACTCCCTGGTTTGTATAAAAACATGTTCACCTGTAGCAAAGGAGCTGCTCCTAAGGGAAGAGAGACCCAGCTCTATCAAAGCTTTTAGACCAGTATCTTTTGTGCTTAAGAATCATCAGTTTGAAAAGAGCCGTTTGCCACTGACAGTAACTGAAACAATCGGGCAGAACCATCAGCAGAATAACTACACAAATACAGAAGATAAGGCTTATCTATCCTTGGAAGGATTTTTATGCTCAGCAACAAGTTTCTTTTACATAGAAAACTATGAATTCCCCAGGCAGATGCAAATGAGAAAGAAGAAAACTAGGATGATCCGTGCAGACTCATTGCTGTGTTTCACAGGCTGGGCTGTCGGGTCACTCCCTCACTTCTCAGGGCTCCCCCAATGTCCTTTCCCCCTGTGCTCTTCAAACATTTACGCTCTTATCACCTACCCATTGTGCAGATTTTAATGCCAAACACAGAGGGTGAAATTAATTTTAGTCAAGTAGGAAGCACCAGATGAGGAAGGAGGTTGCCAGGCCAGCCTCGAAGAGCCCCAGCCCTGCAGGGACCAGGCAGAACCTTCTCATCTCACCAAAACTTCTGCAAGAGCCCTTGCTGTCCCTCCACTGACCACGGTCACTGAAAACACCACAAATGCCTTCAACACCTTCAAAAACTGTTAAAAACTCAGCACAGTTTATGAAATCATAGGAAAGTCTGCCTACCTTAAAACTGTTCCTCACTAAGGAAAACACAGAGTACTTTTTTGGGGGAAAACTGTTTTGGATGAAATATTACATCAGTTGGAAGGGTTTGTGGGAGATTTTCTGTGGTTTTTACACAAGCATATTTTAAATATGCAGTTTAAAAAAATCTGCTGAGTTCATGAACAGAGCAGTAACAAACTGGGAACAAGCTGTCCTCACTCTCACATATAGATGGCTATTAGAAGCATATGGAATATACATTTAAGTGTACCATGCTGAAAGAGATAAAACAGCATTACCCAAAAATACATGTTATAATACCTTCATGAACTACAATCTGCTTTTGTGCCTATAAAATAAATCCAGTCTTAGTAACCCAGTATTAAATGGCATTATACTAATTACCCAGCTTCACACGTGTACATAGTTTCTCCAAGTTGCCAGACTCACGACTCAGTATTTATTTGCTCCTTTAAAGGCAAAGATATCCATTTTTGTATTTCATGGAGATTTTCCTTACAACATAATCCATTGTCATGAAGTGAAAGCAGATCCAAATAATCTCATAAAACTAAAAGCACTTTATCAGGCTCTTTTTGCATGACAAGCACAATTCTGAATGAGCAGTGGGAGCTGGATTTCTAACAACTGACCAGCTACAGGAGTACCTAGAAAAGTACTTCAGCTCTGAGAACTTCCTGTGTCCTTTTCACTGCAGGCAAAGGCAAAATTCATCTTTTTGATACAGCAAGAAAAGTTACTGCCACCTTGTATGGAGAAAAGCTTCCCTTAGAATAAGGGACAATGCTTCTATGGTTGTGGGTAAATGCAAAGGACTTTTTATTTCATTACAAGGCAATGAATGATGAGAGAGAGTATTCAGAGCCCTCAGAGCCCAACAGCACAGTGCAAAAATGATATTTTACAGGGACTACATCCTAAGATTACGGTGTGCACTTTAAACACAGATTTCTAGCATTGGGGAAAGGCTCATCTATTAAAAAACACGTTTCACTTACAGCACAGCAAAGTAGTAAGTTTACTCTGAAGGGAACTTAGGGAAATTTTGGACAGGAAAGCCTGGATTAATGCCTCCCACAGGACTACCATGGGCTGCTGGCTCTAATGCATTTCTCTGTTCCTATATGTAGCCATCAACTCACTCATTTAGGAACTGTTTTTATTCTAAGATTCATAACAATCTTAGAGATATAAGAAACCTGAAGAAAAGGCTCAAGTGCTTTGTATGGAGAGGAAAATAAAAAAAGTGTTTAAAACCCCCTTAGCTGAAGCATTTTCCCATTAAAAAGCAAAAAAAAAAAAAGGGGGGGGGGAACAAAACAGCAGCTCTGAAAACAGCCTGTATCCACCATATACATTATCAATTTAACAGCCTTGAATGGAAACTGCAAGTGCTTTGATAAAAATCAATTGAAAAGCTGTCTGCTTCACTGTTGCTTCAATAAAGTGCCTCTGTATCTTTTGCTGAAACCTTGTTTTTGTAGCCTCCTTAAACAATGCCCTGTATTAAATCACCACACTGTTTCTCCTCCAAAAACAGACTCCAAGGCAAGTGCTCAGACTGGCACTGTGCATTCAAACTTTCTGCGACAGGGACCAGGGGTGCAAACCAGCAGCACCTGATCCCCACTCCCAGCCACACAGGACAACTTCATTTCTACTGTATTGTTAAAAATTAACTTTCAAGTCTCACTGCACTCAATTCAGGTGCTGAACTTCACTCCCAGAGGTCTTTGGCTCTGGGTCAGGCAAATTTGGGGCTGCAGTGAGAAGAGCTGAGTTCAGCAGCACACACAGCCCTGACCAGAGCCTGACCAAAACTGACCTTGATGCCCCTGCCCAGCACCCTGTGAGGAGCCCATTTCACACCTCACTTCCCCAGGTCAGCCCTCTGCACCTGCATGAGGGGGGACAGCAGCAAGATTTGGTTTGGATTCAAACAAATAAGCACTTTCCTGAAGCCTTTGCGAAGCCTCCAGAGTAAAACAAAACAAAACAAAAAACTAAAACAGGTTTTCCTGCATCCTCCCGTGTAAGCAATATGGCCCACTATCAAATAAGCAGAATGGCCAAAAACAGAGTCACCAGCACTCCACATTCTTGTAATTCAATCAGCTTTAATCATCGAAGATGTTTTCGCTAACCTGCAGCAAGGGCATTTGTTCTAATAACCTTGAATAGAGCGGTGACACTTTAAAGATGGCTCCATTGAACAAAGGAAGATAAAAATGCAATTTATGGCAGGATGGCGAATCTCAAGGCAAATTCCCACTACTGTAAATTGCAGCTTTTTTTCCAGGCCGATCCCTCTCCACACAGCAAGCACTCTGTCAGCTCTGCTTTACTACACATCTTCCTGCTCTTCTGCTCCTCACTGGTCAGGATATTCTTCAAGACAGTATTTACAGTGGTGATTGGAAAAAATAAACAGTTCAGTCATAAGAACTGGGCCAGCACCCAATGCCACAAAGGATCTTGTCAACCTCGATGTACTTGGCAGCCTACGAAACCCATGGCACCCAATTCCACCCTCCAGCCTTCACAAAGACCTTCTGAAAAACGCCTCACAAAATCATTGGGAAGTACTGGATTCTGCTACAAAACCCTGCGTGAGATTTTTGGTTTATACATAAAATGATGCTATAAGCTCCCTTCAAAGCAACCTCCAGGTAAAAAGCAATATGGAATGAAAATGGGTTTTTTTGAGTTCAGGACTCTCTCAAGTACAGATACCTACCTTCCATACAACAGCCCCACCAAAACCCCCACTCTGCTCAGGAGAGGAGTTTGCTGGAGACAGAAGGACAGCTGAGTGTCAACAGGTCAATCAAAGTACTACAGCAAAATTAGGTGAGATTTGTAATTAGCAGCCATGATGATGTCTTATATTGTTTCTGCTATGTCACCACTGGGAATTAAATAGAGGGTACCATATAAGCCAGTCCAAAAATCAGGTAGGTTTCAGCCATGAGGAACTTGGCTGCCATTTCAACTGGCACTTTACATGCAGGAGACTCTATCCATCTCCATTACAAATCCTCTGAGCTCATCCTAGCATTACTTTCCCACATTAAGCAAAAGAGTTAGCATAAAAAGCCTGCCTAGCTTCAGACATTATCCAGATAAAGAGGAGAAAAGAGAAAAATCCCTTGTATTACCTCTCTCAGCTCTCCCCAAACCTTTTGTGACATCTTTGTTCTTTCAGACCTGGCATTTATCTGCAGATATTGCAGAGCCCTAATTAAATCTTCTTGTGAACCTCTGCTACTTCCTGGCAGAGAACACACATTCTTGGTGTGCTGATGGACCTACAGGATTTTCTGCACTTCTCCCTTATGGTGAGTGTTAGGCCTTGCTTGAAAACATCACAACTGTGTACAACACAATATGTTGAAACAGAAATACAAAATTATTCCATTTCTTTCAAAGAATGAAGAGAAACATAAGTGAAAATTATATTCCACAAGCTCATTGGAAAAACAAACTGTGGAAGCACTGGGCAAATAGCAGTGTCTGAGAACAAGGCATGCTTTTGTTTTACTGCTGTCTCAGAAAGGGGTAACTGGCAGCGATAGGAGAAGCAGAAAAATTTGTCTTCCAAAATAAAATCTGCAGTTATCTCTTCCCCCTGGGAGTAAAAGAAAAAAAAAAAAGGGGTTCTGAAAGTGCAGCTGAATTTTGCATTAAGGGAAGCTGCACACCTAACCTTATCTGATGGAAGCAGCTCAGTGTTCAAAGCCTCAAAGTTGGCAGCGACCGCTTGTTCAGCGAGCGAAGGGATGTGAGAGCTGGAGTCAAAGAGGCAGAAGACTAAAAAAGCAGATTTTACTGCTCCTCCCTCCCTGCCCCCCAACAATTCTTCAGCTCCTTCAAACCACTGAGTGATGCTAAAAGAAGCTGCCAGTGAAGAGAGGAGAAATTGCTGCTTTGCCTTCCCAGGCTGACAGCAGAGGCCTGGCCCAGCAGCAGCTGTCCTGGCAGGGGTGCTCTGATGGCCAAACACAACAAAGCCAATTCACTCTACAATCACCTTTCACTTGAGCTGTTCCCGTTATTCTCCTCCAATTCTCAGCACTTCTCTCCCTCAGCAGAAGAAATAAACACCCCAGATGGCTGAGGATAAACAGCAAGTTATACATATGCTCCATATAGCCTGATGAAGAGAGCTCAGCCGTGCTCAAAGCACAGCGTGAGACTCACCCGTGCAAGGGCCTTTTACCTCGACCAGGGGGTGTCCCTGCACATGGGGATGAGGAAAGGACTAGAAAAGAGGTTTGAGGCCATGAGCTGATACCTTCTCCACCATGATTTTCAAAGACTTCCATCATTCCATAAATCAGTGTAGAATAGCTATAGGCTAGACTATGCATAGCTGTTTCTTATAGAATCACAGAATTGTTTGGGTGGGAAGGGACATTAAAGATCATCTCATTCCACCCCTTCCATGGGCAGGGACACCTCCCACTATCCCAGGTTGCTCCAAGCCCCATCCAACCTGGCCTGGAACACTCCCAGGAATGGGGCAGCCACAGCTTCTGTGGACAGCCAGTGCCAGGGCCTCCCCACCCTCAGAGGGAAGCATTTCTTCCCAATATTCCATCTACACCGACTCTCTTCTCAGTCTGAAGCCATTCTCCTTTGTCCTGCCACTCCAGACCCTTGTAGACAGTCTCTCTTCATCTTTCCTGCAGGTTCCCTTCAGGTATGGGAAGGCCACAATTAGGTCACCCCAAGGCCTTCTCTTTTCCAGGCTGAACAATCCCAGTTCTCCCAGCCTTCCCTTGCAGGAGACATGCTCGACTGAGCATCACCTTGGCTTTGGGACTGCCTGCCCTCCTGCACTGCAGGAACCTGAGACAGCGTGTTCCTTCCCACCACAATGTCAGAGATCTTAAATTTCTTCAGGGCCCAACAGAGGAAAGCAGGAGGCACAGAGAGCCCACCCAGCTGAGGTGTAAACTCAGAGCTACCAAACTCTGCACAAGTGATGCCCAGGCTTTCTCCTTTCTCTTCTTTGCCCCAGCCATGGCAACCCAAACCAAACCATGAGTAGCCATGAAAGAAAAGGTCTGTGGGAGGGAGGGAGTAGCCATAGCAGCCCAGGGAGGCCTTGACTGGCCACGAAGGGAAAGCTCACTCAAAATGACCTGCTAAACATCATCAAAACCACAACTCAGCCTCCAGGCTGGAAACCGAGCACGTATTTGTGTCTCTAAACCACATCACACCCCTGCCCACTCAGAGGTACAGGGAGGTTTCAGTACTTTGGGGAAAAGTGGATCAATGACAGGGTGGTCTGGAAGAAGGCACTCAACTTCAGGAAAAGGAGTTGAGGGATGCAACAACTTTCTTGCATCCATCTCGACGTGGAGTCACTGTCTTCTCATGGACAACAGCTTCCCCAAAGTCCCTCCTGTACCCCAGATCTTGTCTGCCCTCTGATCTCTCCACAACTCCCACTAGCCCCAGAGTCTCCCACTGAGGCCTCCAGCACTCCCCCAAAGCAAAAGCCTTCCAGCATCTCCAAGCCCCCCACCCCTGGAATCCCTGCTTCCCAGAGACCCTCCCACACCTCCAGAGGTCCACGACAGCCCCCAGAGCTGCCTCACCACCTCCAGATCCCCCATCAACCCGCACTGATCCCCAAATCCCCCAAACACCTCCACTGAGCCCCAGAGCCCCTTACCGAGCCCAGATTTCCCCCATGGGCTCTCACAGACTCTCCACCCACCGCTCCCACAGCTCCT
Organism: Hylia prasina; assembly: GCA_013397195.1. NCBI lineage: Eukaryota > Metazoa > Chordata > Aves > Passeriformes > Sylviidae > Hylia > Hylia prasina. Next base: position 455,166 of record VYXD01016589.1, on the reverse strand, counting down.
CAC
>VYXD01016589.1:431613-454709 GCA_013397195.1 Hylia prasina | reverse complement strand
TTCCCCGCCCTCCCTTTGATGGACAGCTGGGACGCCGAGACTGCCATTCCCCATTGGGCAAAGGCCGAAATCATCTATAATGTTATTGTGCAAAAGGAACGTCAATCATCCGAGCCCTCTCCGCCCCCAGGGCACGGTCCCGGCGCTGACTGGCTGACACGGATTTCTCGCGCTCTGATTGGTGGTTGACCTCCCCACCCACTCCACGCCCATTGGCGGCTAGGCCGGTCACGTGCCGCCCTTAGCAACGCACTCCGGCTTCCTTAGCGACGGGCGCCGAGGCGCGGGTGGGAACCGGGAACCGGGAACCGGGAACCGGGAACCGGGAACCGGGAACCGGGAACCGGGAACCGGGAACCGGGAACCGGCCCAGACCCCAGGGAAGCTGCGGGTGAGAGGCCTGATGGGCCGGGATCGGGGCCTCGGTGGGTCCTAAGAGAGGGAGGCGGCGGCCCCTTCTCACCCACCGGGCACGGGTGGTTGCAACCGGCATTGACAAAAGGGACGCTGGACAAGTGCACATCCCTGGGAATGTTCAAGGCCAGGTTGGACAGAGCTTGGAGCAACCTGGGATAGTGGAAGGTGTCCCTGCCCATGGCAGGGGTGGAACAAGATGGTCTTTAAGGTCCCTTCCAACCTAAACCATTCTATGATCGTACAAGAAAGAGAGAGAGGAAGGTCAAGGATGGATAAATCTGGAGCCTGCTGCTCCTCGGTCTGTACTGCACACAGCCACAGAGAGGCTTGGTTTGTTAATGAAACGCCATAATGAGAACAGAACTCTGTAAACTCTGACATTTATCATTACTATCCTATGCAAAAATAAATCAGAATTTACTCATTAATTATAAACATCTTACACAAACGAAAGTCGGAAGATTCAAGTCCTTCACAGCGATTCATTAACTCTGCACAGTTTGAAAAAGACTTTTTAAATATCCCTAATGTTACCCTCCAGGGCAACATTAGGGATATTTAAATTTCCATGAAAAATGCTTTCACTGAAAGGTTTGTCAAGCATTGAAATAGACTGACAAGAGAAGCTGTGGATTTCCCATCCCTGGAAGTGTCCAAGGCCAGGTTGGATGGGGCTTGGAGCACCCTGGGATAGTGGAAGGTGTCCATGCCCATGGCAGAGGGTAGAATGAGATGATATTTAAGGTTCCTTCCAACCCACACCATTCCAGGATTCTGGGATTCTCTGTCTGCTGGAAAGAGCAGCCATGCAGTGATTTAATTTATTTTTCTTTTCTGTTCTTTAAGGCTGATTCCATCTCACAATGAGTCAGTTTTTCAGTAATGTTGAGCCAAACGTTATTGATGATGAGCTGGTTCAGAAAGCCATTGAAGAGAAGTGTCCAGAGGACCTTGGAGATATTGCCAGACAGGAAAATATTAACGTCAAGGTTGTGACAGAGCTACAGCTTAGTTTTAAAAGTGAGTATCAGAATCCATACATATTTTGCCTCTTCTTTTGCTAGATGGTAATAGAATGAGTAACTGGCAATTAAGCAACCATTATTAGCTTGAATTCATTATGTGAAAATTAACGTCTGGACTCGGACTTTTGCTCATACCTGTACAAAGGAGCTTCATCAGAGGGTGCCGGGTGCTTTTGCTGACGGGTAACTTCAAAACTGCTTCACTTCCCATTCTTATTGTCGCTGCTGTTCTCATTTAACATTTATATTGTGGTGACACCTACAGGCCACAGGCCTGTTGGGCCCCTCAATAGGTGGCCAAATCCAACCCTGGGCAGGCCCTGCCGTGGCTGGTGATTATGTGAGAGCTGTTTGGGAGATTATGGTGATCACAGTGCTATTTGATGGCATTCTCTGGTCATCCATAGCATCACCATGGCTTGTCACTTACTGTCAAACCTGTCATAAATTTGCACTCAAAAAAAAATGAAAAGGAAGAACATTTGGCTCAGTATTTGAATATTTGGGGGAGGAGGGTAATCTTACAGGCAGAATTTACTGTTGATTATTCTTTGTGTGCTCCGGTAAAATAATGTGTGTGTGAGTTGATTTTCTTAGAAAAGACTCCCTTGACTTTATCCTGCATTGATTTGTTTGCAAATACAAAATCTAGAACTGTGTGAATATTCTGTGCATGCAATTCTTTGGTTTATGGTGTCCTCACTAAATAAGGATAGCAGGACAGCAGATGAAATCTTCTGGGAAGCAATTGCAGGGGAAAGAGAAACGGGAGTGAGAATGTTCTGTATTTCCTGTCACCTTGGTCCTGATACTTTGCTGTGGTGACTAACGGCCTGCCCTTGTGATTCTGTTTTTGGAGGAAACTAAATGCAGGGATATTGATTAGTTCTAAACTGCAGCCTTCACAGAAAGAGTAGATTCCAACTTCCTCTCCTGTGATGAGAATCCTGGGAGCAGGAGAGTCATTTACAAAAGCAAGAGCTGGGCACCACTAGACTGCAAATGCAGAGAAAAGCAGAGTCTCATCCCAAACCTCCTGCTCGGAGCTGGAGAGGAAAATGAAGGTCAAGGCCTCCTAGTAGTGGATTCATAAAGCCACTGGAGTGCAGGGCCATAGTCAGCAACCCCTGCACGCCTCGTTGGCCTCGCTGATGAGCAGCGTGTGCTGGTGCAGGACACTGAGGTTAAGTGGGCTGTTTCATTGAAATCTCGTCCAGCCAGTGCACCTCTGAGCTCTCCAGGGCACTCATCACACGCTGAAAATCCTTTTGGAGGCAAGACTGGACGTGTTTTCCCTGTGCAAAGCAGCGTGTCTGCTAAAACGAAGCTGTCTCACATGAAAAGCAATTTTCTTTTTTTTCCTGTGGTTTTAGGCATCCTGAAGATTGATAATCTGTGGCCATTAGAGAATCTGACTAAACTGCAGCTGGACAACAACTTCATTGAGAAGATAGGAGGTCTGGAGAGTCTGGTTCACCTTGTATGGCTTGGTGAGATACAAGCAGAGGAGGGTGGATGTCTTCACAGGTGCAAAGCAATCTGCGATAAACCAGGATGTCACCTTCCTTCTCAAACACGACTGATAGGAGCTTACCCTGGAAAGGCTGTCAGCTGTCTGTGTGTCTCCTTATTTGACTGTCAAATGTCAAAATGCCTGAGTATCAGAGCTGCAAAACAATCCTTCAAATGTTTAAAAACTTGGTTTAGTACATTTGGTGTGGCAGGAACAGGAAGCTGAGGTTTCAAGGTTGTTTCCAAGGTTTGTATTGTGTTTCGGGGTGACTTTCAGGAATATTTATGGAAACACCTCTGTGATTTAAAAGCCTGCATTCTGTTTTCAAAGCTGCTGCAGTCATTCCAGAGCCTACAACCCACCATCTTTACCCCTATATCCTTAAGGGCTTAGTGTCATCATTGTCCTAAGGAGTGCCCATCCTTGTAGTGACTGCTTGCAGCTACACAGATGCACAGCTTAGAGCATTCCCTGGAACTGCAACCTCGTTGCTGGCTGGAATTCTAAATATATCCTCAGCATGCAGGGCTTCAGCTCCTCAGCACGTTGTGAAATGTCTAATGGGTTCTTCCGCCCAGTTGTCTGCACTGTTCTGCTCCACAGATGACTGATGCACATGTGAATCACCAACTGATCAGTGTAAGCAGAGTGTTTGGAAGCACACACACATATTTTGTTTGCCCAAAGGCTGCAGTGGTTCAGCTGCTGCTACACAAGTGTCTCAGCCACCCAAGAGACCTCATAAACTGTTTTTGGACTCTTGGCTTGCTCAGTGCTAGTCCAAGGGCAAATCCTGCCCTTAGTCATGGTGAGTGTAGGTGTTAGGAGAGATGTTCTGGCAGGGGAAGAGGACATTTCAATAAGTGAAGCAGCTAAAGTGAGCCTTTGCATAACTCCACTGACAGGGAGCTGCCATACCTTGGTCCTGTGGGAATGACCACAACTGTGGCATTGGTGTGGCAGGACAGAGTCTGCAAGAAACAAGAGTGTCAGATTTGTCACAGAAATTCCCCTCTTAAGGGAATTTCCCCACCTCTTGTTTTGTTTTTTCCCCATAAGGCAGAAGTCCCTTTCAAGCTGGGTATATGGACTCTGCATGGACTAAACTTCAGCTTTTCTTCTCATTTAAAAGTTGCACAGACAATTGCAAGGAGGAGATGGGAATAAAGGATGATTTAATGCTGAGCCTTTCCTGTGGGACACGGACCACCCCCGAGAAAAATCTGTACATGAAATCCTACATCCAGAACTAGGGTGTTCTGCAAGTAATATTTTAATGTTTGATTTCTAAATTCTTCCCCAGACCTGTCCTTCAACAATATTGAAGTAATTGAGGGCCTGGATACTCTTGTCAAACTGCAGGACCTCAGTCTCTACAGTAACAGAATATCTAAAATTGAGCACATGGATACATTGCAAGAGCTGCAGATTTTCTCCATAGGGAAGAATAACTTGACCATTCTGGAAGATGTGAGTGTTCCCTGGCTTTGCAAATATTCCCTGTTGAAGGATCAGATATTCTAAAACTGGCATTTGCCATCGTGTCCAAGCCCCTCCTTAGGTGATAAAATTCTCCTTAGGATTTCTAAGTAGTCTGAGCTATGGTTTTGGTCCTCTGGTGTTAAGTGCTTACTGCAGCCATTTTTCTTTTAGATTATTGACTCATGGGGGCCCAGTTCTGTGACTGCTCTCAGCCATGGCAAAATTCCTACTGGCTCCCATGAAAGCTGGAAAAGGAATAAGTGACTACATATGAGTAAAGGGGAGGAGACTAGGATTTATTTGGGGTTCTTTTGAGGGCATCTTACCTATTTAGGACCTGTGATTTGTGCACCCCATCTGTCTTCTCTCTCCACCCATTGTCTAGATATTCCCAAAGTGAATTTAAGTATTTCCTTTCCCAAAACCATTAGAAACTCATAATTGACTGTTGTGTGCATTTGGCAGTGGAGCAGAATACATATTGCAACTCAACTGTAATAAAAGCAATAAATTCCAAGGCTGTGTTTCCCCAGCACTGGGAAATACAGAGCTCTTTCCCTTTGGCACAGGTTGTCTATCTCAGGAGGTTAAAAAAGTTACAGACCCTGAACCTCAGTGGGAACCCTTTCTGCAGCACAGAGCACTACACGCTGTTTGTTGTTGCTCACCTTCCAAGCCTGGTGTATTTGGACTTCAAGCTCGTGAGACACTCCACGGTGAGATTTCTGCATTCCCTGACTGGGAAATCATCTTACATCTTACAGAGCCTTTGCTTTGTTGGTGTGCCAGCAATATTCCAGCACTGGGGGCAGGTTCCCTGCAGAAATCAGGCTCACAGAAACACACAGTGTTTATTCTGCTTCCACATAACAGCTGTGAACCTGTAGGCCAAATTCTGTCAAATCTGACAGAGAGGTAGAGGTGTCAGAAGCATGATGTCTTCACAGATTTTGTGAAAATCAGCAGCTGTGTGTGGGAGAGGGGCCTGGTTCGTGTTGCCACAGAGAGGCTGCAGTGTGAGTGCAAGTCTTAGAGAATCTCAGAGGAAATCAGTCTTGAGACATGGATCCAGGGGGAAGGAGCCTTGGTGGTCCTGCTGCTCACAGAGTGATTTGTTTCAGTAGCAAACTGACAATCCAGGCAAGCAGGCGCCTGGATGCACTTCCCACTTTTGATTTCTGAGAACAAGACACTTCATCCTGACCAGTAACCTGTGGAACTGCTTTATCATCCCAGGGCTCAAAGGAACAAAGACAGGGGTTTTTGTTCAGAGTTCATTGGTTGTTTTTTTTAGTAACCAAAGAACATGATTAATTGTAAATTTGCTTGGCACAGAGCAGGAGCTGTACTTGGAATGTACACTGCTCTTACTATAGGACTGGGAGGGCTTTCCAGGTCATGGAATGCAGTCCCTGCTCATCAGGGACGTCAGAGAATTGCATACTTAAATTTGTCAAGCTTCAGTTTCAAGCTAATGAGGTTCTTGCCCCTGGTACTACCTTGCCATCCACTCCTCCAAAGAGCCTTCTCCACCCTAGAAAATGTATTAACCTTGCTGACTGATCCAAGTGGAGCTCAAATTCTAGAAGTCAAAATGGAACTTCCTGCTAAAAGAGAAAAAAAAAACCCCAAACCTCTAAAGATGAGAAAATGGAGAGAGAAAAGCTTCCTGGGACTCAATTATCTCAGATGCATTGAATGCAGAAACAGCAATATGCCAGCAAAAAATGGGATGAGGATTAGATTAGAAACTTCATAAGCAGTTTAATAAAAAGCCCAAAAGGAAATGGAGATGCAGATGCCACTCTGGTGCATGTTCTAGAAAGATTAGTTGCTTATGCCCAGACTCATTGAGCAATGTTGGGTAATCTAATACAAATATTTTATTTATATATCTTAGAGAAAAGCTGCAGCTGTAAAGTATCAAGATCTTACTAAGCCATTGGAACAAGAGGAGGCTCGGGTCCTTGCTCTGCAGGAGATAGAAGAGGCAAAGCAGAAGGAGCTGGAGTTCCAGCAGGTAAGTTTTCTTTGGCTGGTTGTGTATTGTCTCAGGAGAAAGAAGCACAATACATATTGACTTGTCTTTTCCCTGCTTGAAGATTTAATGAGAGGTTAACATTGACTGTGCTAAAACTAAGGCTCAGATTAATCTCTGATCTCTGATCTCTGAATCTTATCTTTTGGATGGAAGCAGGAACTGCTGTGGAATACACATGACATGGGGGAACATAATTCTTTGGGCTGAACAATGAAACTACAGATAGAGACCCTGCAAAGCTAAACAGTAAATCATACCCAGGGAGCTTATCAGCCTGACGTGAGATTAAGAAAATTACAGATCTGAGGGAAATGTTAACATTTTCATGGTGAAGTGACTTTTTTTTTTTTCTCCTTCACACTAAGTTAAGCTTTTCATTAGTTTTATGGTTAAATTCTCCAGGACGTTCAAAGATCACTGTAGTCCTGTGACTGGACTGAAAGCAAGACCAGGTGGAATGGTGCTTTCAGTTGTAGCCTGGCTCTGTGGCTCTGTATTCCAGACCCCTAGAAGATCAGAGTGGCTTAAGTTTAGTGTTTAATGCCAAGCAGGATGCCTGCAACTTTTCCCTTTGTCCCTCCCCAAAGTTCACCAAGTCCTTATCTGAAAAGCTAAATAGCTTTGCAGTAAGTGTTTGTATGTGGTAATGTCTTGTACTGGCAACTGCCCAGAGAAGCTGTGGCTGCCCCATCCCTCAAGTGGTCCATGCCAGATTGGATGGGGCTTGGAGCAACCTGGGAGAGAGGAAGGTGTCCCTGCCCATGGCAGGGGGTGTGCCTGGATGATCTTTAATGTCCCTTCCAACCCAAACCATTTTATGATTCCGTGATCTGATACAAGATTAAACAGTGTTCTCTATCCTTAGGCTACAGAGTTGTAGCAGCAAAGCCCCTGGGATTCACTCCAGTTACAAGGTGCTTTCATGGCTTGCTTGGTGTTTCTGCTGTGTTCATGTAACTGTGTCTGCACCAATGTTCTGTTGCTGCTGAGGTGCTTATAAGAGAGACACATTCTGAGGACTGGCAGCTTTATTTGACTTATTTTGCTCTGTTTCTCTTCAAAGACAGCCTTTGTTGAGTACCTGAATGGCTCACTCCTGTATGACAGTCTGTATGCAGAGGACAGAGAAGTTGCCATACTGGCTTCCCTCCCTGCAGTGGAGGACCTGCTGCAGGCATATCCTTCCTGGGTTTGGAATACCTACAGCTAAAAGGTAATGCCTTGAGTTAAGAAGGAAGTGCATCCACAGGAACTCTTCATCTGTTGCTTTTGTCCAGAGCTGAAAGCTACATTGATCTAAGATCTGAGACAGTCTGTGTTCAATTTTGGAATGGTACCAAAAATTACACTACAAGGCTGTGAGACCACTGACAGCTTTAAGGCTTGATATCTTGTGAAATATGAGGGCTCCAAACAAATGGTTTATATTACTGGCAAGCTGGCCAGCTCAGCTTGAAGCATCCCATTTGTAAAACCACTCATTTCTATCCCCAACAGGTCAGGAGATCCCAGCATTTTAAATTCTCACTGTTGTAATTACCATATTCCTTTTCTCTCCCTTGAATCAAACACGATTTCAGTAGCCTCCTTTTCTGACCCTTCAAGAATCAAGACTTTGTGCTTTCTTTAAGTCTGGAATCCACTTAAAGTTTGAAATGAGCTGGAAGATAAATCTCTGTCGGTTAGATTGTAAGAGCACAGTCACTAAAATCATGTTGAAATTGAAGCGGTAGGAGATAGGAACAGACTAATCAGAGCGATACAAGTCGCATATCTCACAACCTGCCAGAACTGGCAATGTGAAGTTTCCAGGCCAGCACATTTTTCTGATCATTGCTCCTGCACGGGGGAGCAGAAAGCAGACCCTTTTTTTTCTTTTTTCTTTTCTCATTCAGATTAATAGAGTATTGTCAAGGCCAGTAAGTTGACCTTCCTTAAAATTGCATTACACTGTTGGGGAAAAATGCATCACAGCTTAACTACAATAGACTCCAGAAACAATTCCATTGCCAAGATAATAGCAGAAGAAAAATTGACGTTATTTTTGTGATGCTACCAAGTCAGTAGTTTATTCTGTGCTCTGGCTGTGGGCTCCAGAGCTGTATTTATTAACTACACAGGCACTGTATTCACACTTGTGAAGACAGATAGGGTTGTAGGCTTCCTTCTGCTGCTGTGTCAGAAGAGTCAGACAAGTGAATGTATTTTTTTCTCTTCCTCAAGGCCTTTTTCCCCCCTCAAGTTGCCACAGCTTTCTCCATACCCTTAAGGCAGCAAAATACTATGCACAAAACTTGAATGGGTGACCCAGTCCTGCCCCAGACAGAATATTTGGCAGCTCCCAGCAAGAACCACAGAGTTTACATAAAAGTAGCTCGTAGCTGCTGTTGCTCAGATTTGCAGAAGCAGAAAGAACATAACACGTTGCTCCACTGAACAAGCAAAAAACCTTGACTCTGCTGTCACAAAGAAGAAGGAGTTTGACTTACTTTCTGAGAACCTGTATAACTATGGACTGGAAGAGTATGAAAAAAGAGAAGCTGAAGTCTCTAAATTCTACAAAAGATTCCATGAAATTCTGACAGTCAACCAGCAAGAAAGCAAGAGAATAATCTCAGACTTTGAAAGTCGGAATCAAAGGGTAATGTTATATTTTTGTTTGTTTCATACATGATTTCTCTACATCCTATACCAGCTTTTAATTGTGCTGAAAATGGTGGTAGCTCCATCAAATACAGAAAAATTCTTCTGGATTGACAATGCTGTAATGGAAATCAGTACTTGATCCCTAATGGCAGAATCACAGAGTGGTTGAGAGTGGAAGAGATCTCTGGAAGTCATCTGGTTCTGGTCAAGGAGGACTACCCACAGCAGGCTGCCCAGGACTGTGGATATCTCCAAGGATGGAGAATCCACAGCCTCTCTGGGACAACCTCTTCCAGTGCTCAGTCACTGATATTACCTTATCTGTTTCTTACAACATAAATCTATACAAAGAAAAAGAGTTTTGTTAGCTAATATAAGGTCATTGACATAATGTGAATACTTTATGTAGGGAAAACAAAAACGGGGATTGAAATTTCTACCCTTTGGGCAAACTACAACCACCTAACACAGCCTTTATCTATACTGGAACTTCAGTGTAGAACAAAATTAATGTCATAATGTTATCATCTATAAAGGTAAAAGTCCTTCCAGGTTTTACAGAAAAATGTGGCTGAACAGGGTAGAATTTTTTACTTTTTTTTTCTCATCCAGAGAAGTCACCAATATTTAAGAAAATGGAAGTGCTCAACCTTCCTTTTAGTATAAATATTTTTATAAAGCTGATTTTTAAGGTAGATAGATGTTTACTGCTACTTCCCTTCTTTTTGAAGCCTCCAATATCTCGTCCTTCATTGACAAACCAGGAAGAAAAGGAAGGAAATTGCAGGGTATTCAGTTTATTTTCAAGTAATTTTCTGCTTCAGTTCATTTTCTCAACAACAGCTCAAAGAACTATGACCAAAAAAATTAGAGAAAGTTATTTTAATGTATTTCTAGTCCTTTAAAGCAGAAACTCTCTCTTTTCATTCTGCTCAACTACAGCCACCCATTGTGGCTGCTCAGGGCGTAGCTTCTAGCTGGATCCCTTTCTAACCATGTATAATAGATGGATCATGATTTTGTTTCCACAGGGGGAAAAAAAAAAAAAAATAAGGGAGGGCTAAAGCCTGGTAACACTGTCAGCTGAGAGAGCAAGTCCCTGACAAGTGACACCAGCAGAGTCACGAGCGCTGGCTCCCGCTGGAAACCAGGTCACTTTTATTTCAGTGCCTGTCACAGGCTGATGGCTGCTGAGTCACTCTGCTCCCGGGGCCTTGAACCTTGCTGACTCATGTTGGAAATCTGCATCCAGCAGCTCTAGGAGCTGGCAGCACTACCAGAGTCACAGAACTGCAGAATGGTTTGGGTTGGAAGGGACCTTAAAGATCACCTCATTCCAATGAGAAGTTTGATAGGAGTATTCGGTTAACTTGAGCTTGAATTGTCTCTGTATCTTCCATTAAAAACTCTAAACCAGCAAAACAAACCCTGAAAAACCTACAAGGAACAACAACAAAACCCAAAGAAACACAGCTGAGGCTAGATTTTACCCCTTCACCTCTGTCTGACCTACAGACTTAGCTATGGATTGGGCTGCAAGGGGTGACAAGGGGGAATGGCCTTAAGCTGAAGGAGGGGAGGCCTAGGTGAGATGTTAGGAAGAAATGAGATTAAATATTAGGAAGAAATCCTTCCCTGGCACACATTCCCACAGAAGCTGTGGCTGCCCATCCCTGGAAGTGTCCAAGGCCAGGTTGCATGGGGCTTGGAGCAACCTGGGATGGTGGAAGGTGTCTCTGCCCATGGCAGGGGGTGTGACTGGATGATCTTTAAGGTCCTTCTCGACCCAAACCATTCTGGGATTCCGTGATTCTCTATAAACAGGACGCAGGGGTCAGCGTGCCAGTTTTCATATAAATATTAGAGGAGTTGGTATTAAAACCAAACACAGTGTTTTAATATCATTTCCCCATCACTTAAAATTGCTGGAGGAGTTCAAAAGGCACAGAGGTCCCAGCAGACTGCAGTCTGTGAGCTGTTCTTAGGGCTGTTTGTCTGTCTGTAATCCTTTCATGTAAACTTGGGTAACCTGTAAAATCACTGCGCTCTCTGAAGTTGGTTACGGAGGATTAAAGGCCTTGAACTTTGAAGCTGTTGCTCCCAGAGGTGCAGCTTGAGTGGCTCTGGAGCCTTTTGAGCCTCCTAACTTGTTTACATTAGAAAAGAAGACACCTTGCTCTCCCCTTCCCTTTTAACACTGAAAAGGTTGGGTAATCTACCCCATTTCCAGACACAAGCCTTGGCAGGGGTTTTTAACAGAATTCTTTATTTCACCCCGTTCCATTCCCTCTCAGGAGAAGTGGATTAGACATAATAAAACATATATTTTTTCCTCCTTTTTTAAACAGTTGATTGTTAACTGATTTTAAATAGACTTGAAAATAACACATTCAGCACAACAGGATTTTTTTTTTTTTTGATCCAAGGAAACATAAATCTTGCCTGATACAAAAGTGACGTCAATACATAATTCTGAAGGGCAATAAATCCTTGCTGTAAGAGGAAGGCAGGCAATGGTATTGCATAGGTATTCCATATTCAGAATACTAAATCCTGACCCTACTGGAAGTCAGTCAAGATTCTCCTTGGCAGGAAGTGGATCGGGATTTAGGCCTGCATTCCTTTCTCTGAAGCATTTGTTAATTTCTTCTTCACAGCCAGCAATGTCAAGAATTAAATATTGTTCTTTTTTTTTTTTTTTCCTTGAAATGAAGGGGAACCAAAGTTAGAAGCATAGAACGAGCAAATCTTCTGCTGAGTGGTGGAGGATGAGGAAGTTTTCCCAATCTCCCTGCAGCAGCAAACCTCAGCACTGTTGACTACCCACTATGTAAATCTAGAGACTTCCCTGAATCATCACATTTCATTTCAGCTAATCAGCAGCAGGAACTTTTCTCACACATGTAACAAGTTAATTAAATTGCGATGGAATGCTGAACACAAACTATAAGTAATTCATGTATCTCTGCGTTTAGAGGCTGGATGAGCTTTATCAGGCTGGGAGTGGTGATATTGCTGACTCTAAACGAGCCCAGGGCAAGGAGGACATCCATCAGCTGTGGGATGCACTCATGACCTTGGAAGCGCTGGTGTCCAACGACCTGGAGGTGAGATCCAAGCTCCTATCTCTGAGATCTCACATCCACAACACTGGCAGAGTCACTTCTCTGTCACTGCAGCCCTGTGTAGCAGCTTGTTCACAAAGAGGGGGGCACAGGACTTCCAGTCAGGAAAAGGTTTTGTCCCCATCTTATTCTTTCTCTGCTCAACGTTATGAGGGTGAGATCAGGCCCTGGACATCGATACCTTACAGCAGATTTCTGTTTCTCAGAGCAGAACACAGTATGTCCATCACATCTATCCAAACTGCTTTCCCACACTTTAAGAGACAGGGAGGTTGTGCAATCATTTTATAGGTCTGCACAAGTTGCTGCATAGCATGGGGTATGCATTTGGAATTCTAGAGGTGTCATTCTTTGAAGCTGATCTTTGCTATAAGATTACACACATTCCTGCTCAGCTTGCTGCATTTGCTTGCATAATAGCTGCCTTTTCCTCCTCAGACTTTTCCTCAAAAACTAGGGCAGGGCTGCTGATGTGCATCTTCATCAAAGGAAAAAACCCAAAGTAATCTGTATAAAAATGAGCAGGCAGGAGCCGTGGCCTGTGTGCAGCAGTTTACTTTTGTGAGCATGGATGGCAGAAAGCAGCAGCTCAAAATGGATCCTCACTGCATCAGGATTGTGCCTTTTTAGTGTTTTCTGGGTTGGCCCTCACCTATTTGCAGTCACTGATGGGATCAGCAGAAACATTTCTCCCTGTGTGCCCTGCTGGATTTGCAGGATTCAGGTACCAAAACATTTAAGTGCAACACTTCACAGATTCTCCATCAGCCATTTCTGGGAGAGGGACTAGGCAGCAGCAATTTTAATTTCTGAGGACTAAACCAAAAGCTGCAGTAAAGCCCAGGCAGGGATTGTGCTTCTGAGAAGAGGCTCTTCATACAGACAAGGACAAGGAAGCTGCAGCATGGCAGAGTATGGGAATACAGCCCTCTCCAGGCACTGCTTAGGCGAGGGTAACAAAGGATCCCCTGGCTTACTTCAGACACTGGATAAAGGCAGTATTCAGTCAACTTCCCTCCAATAAGCTGATTCTGATTTTCTGTCCCTGAAGAAGGGAAGAAAATCTTGCAGCACTTTGAAAACACTTTAAATGCTCGAGGCAGTTCAGTTTCTGACTGTGCTAATAACAGCAGTGAGTCCAAATTACAATAAATTGTAGATTCCTCCTAGACTCCCTGACTCCCTGTTATGTTTATGCAAGTTTTCATCGTGATATTTCCTCTTTTTCCCCTCTGTTAAGGAACTGTTACAGGATTTTAAAAGAAGCATTGATGTCATAGCATCAACATTCATTGAAACCATTCAAGGGATATATCCTTTTCACAGTATGTTAACCTGGACCTCCCAGTCATGCTCCTACACCTCACCTCTAAATCCAAAAATAAGCCACCAGTATAAAAACTTTAATTTTTTTTTAAATTTTAATCAACAGAAAATATCTGTTGCCAGCTTTGAGGAACGGTCATTTAAGGTGCCCAGCTTCTTTATGTGGAGCCTCTGGAAAGTACAGAAAGATTTATATTCTACTGTGCTGAAAGTCTGTAGGATGTAGGCAGCTTTCACCCTGTTGGGAATCTTCCTTTCTCCTTGTAGAGAAGACAAAACACAGGGAAGATCTGGTTAGACTGTTTTCTAGGTACATTCCTGATATAGCAGTCAATGAAATAGCTGCAATTCTGGTTGAATATTCTTTAAATGGTGTTCATGTTTGTATTTTTGATGCGTGCTAAAAAAAAAGTTATATGAGAATATACTTCAACGTCACGTCACACTGCTTTAAATCTAGAAATCTGATGGCCTGGTGTAAATAATTACACTGCATTCAGAGCTTAGCTTTTACCTGGAGGCCTCTTCCAATTGCCCTGGCAATCCTAGGTCCTCTCTCAGTCCTCTGTCATATTTGGCAGTAAGGATGAGACTCAGTGCATGATTAAGAACTGAAAATGTGTATCCTGATATCCTGACACCACAGCAGCTTCTGGGAGCAGCCAGGTTCATTTCTGCAGAATCCCCCTGTGGAGACACTCGGTCCCAGTTACGGGATTTAATCCCATTTAATCTCCACAGATGAGTGGTGTGGTCAGCTTTTTCCTTAACCATGTTCTGTACGTTTAGCCACTGCCGAGACCTGGAAAATGAACAGCATGAAAAGCTGATAGAGATTGTCATTGCCACCATGAAGAAAATGGAGGAGGAGGAGTTTGAAGAGGATTTGGAAGATGATTTGCCAGGTGACGTTCGAAGGGTGAGGGCACCAAAACAATTCATCTCTGTGAGGGAGTAGGCAAGAAAACGAGGCCATAGCCTCTTCTCTGAAGGGACAGGATTTCCAGGAGGCTCAGTGCTGCCAGAGTCATACCTGAACCACAGCAAAACCTACCTCCTAGAGGGTCCAGCTGCTTGGCTGAACTGTGGTGCCTCCAGACATCTCCACTGACTAGGACAGGCGATAACGGCACTGCAGGTTTCCCTGGGCACTGCCTGAGCTGGTGGCAGCAGCCCAGGAGAGGTGCTGAGGAAATCTCTCTCCTGCCTCCAGCACAACTCACTGCTCTGGCTGATTTCCAGGCACTCAGGCAGCGTCTTTGCTGCACTCCCTCACAGCTGGTTTTGTTCAGACTCTCCCTGCTCCCTCAGCAGAATCCCAACACTGCTCTGAATTTCTTGCACCAGGGCTCTGTTTGCCTCAGTGATTTCAAAATCCCTTCCTGGAGCTCCTGAGCCCATGAGCTGATCTGGAGGCAGGACATGACACTTTAAATGGAGCCTTCCACCAAGCCCTCAGTCTTGCTGTGCAAGCAAAGATCCCAGGAGCCTTTCCAAAAGCACCAGCATCGTTGCAGTGCTCCACTCAGCAGCGCTGCTGCCCTTTTTGCCTCCATTATTCCTTCATTTAGTGGCTAAATTACTTGAATTTGCATTAGCTGTGGTTTTACTCCGTCCAGATAATCCCAGCCCCCTGTCACTCCAGGTAATCAAGAGCTGACAGACACAAACCAGACCCCTGAGCCCCCGGGGGAGCTGCTGCTTTATGGCCTGTGCAGATGGTGGCGGTTCTGCACCGCTGCCGCGCACCCATTTTGCTTCACTGCCATCCATTCCCGTGGAGATGGGAATTCATTTGCCCAACAGCTGCACTTGGCTGCAGGAGGAGACTCATTATGGGTTAGCGAAGCCACCCTCTATTTAGAGCCACGAGGGAAGTCACCGCTTCCATTAGAAGCTGGGACTCTCCAAAAATGAAGATTTACAGCCAGTGCCAGCAGTGCAGGAATCCCTTCCAAGTGTGATTTTCCATTTCCAGGCATGCTGGAGCATATACAGCCTTTTTTCAACACCAGCTGCATGGCAGCCCTGCTTGCACTGAACTCCCCGTTCCAGCATGCAGGGCTAAGGGTGCTGCCTGTTTCCCCAGCTGTATTAGGGATAATGCCCCATTACACCATAGCAATGCCAAGGGTAACTCCCTGGATTCAGCCTGATGAGTAGGGATTTGCCAGGTTGAGAGAGAGGGTTTCTCCCTCTGAGCACTGCTGTGCTGCTCGTTCATTGTGTGCTCACCCCCTCCTCTCATCCGGTCACGTTATCTCCCAGCTCCTCGAGGACAAAAACACCATTGTCAACGCCATTAACGTGCCCCACAACATCCGCCTGCAGAAGATTGATAAGAGAGAGAGCGACATGCTCTGCAACATCTACAAGTGGCAGATCTCAGTGAAAGAGAAGGTAAGAGACCCTCACACTCAGGGGGACGGGGCACAGACAGGTCTGGCCCAAGTGGCAGGGACACTGTGAGGAGAGATACTCCCAGACCTTTGCTGGAGCCCTCTGTGCTCCAGGGAGCTTGGCACGCCTGAGATTCACTGCTTGGTTTCAATCTGTCCAGGCTTTCCAAACCGAGAGCGATAGAAATCGCGCCGGTATCAAAAAGATCATTTGCTTCATCAACACGCTGCAGAAGGAGCTGGATAACACAGTGATCCAGTGATCCTGGAGCCTACAGAATAGGGCTGGGCAGCTGCCTCAGCTGGGGCACACAGGACAGCCCCCAGCAGGAACAGATGCCTCTCTACGCCCAAGCTGCCTGGGACATTTCAGACCAAATGCATATTTCTTCCGTCCTACAATACACTGCAAATAAAAGCTACTTCTTGACTCTGGAAAAGCATTTCAAAGCCCTGTCTCTTCCACCACATTGGCACGAAGCCCGTGCAGACAGCTCAGACCTGGTCACAAGGGGTTACGGATCAGCTGTGAGCTGATTGAACCAAATCATGCCTGAAAGCTTCGGTACCTGCGAGCTCAGTGGCAGGAACCTGTGAGCCGCTGGCACGAGGCAGCAGCTCGGGAGAGGAGCGCTCTCCATCAAACCACCCCCGAGATAACAGCAGGTTTCCAGCTCAGCAAGCACAAGGCTGGCGGGGCCTCCGTATGCCTGGGAGCCTCATCTTCTCACCCCTTCTCGCAGGCGGCTTTCTGCAGCGTGAGCAGAGCAGCCCCCAGCCAGCAGGGAGGGAAATCAATGGTTCCACAGGAGCTCACGCGCCGCCGCTCGCGACAGCCGAGCGAGGAGTCATTAATTCCCCTCCTTGCTCGGTGACAGCCGCTGCCACGCTCGCTTGTGGGCAGCTTCTGAGCAACGGCGCTGGCCGGGGCGGGGCTGCTCCGGGCAGGCAGCAAGGACAAGGTGGGAAGGGTAAATGAGAGGGTGGCTGTGTGTGCACGCCAGGGACAGAGCAGGGCTCAGAAAACCCCGTGGCCGGTGCTGCCTGTCAGACACAGATTCAGCTCATCACGCCCTGTGCTTCTGAAGATGGCTGAAGCCCAGGTTTTACCCCTCTTGCTCCAGGACTACAGTTGTCTCCTTGCTACCTCCTCAGCTGCATGGAGTGGGTCACAGAGTAGCTGGTGTTTGGTCTGGTCTGTGATTTTTAATACCTGGAGCCATCCCAGCACCTGCCCACAACCTGGCAGCTCAGGACCCACCCCACAGATTGCTGACTGAAACAAAGGCAGGCAGCTTTTGGTACCTCACAGGGGCGAGTCTTTAATGGAACACAGAGACCCTGGTGTTACAGACAGGCACGCCGAGGGATGAACAACAGATGCAGTAGAGTCTGTTTTCAGATTTCCATAACAAGTGTGTGTCAGGAGCTGGCAGCTATGAAGACATGTGGCATATGCTGGGTATGTCTGTGCCGTGCCCTGCCCAGGAAGCTGCTTCTTCCATGGGAGCTCCTCTGATGAGTTACAGATACCAGGAAAGGATGGAGCTGCTGGCTTGGGGATTCAGAGGAAACTCACCTTGACCTTTCCTCCTTGTGAGCTGCACTGCAGCAGGCAATCCAATGAAGAGTTGCCCACAAAACCACAGCACGTGAAGCTGATCCCAGGAAAAGTGGAATGGCAGGAAGGTGGCTACCATCCACTGGGTCAAGCCAGCAATTCCCAGCTGGACATTTTCTTTCTGTGCCCTGCCCAGCTGCCTCAGTCCTGCAACAGCTTGTGTTTTACAGTCGAGCTCTCTGAGCAGAGGTGAACAAAGAGAGTCCCAGCTGCCGTGCGAGCACGCAGCTCACACAGGTCGTAGTCGTGGGCCCACTCCACGTTGCCCCAGCGCTGAATCTGAAGGACAGGAGGAACATGGATTACACTCAAAGCACCTCAGCAACTCTCAGCTTCCCTTCTCACGTTTGTGAAGCACAGGTAACTCCCCTGCCAGGAACTGAGATGATCCTGGACTGCTGAGGCAGGCATATCTCAAGATGAGGACGTGCTTCATCTGTACTGGGGTCTGAGGCAAAGCCTCTTAAAGGGAGGATGAAAAGATTCCCAACTTCAGCCGCTTTTGGGACAAGGCGAGCTTCACACCAGGCTAATTTCCAGCAAGCTTGATATCTTGGTGTCTACCAAAGCCTCCAGGCTGGATAACCCTCAGCAGGAGAAGCCAGCCACAACTTTACACTTCAGATTAGAGAGGGAGAAAAGCAGCCATCTGGGCTCTGTGAAAAGAAACTGGCAGCCCTGGGAGCACTCTGGGCTGGTGTGCCCGTGGTGTTGCTCTGCAGCAGCACGCTCCAAAACACACTCAGACAGAGAGACTGGTGGAGTGGAACGTCTCCTGCTATAGCAGGCACTTCCCCTGCCAGTTATTTGTGGTGGGGGATGCATTTGTCATGCTGAGATTATTGCTATTTGAATTATAGGGCTGTTTTGTAACATAATTTACCTGGTATTCTTCCTCCAGGCGAGACAGAAGCACAGCTTTCTCTACTGTAATGTGCCTGTCAATCAGGCTCATGGACAGAATCAGCGATTTCAGCTGGGTGATTACAAATTCTATACCTGGAAGGGAATAACCCAAACCAAACAAGATTCATGGCTGTTTTCTGCAGCATTACAGCAACATCCTCACACGCTCTGAAGAGGCAGGCAGGCTGTGGTACCCCCTCGGGGAGGGCCAGTGATCCTCCCACCTGCACCTGGGCACTCAGATCTGTGGCTAACAGCAGGCACAGAGCACTGTGCTGGCCCTGCCACCACAGTGACAAAGGCCATGCCCTGGACACTACCTCCTTTTATTCTGCCACAACCCTTCCCAGTGCAAAGGGAAGAGATATCCACCCAGGCTCGGGCATTCTGTGTCTTTTGTGGGTTTCACTGCCTGCTGCTCATTCAGGTCTGGAGCAAAGCAAACCTCCCTTCATTTCTTTATGAGGTGTCATTCAGATGATTCAGGCACGATTAAGTGGGATATAAGGATGAAAAACTGAGGACAGTGCACAGTGTGGGCACTTTGGAGTACTAAGCCTGATTTCTTTTCCTGGTAACAACAAAGCTAGGGA
Organism: Hylia prasina; assembly: GCA_013397195.1. Lineage (NCBI taxonomy): Eukaryota > Metazoa > Chordata > Aves > Passeriformes > Sylviidae > Hylia > Hylia prasina. Next base: position 435,615 of record VYXD01016589.1, on the reverse strand, counting down.
TTAAATCATTAGAAGGTTTGGCATTAAAGAAGTTATTTGTGCCAAGGTAGAGCAAGCAGCTCATGGGACAGCACAATCAGATCCTGAACACCAGTGGCACTGAAGAGAATCCCTGCCTGTGACAAAAGCAGGTCAGGGCCTGGCCTGCAGATTTAAAACATAAACCTCCACACTTGGAGCAGGAGAAGAAAAACATTACAGTCACTCTCCTGCCCCATGGAGAGGGGAACCACCTCCTGACTGGCCCAGCCTGAGCAGAGAGCTCCCAGCCATGCTCACCTTGCAGGGCCCACATGTTGTAGGATGCCAGATGGCTGACAAAGGTCTCCCTGGTGCTGGCTGGAATGTTTGGCCCCAGGATGCTGGTCGAGGAGCCAATTGTCACGTTGTACCTGGAATGATCACCCAAACCCTTAGCAAAGCCCAGGGCTCATGGAGCTTGTGGCCCTGGCAGTCACAAACACCAGAGCTCCTGGCTCAGCAGGGCAGGGCCTTAAGCAGCCAGGAACCTTTTGAGGTCTCACCTTTTCTCAGCCCAGGCGACCACAGGATCCCATTCATTCTTCTGTAGTTCTGCCAAGGCTGGAGGCTCCTCCACACGATAGCTGGGACATCATGGAACAAAACCACACTGGACAGTCACTCCCAAGCCAGCCATAAGAACTGTGCAGCTGCCAGTGAAGGCTGGGACAGGAGCCTGGGCATGAACAGGCTTGATCCTACAGCTCACGGGGACTTTAAGGAATGAAGGGCATTTAGGGACTGGTACAAATAGTCTGAGCTCTCTGTGCTGCCACAAGAATACCAAGGACTGGCTGACAGATCCCCACAGGCCTTTCAAAGATGTTTTCTTTTCTCCAACATCTTACTTTCCCACTGTTCTCACCCTTGCTCAGCATGGAGGTGTCCAAAACAGAGTTCAAGAGAGGACCAAATCCAATGCTCCTTCTTTGGGTGCACAGACTCCAACCAGGTTTGCACATGCAGGACTGATCTAAACTAATTCAAACCCTTGGGCAAAAACCAGCCCAGATCAGAACCATGCCATGACTGGGTGAGAGCAGATGTCTTCCCTCACATTACCCAACCCTCTTTCCAAAATCCAGCTGGGCCCCCATCTCGTACCAGACTGTGTCTGTCTCCAGGAACTTCACAGCTGCTCGGATCAGCTGCGTTTTGTCTCGCTGCGTGGGATTGTCCAGCGCCGTGTTGCACAGGGTGGTCTGGGGATAAAGGCAGTCAAAACTGCTCTTATTCCAGGCTTGAAAAAGCAGCATCTTCCATGCTACAATGCCAAGAAGCAGAGGGATTTGTGGCACATGAACAACTGAGGGGTGGAGGGCTACAAAATGGCTCATGTGATTCCCAAATCTTTCAGAATCTCTGGAAACAACCCATTAAGCAGCAGGGAAGAAGAGCCATGGACTGCTCCAGAGCTCACTGTTTCCTCCTGCCCCTCACTATTCCCAATAACACTGTCCAGCCCCTTCTCAAGTTCCCCCAGTGAAACAGATTCCCTCTAGACAGGCACCCGGCCAGCCTAGAGACAGTCCTAACTTTCTGCTGATCAGGAGCAGGACAACCTGCTGCCTCCACATTGTGCATTTGGAGGTCTCAGCATTCCACCCTGCCGTGCTCACCAGGTGCATCGTGTAGAACTTGATGGTGTCTTTCTGGGAATCCCACTCTGTTGCCACTGCAATGGCCAAGGCCTCGCTGGGGACCGTAAAGAGCTTGGCCTGGGGCGTTTTCAGCTTTCGGTGGTCCAGGTTTATTTCAAAGCCTCCTGGGGAATCAGAGTAGAAATCCTGGGGAATCAAAGAGGAGCAGGCACTAAGGAACAACAGACAACCCCACAGCGGGAGCAGGTTCAGAGCTGGAGCTGATGGGAGCAAGGGACCAGGAATACTCAGGTTTCCCACCATCACTTGGATACACTTGGTCTTGGAAGCTGCTTCCCACCCTGCAGCTTTGCTGTAGATGAGGAGGAGGCTCAGCAGCTGGTGACAAACATGCCACTGGCACAGCCTGGGCTGCAGGTGCCACGCTGACGTGGCGTGGGGTGATAACAACCCTCCCAGGGATCAGCCCCTCCATCCCATCCCAGCGGCCGCACTCACCTTCCCCTTGCGAGATGCTCACGTTCTGGTAGAACCTCTTCCTCTCTGGGGGCAGAAACAGAGGGCAAAGAGAACATTCAGAGGGCAAAGACAGAATGTCCAGCCCCTTCACCTGTTCCCCCATCACAGCTCAGAACAGACAACGCTTTGGTGCTGTCGGGGTGTCCTGGCCACAAAAATCCAGCCCTCCACCCACAGTTTCCAAGCTGTGAGCTCCACTCAGCAAGGAAACACCAGGAAAGTGGTGACAACCACAAGGCTGCTGTGCACAGCCAGGGAGCAAAGAGAACCAGCTACACTCCTGCCTGGCTGGGGGCTCAGCTGCCTCTGAATGTGGCAGGGCTGCTTTCCCAAGCAGATTTCTCCCACTGGTCCTCAGGAATTTTGCTTCAGGGTCAACCTTTCTGTATTCTACAACTACTGTCAACACTGGACAAATTAACCCCTGAAGGACACTCCACCATGCAGCCCAAACATCCCAGTCCAGCTCAGGAATATACCTGCCCCACCAACGGGGTGAGCCTGAGGAAACTACAGGTCTCCTTTTAGGAGGAGCATCCTTTGCTACCAGCACTTCTAACACGTGAGAGCAGGATTACACTCATTCCAAAGGATCACATCCCTCCCACAAGGCAAGAAGAACCCATGAGCCATTCCCTTGACAACAGCAACCAGGCTGTAAATCCCAAACCCATAAATCTGTCTCGTGAAGGGCACAGCAAGCAGGTCAGGCTGCAGGTCTGCTTTTCCAGGCTAAAAAAGGCACATTCCCACTGGGGAAATGGAAGGATTTGCTCAGGCTCGGCGACCTGCAAGTTTAGGGGCCTCAGAGAGTGCCTCAGGCACAGTTCTAAAAGCAGATTAAAGTGTGTGTACCCCAGAGGAGCCCCGAGGCTTATCAGTAGCTCCCAAAACCTTACCATGAATCACCGCGACTCTGCAGCCTCACCTCCGACAAAACGAGATTAATTTTACTGTTCTCAAACCCACATGATTCCAGCAAAGTCTTTGGATGGGATATGTGGACCGGAACATACCTGAAGCCCCTCGTCTGAGTCTCAATCCCTCAAAATTCGTAAACCAAACAAAACACAGAAACAAGTGTAACAAACTGGTTCAGTGAGGGCTCGGCCGTGCTGCCAGTGAACCCTGCCCGCTCCGAACACACATTAACGCCAGGGAAAGGGCACGGGGGGGAGCCCCAGCTCCGGGGCCGCTCAGCAGCCCTGAGGTGTGCAGTGCCCTGGAGGCCGTGCCGATCTCAGCCGTGCCCTGGGTAACCCCGGGATGAGGGTCCCCAGGGAATGACCCCCCCCTTCTCCAAACGGGGCTGGAGCTGCCCCGGTGCTACCTCACCTCCTGGCGGGGCATAGGCCCGGCGCCCGCATGGCCCCACCGGGCAGCTCCCAGCAGCTGCAGGAGGCCGTCGGGGTAGCCGAGCGGGCGGAGAGTGGGCCCACCACAGCCAGCGACAGCCGCGCCACATCGCGACACACGACACGGNGCCGCCGCCCCCCATCAACACGGCGCAGCCCGGAGTGGCCACTTCGCTGCTCTACAGCGGGGCCAAATTCCGNACACGACACGGTAACCTCGTCCCGACCGCGCTCCCCGCCGCTCCCTGGGCGCCGCCATCTTGCCGGCAGCCGCAACCAATCCGCGCCGCCTGGATAAAAAAACCTACATTTCCCAGCAGCGCCGGGTGGCAGCACAGCCAATCAGTGCCCGGCAGCGCGCCAGCAGCCAATCACCATCAGGGCACGCCCCCCGTGCACGCGCGCGGGGGCCAATGGGAGCGCGCGGAGGCGCTGCCGGGAGGCCCCGATCCAGAGGCGGCCGCGGCGTGAGAGAGCGGAGCGGAGCGGGCGGCGTCCCCCGGCCG